>JAIUCV010000017.1:14393134-14993134 GCA_026724425.1 Erythrophleum ivorense
CTCACAGAAGCAATGCAACATTCAGTGAGGAAAAACAGAGAAAACCCAAAATAGTAAGCCTAACCTGAAAAATGGCATATCACAAGATAATCCTCTCTGACAAACTTTCCTTGGGGTGGTTTGCACGGCAACTTTCTGGGGAGTGTGGAGAGCGAGAAAGCTCCATTGTTGGGGCTGCCGGCGGTGAAGAGGGGATAAGGTCGATGGGGTATGGATGATGGGTGAGACAGATAAATGCAGAGTGGTTTGGAAGTGAAGATGGAGATGGGTGGGAGTGTGGCCGTGCTAGGCTGAAGGGCATGGCAATGGAGGAAAGCCATCATTGTAGTTTTTGGAGTGAAAAGACAGCAAGCAAGGGGGTTTTCAGTGGCGCTCAGAATTGAATTAGGGAAAATTACGTTGAAGGATCAAGTGAAAAATTTCTTTTTAAGGACTCTTATTAGATTTACTTGATTATTGCTAAATAAGTGATAATAAATTTTAAAAATAAATATTTTTATTTTTTAGTCTTTTATTATAATTCTTCTTCAAAATTATCCCCGCTTGGGCGTTTTGACAGTTTGCAATGTCAGTCAATTCCTTTTAACAAAATAGCATGTATGATATTCTTATTATTATTATTTAATAATATATATATATTAATATATTTAAATTAAAATAAAAGTATAAAATTTTTTATTTATAAATTTTTTATTTTTTTTAATTCTGCGTATAAAATAAACCGTATATTATATTGTGACTCGGCTGGATTCTCTGATACCCTGGTTCGATCCGTTTGGCATAATGATGATTTGTAATCCTTGAATTTCTTCGTTTCAAGCAGCCAAGTTGTCCTGATTTTGAACTCCAGCTGTTCCATTGTTGGTATTTGATGAATTTTGATGATTTATGTTTTTCATTTTATTTTTTATTATATCCTTAAAATTGGATTCCAAGTTCTAATAAAGTAAACATTACATCCGCATCTAATTTTAAATTGAATATATTTATAATAAAGTATTTTAAATTTTAAAATTATTTTAAAAAACTTACTGATAAAAATTCAAATTATACAAAAAATTATAGTTTAAAATTTCAAATTAAAGTTTTTAATTTTTCAATCTTTTAAAATAATTTTAAATTTCAAAATTCTTAAATATAAATATTTTTAATTTAAAATTATTTACTATAATCAATATATATATAAAGATTAGAAGAAATTGATATCATTTCAAACTTATAAACAATGTCAGTTCACTCCATATTACGTGCTGCCATCCTTTTTTTTTAATCTTTTAATATTGCACAAATTTTCCAACAAGCGTCACCTTGTTTCCATTGGAACATTTGGGAGGTCAGTTAGTTCGCAAGCAAACCATGGGCCGTTACTCATCCTGAGTTCTAAGCCCTTTTAGTTGTCATGACATGGGCTCAGCCCAATTGGAGGCCTCCAAGTAGAAAAAGGTCAAACTAGCCATTCTTAGTTTAAAGTTTCAGCCTCCAAGTGTTTGAGTTACTCTATCAGTTCCCCAGAAAAGAAAAAAAAAGTTATTTGAGTTAATCTCAAGTGGTTTTAATAAGAAATAGTATTAGATTTCCAAAACTACTTTTTTTTTTGGCACATGAAAAATTTCGAACCCTTGGGTTAAGTTAAAAATCTAAAATTGGCTAAAAATTTTCTTCCGTTGCTACATAGGACAATAAAAATGAGAGAAGAAGAGAAATCATCCAAGTGAGGTTCACCTCTCTTCATCTCTTTTAATTACTGCATACCATGTAATATCTGAAGGCAGTCGAGATCCACAAAAATTGCTATTAGTTTCGTACCAACCTTTACTGGGAATTCAGATCTTTCTTGAGATTTAATTATTCATGTAATCTTGGTGATTTATTCCTACATAAAAACCATGGGAAATCAGACTCCCTTGACTTTTTCAGGCACAATGCTGGATGATGGAAAGTTCCATCCCTTTCTCTCTTTGACCTTTTAGAATTAAGGAAAACTAATTACATTTTCTGGATGTACTAAACGCATTTGTAGATGATTACGATGAAAAGTAATGCCGGGACATAGATTATTAGGATAATTAATTTCATATAGCAAAATAAAAATTCATATACCAAACATCGCCTTAATATTATCTATTCTATACCTTTATCACCTGAGTTAAAACTCTTAATTTTTAGCGTATAGAAAAACACTTTTACAGGAAAAAAATTCTCTGTTAAGCTTTAGGTGCTGAGCAAATTAGGTGCCATAGTTCCAGCTTTTAGTTTCTACTTAGCAAAAATGCCAAATATATGCATGTTTCTCACAATGAAAAAATTGATTTTTGTTTTTTGGTCCAACAAAAACGATTTTAGTTGCTCTACTAGCACTATTATATAATCCTTCCTCTGTGGCTAACGTCAAGAGAGTTTAGCAGTACTTTCTGTTCTTAAAGTTCAGAATGTGTGACGCTTCTCTGTATTGATCTGAAAGAGAACATATATATATATATATATATATATATGGTGTAAAAGCCCCAAGGCACGCAATATATAAAATTTAGGTTAAAATATATAAATTTTTTTTAAAATTTTAAGTCATGTATAAATAACTTTTCAACTTTTAAAACTTTACAATAAAACACTAAAACTTAATTTGTTTTTTTTTTAATAGTGAAAGTGACACATCAGAAAAATTATCTATCCATGACTTAAATCAATAGATTTACTATTAATTATTTGTACGAATTTAAAAATTTAAAGAGTTTATTATCTAATTTTAAAGGTTTAAATAAATTATCTATACATAACCTATATAGTTTAGAAGTTTCTATGCATTTTGGCTTAAAATCTACTTCTGAAATTTTTGCATGGTTATAGACTTATAGCCGAAGGTCCACCATAGACAATGCCAAAAATACGGGAAAAGAACCAAAAAAAAAAAAGGAAAACCTTGAATGTGAGAGTTTAAATCTTATTTTGATAAGCTCTACTGAAACCCCTCTTCTAGGTTTAGGAATGCTCTTCCGTTGAAATTCAATCTCTAGCTTGTTTTGTTTTTCTCTTTCTTTTTTACTCTCGTTTTCTCTTCTGGTGAGTTTTTCTTTCAATACACAGTTCTTTCACCACTCCTTTTTTTTTTATTTGGTCTTTTCCAATAGGAAAGTTTCTCATCTTCTGTGGAAGGTTTTCTCGGTCCTTGAAAGGTTCTCCTTCCTTATGGATAAGAGCTTCGGATTTTGAATTTGCAACCTTGTTCGTCAAATTTACAATGAAGATTTTCAGATCTTGAAGGAGGAAGACCTTAAAAGGCCTAATTACCTCTCTAAGGGTTCGAGAAGTTTCATAAAAATAGTCATCGTGAGAATGACCATACGAAATCTATTTTCAATTACTAAATTATTTTTAAGTAATTAACTTGTTTTACATATCCCTAAGGGCGACCCTTTGTTCTTAATTACCGAAAGAGATACAAAATTTGCAATGGCAATCAATCAAATTATTGATTGTGGAATTTTGTATCTACAATATCTTTCAAATTTTTTTTCTCATTAATTTATCCACAATTATCACAATCACCATTTAAAATTAAATCATAGAAAGCAACCCTTTGTTCTCTTAATTAATGAAAGAGGAGACTACAAATTAAGTTTACAATGGGTTAGGAGAGATTATTGTTACTCTCTTCGATCACCTGCAGTTAGCCAATTACAAAGTTATAAATCTCTCTCTCCCAAAGTTTTCTCATCAATAACATTATATATTGATTAATTAACTCTATACACTAATAATACACATGATTTGTTAACTCCTACCAATTCTTAGTGAGGAATCAACACCTTTATTATTGACACTTGCAAAGATCCTAGCAATCTCTAGCTGGGTATTAGCAATAATCTCAGTTCTTTTAAGATCCATTTCTCCTCTCTTGGCCTCAGCTTCAACCCTCATCCTCTCAATCTCCTTCATTGTGTCCATTCTGGCTTGCTCTGATCTCACCACCACTTCTGCAAGCCACCTTATGCTCTCTGCTATCCCCATATCATTACTATTCTCTTCTTTATTCCTTCTCTTCTTCTTCATGTTGCTCTGATGATCCATCTTCATCTTCCTCTTGTTGTTGTTGTTGCTTCTTGTTGGGTGCTCCTTTGAATGGCTATAGAGGGCTGGGGTGCTGCTATCTGTGTCCAATATTGCATTAATGTTCTTGTTGGACACTTGATCTGATGACTTGTTAGTTCCTAATCCATCTTCCTGTTGATTAATGAGAAATCATTAGAATGCATATACATAAATTAAAATGTATCAGCATAGTTTGACAATAGCATTGACAAAGATTAATTAGTATCTTAATTAAATAGTAGTATTGACTCTATATTGGATAAATTTAGATATTGAATCTAATGATTGACAAAACTGTCAACTAGATAGGGTACCCGATGATTATTGGCGCTATTAATTAAAAAGTCCTTTAGGTTCGTTGTTTAAACCTAGGTTAATAAAAATTCACTAAAAGTAAATGTTACAAGAAGTGGGGTTTACCGACACACGCCGTTGGATGAGATTTTATTGACTTTTTATATTTACATAGAAATAAAATTTTTTAAATAAACATAATCTCCAAAAGATAGATAGGTCATGAAAGACACATGCATATTAATTTTTTTTTAAAAGTAAGTTTATCTTTGACATATTTATGTATATTCTTATAATTAATTTAATTTTTTTATCTTTTGTAAATCAATTCTATTCAAAAATTAGTCCCTTATATATATATATATTAGTGAGTTTTTATTGAATCTTTCACACATGTTGAGTACAAAGAGTATTTCTTCTAATTATACTATATATATAGACCTAACTTTCTTTGATTATAGCATATATTATTAAAATATTAACAGCTAGCATGAGTCAGCAGCCTACACTACAATATGACACTATATTTTGTCCCCTCCAATAATGATTTCTATGAAGCATATATAGCTTATGGGAATGGGAGGACTTGAATCAGCATGCAAATGTATGCAAAATTAATTATTTTGAATTTGACTTTTACTTGCTTGGTGACTTCATATTTGCCTACTATCCAATAATTGAGCCTTAGTAACTTTCCTCAAAAGAGATGAGTTTCTCTTGCCTTCTGCAAAGTTGTGTCTCACTACCTTCTGCAATGAAAATAACTGTGTGTGGCAATGAAGAAACTGGGATGAAACCCATAAGAAGACTCAAACTAACGTTTTCAAACTTCAGAATTTCTTTGAGCGATCAATCCAAACTTTGTTGTACGAGCCTAACAGATTACACACTAACTTGTAATTTGTCTGAAAAAAAAAAGGAAGAAAATGCAGCTATCACTGACGTGTTTTGCTCCCATAAAGCAGTATAGAATCCTTTGATTCTTAATTATAGAAAAACACAATACCCCACCTCACAAAAGGTAAAAGCCTTCTCCCAAAAATGGATAAATCATATAATGGTAAGAAACAACAAAAATTATACATCTATAATTGAACAAGACTCAAGTGAAGTAATTACTCGTGTTTTGTTGCAAACTTGTGAATTATTTTTCAACCAACTAACCTTCAAATTATTGATTATTAACCTAATTAAAAATTCTTATTAAAATTGTATCTAAACTTTTTTCAATTAAAAATTAATGGCTCATTTAGTTAATCATGTAATTACCTTGGCTAACCTATCAACACCGTTGGATCCATGAGAGTTTTGGGCGTTGGCAAGCGGGGGAGGAGCACCGGCCGCGACCGGAGGTGGTGGTGGTGGTTGACGAGGAGGATGCTGAGACACCGCCAACGGTGGCTCCAATAACATCAAACCCTGGTTATTCCCGGGGTGTGGTGACTGAGACGGTACCGCCGCCGCGACAGGCGGCAGCGCTGGTATCGTGGTGGATGCAGGAGGCCCAGTCCCACGCAGCAGAAGATCAAGACGAGGATACAAAGGCCAAGACGAGGAAGCATCCCCGGTTGCTGACTCGGAACGGTACCGTTTCTTCATGGACTCGATCTTGTTCTTGCACTGAGTCTGCGTCTTGGGGGACTTTGTAGAGTTGGCGCGTGACGACACATATCTGGCCACGTCCTCCCAGTCATGGCCTTTGAGTTTGGCTCTATTTCGGAGCACCCATTTGGCTTCGTATGCCTCCAAAAGCGTAGACACAGCTCCTTCACTCCACTCATCCCTCTTCAACCTATCGCCGCCGCCGCCACTGCCGCTACCGCCACCAACAAGGGTTTTTCTGGGGGATTCTTCTTTGGTGGTGTTTATGTTATTGTGATGATTAGGGAGGTTATGATCTTGGTTGGGTTGTTTGTCTTCCATATTGTCGCAACCCCATTTACATATTACAACTTTTTGAAGCCCTTAGGTTGTGGGATAAGGTAGCTGCTAACATTGATCCTAAAGCATAAGAGTAGGAAGAGGGAGAGAGAAGAACCACTAGCATATTAGTATAGTGTTGTAGATTGTAGTGGTAGAAAAAGAAGAGTGATGTGGGTGTTCACTACTTTTGTCAAATGAGGTAATGATGTAGATGTTAACCCTATGTTTGTGGCTTTTTTCTTTGCTTTTGAGAAAGAGAATGAGAGGTATAGTATGGTGTTGTGGGATGTGGTTGGGTTATATTGTTGAGTATGTTTTGGCAGTTAGCGTTGATATGAAGCTAGCCAACCAGGAGATCCACTGGGAGGGTTATAAGCATTTAGCATTGAGATGGTGGTGGTGGTGGAAGTGGTGGTGCTTGGTGGGTCACTCACGTGGGTGTGTCACCCACTCGTTTTCTTCTTTAGATCCCAATCACCGATTTCACAAGAAGAATTCACTATCGCCACCAAAATGCACCCTCCACCACCTCCACCACCATTCTACCATTACCATTAATTACCACCACCGGCCAATTAATGTGATACCTTCACTCCGAAATTATTTGTTAGTTTTCATCCTATTATTATTTTTATTTAAAAAATATTGTGTTTAGGTGATGTTTAGTCAGTTTGTAGAGTCAAACTATTCAAATTGCAATTAAGAGATTTACCAAAAAATTGAGTAAATTACAGCAAATTTTTTAATTTTGATAAAATTATACAATTTTTTTCTATTTTTAAAATATGTGCAATTTTTTTAGAATAAAAAATTATCTTATATTTTAATCTAATTTTAATTTTCTTTACTAAAATACTCCTCATTAACTTAAATAGATATTTTTTAACTAAAAAAATATAAAGGGTATTTTGATCAAAAAAGTTAAAATTAAACTAAAATATATGATAATTTTTTGTTTGAAGAAGATTTATATATATTTTAAAAATAGATAAAAATTTGTATAATTTCAATAAAATTTAGGAGAATCTATGTATTTTGCTCAAAAAAATTTTACTAATATATCTTTAAAATATTGACAAAATTAGAATTTTAACTTGTGAACGTTCGTTGGTGAGTCCAATGAAAGACACATAATTTACACTAGACTAAGAGACTCATAACGGAGTTTATCATCTTTTGTTATCTTTTTCTTTGGATGTGCATGTTAAGAAAAGAAAATGAAATGTTTGATTAAATCCAAATCAAAGAAAATGTTTAAATTAAATATTATATTCTCTTTTTTATTTTCAGTTAAAATTTATTTTCTCTACTAACTATTTCTTCATTTTTGGGAGGTATCAGATTCAGGTAATATTTGAGTTAACTTGTCAAATCGATAAAAAAATATTATTAATGACGAAAATAGGGAATTTATAGAAAACCTATAATTCGAGCCCTAGACTAATTGGTCCTTTTACTATTTCACTATCTTTATTTGTCTCTCTCACGTTAGTCTTTTGTCGGGTACGCGAGCTTTATGCTCTCTTTCTGCCTTTTTGAAAGTCTTTATAAGGTGGTGATTCATAGCCACTACCAGCTAGATATTGAAAGCTAGCTATAACCCCTAATGGCTTTGTATATTGGCCATTGTAGTGGTGACGAATCATAGTAGGCCATGCACACTCACGGAAGATTACTTGCTCATCCGTTTCTAAAAGGTCCTTCGCCCATTTGATTGGTTTCTTCTTCCATCTTTTTTTGGTTCTTTCTTAGGTTAAAAGGTAGGTCTTCCCCTTTTAATGCATCAAAAGGAATCACTCTTAAATTTTCTTTCCCTTGGTGGATTTCTTTATGACGTCACTGCATTTAATAGATTGACTTTAGATGTTTCGTATCCCTTCATATTCTCTCCTCCAAACCTTTGAAAAAAAAATAAATAAATGAATGAAAAGTAATTAGTATTTGATTAATAAATTTGATACTTTTTCAATGGAATGGTATAAAATTTAAATTATTAATAGACTGATACCTTAACGTATTTTCTATTAAGTATTTTATTAAAAATAGCACGCACACTACATGTGATCCAAAAATTTTCTATTGTTGAAATTTTATCTCAAAATGCCTTAATTTGATCCTTAGAAAACTTAATCCCTCTTTGAACTAAATTTGGGATTTCGCGAAGAAATAGGGCATTTGCACAAAATTGGGACAAATTTTGGAGAAGAAGATATGTTATGTATATCATCAACCTTGGCATTTTGACTAGTTAAGGGAGAAATTTCAGTTTGCACTACATAAGAAATTAGAGACTTTGTAAGGAAATTAAAAACTTAAAGCAAAATTAAGAATACAATTAAAGATTGTATTTTAGGGGCAAAATTTGGTAGGTATTGTGTTGTATGTGAATTTGGGATTCCAATTAGCTAATAGAAGAATTTTGGTCTTTGTTGCTCAGAAAATTAAAAATCTTGTAAGAAATTGAGAATTTATGGTAAAATTAAAGATAAAATTAAGGATTCTATTGAGGAGTGAAATTTAGGAGATATTATTTTGTGTGTGTCAATTTTGAGATTCCCATTAGCCAATAAAAGAATTTTGATCTTCAATGGAAAAAAAATATTAATGATTTCATAAGAAAATTAAAAATTTAAAGCAAATTTTAATGACTTTCAGTCCAAAAGTTAAAGAAATAATACCACAAAGTACTAATATACTAATGGTGTGAAACTCAAACTACTCAAATATAAACTTTTAAATTATAAGGTACAAAGTATAATCCAATCAAACCCATAAGATATCAAATTGTATTTTACTTTATTAAATAAATTGGAATTTTTTTCATTTTTATATCCTTATTATCAAGCTCTCTAATAAAATTATAACTTATACGAAAAAATTATTTAAAAAACTTAATTATATAATGTTGAATTGTAAAAACTATATACTTATTTGTTAAAATCATATACTTATTGTATTATTATAGAAAAATCATACATTTAACATATTTTAATTAAAAATATTGATAATAAAGATATCTACATGTAATTTTTTTCCCTATGTGGAAATGAAATGAGTGAACTCATCTTTGGCTTCCTGTATTAGGCTTTCTATTTTTTGGTAAATAGTAAAATTTTGGGGTTGGAAACAAACTCTGAGAAATAATTACTAGGACAAAACTAGAGTGGTGTAGAAGTGAACTTTTAATTTAATTCTTATTATTTCCTTCAAAAATTGAAAAATTATTCCTTATAAATTAATTTGATAAAATAGCTAGGCATTTTAATTTTTAAGTTGACATTAGAATACTTAATCATCTATTCTAAATATATATGTAATCAAAATTAAAGTTTCTAAATAATAACTATCAGTAGTAAGTTTGTATTTTGTATTTTTTTCATCAAAAAATTAATAATTTATAGTTGAACAATGAAATACATAAAAGAAACAATACGCTTGTTTTGCATGGGCATCTTTAAACGGTGTTCCAGGATAAAAAGTTGCAAGCATGAGCATCGTTCAAACTAAATATTCTATGTTTGTGATTCGGAAAATTTTTTGGCCATATTAATGTATATATATTTAAAATTTTAAAATTATTTCATAAAAGTATGCATTATCTTTTTAAAAAAATGTTAATTATTCTACATGAAAAAGTTAGTTATTCGGTATTCAAAATGCATCCATAGTTCGGTATCATGTCTATTTGATATGATTAACTTATTGCTTTTTTTTTCCTCTCTACCATAAAAATATTTTTGTGTTAACTTATGTAAGAACAAAAATTATTTTTAGACGATTTTAAATGCGCCCTGCATACAAATTTTCTTTTTAACATAAAAGAGAGATTGTACATTTTCAATTTGATCTTTATCTTATTTTTCTAATCCATTAATTGCACTAGAATAGATAAATAAGTTAGGAAACTGTAAAAGTTAATCAATTAAAAAAAGATGTAATTAGAGTCAAATATCAAAGCAGTAAAAGATATATCTTTTTTTTTCTAGTAAAAGATAGTGTCAAATTTAGAATGAGGATGTCGCAATGGAGCAAATAAAATAGAAAAGAAAAACTTATATGCAGATATATATATATATATATATATATATATATTGTTATTAAACTTTTTAATCAAAACATGACAAATAATTACTTTTTTAATAATAATATAATAGGTGTATAATTTTTGTAGATAAATATATAATTTTTCAATTAAACTATACACTTATTATGTTTTAATTAAAAAATTATATATTTGTGATATTTTGATTAAAAAATTTGATAATAAAAATATAAAATACTATGTTTAATTTAATCTAAGAAAACAAGGGATCAACTATAAAAAATTATTTTAATAAAAAATACCATTAAAGCAAATAACCCCCAAAACTAAAATACTTAGCTAGACATTTAAAACTGTTTAGCAAAGATTCGAATTAATTTTAAGAGAAGAAATAAAAGTCAAATTCCCCAAACATGCATGGCCAGCAAAAATTCCTATTCCTTCTAAAAGATATTATAGGCTATTGACTTTTTTTTTGGGGCTCATTTTTAATACTATTTAAAAACAATAAATATGAAATGAAATAGGTTCTCCAAATCAAATTCACTTTTTCAAAAAAAGCATGCAAGATTGACAACTGTTCATGAGTTCTATGTGGCACTTTACATTACCAGCCTTTAAGTAAACAATAAGGAAGAAAACAAAAGAAATTTTTTTTACAAATTTATAATGATTAAACAGATTGAAAGCATATAGTATGATTTGCACTTTGATTTTAAAAGGTCTTGCAAAAGTAGTAGAGAAAATGCTAATAAAGTGAGGGTACTTACTTCCAATATGGGTGGCGCTCGCTTTAGATAGTGCATCAATTGTTTTCAAAACTTTAATCTTTTGGCGGTGTTATATGCTGATGCTGTTTTGACAAACACTAGACCTACTCATGGTAAGGATTAATTAGATAAACAAATGGTTAAGTGGAATAATGTGGAAACTAATGGCGTTGTTATGGCTTCTATAGTACTTGTATCTTAACTATGGTTAGATTTTTCCCCCCCCCCAAAAAGCTTATAAGAGTAAGAAATTCTATAGAGTAGATTTTTCCCCCCAAAAAAAAGCTTATGAGAGTAAGAAATTTTATAGACTTAAGTTTTGTTATTTTTAGTAGACTAAATCATTGAGAATTACTTATATATGCTTGTATGAGGTAATTTTTTAGTGGATTTCACTTTTGAAATTTAGAAATGAATTCTTCAATCATTTGTAATTTTTATTTTGGCCAAATGCTATTCATCAGTAGTTAGTTTATTAATAAGTGACTTGATATTTTATTAACCCTTCAAAAATATACTTTGTCTTGATTTGATCTCTTAAATTAAGTTTAGACATTTTATTTCAATCCTCTAAAATGTATTTTGTCTTCAATATTTCTGGCAATAAGTATATTAACATGAACAAGTAACGTGACCTCAAGTGTAATTAATGTGACCGCTAAATACCTATTGTCATTGGAACATGTGACAAAGCACTCAATTATACGATATGGTGATGTGGCTAATTCAAATAGTATGGTGCTCGGTAATGGTATATTTTTAATAAATAGCTAGATGATATTGAAGATAAAACACATTTTGAAAGATTGAAACAAGATGCTTTAACTTTGTATGACCAAATTAAAACAAGATGTATCTTTTAATGATAAAAATGTTAATTCACTGAATGAATTTTGAGTGATTAAGTATATACATGTTAACTAGGTACAAGCCATGGCCTTTTCATTGATTCTTTCTTTCTTTTTTTTTAATGTGTACATGACAAAGAAGACAATTGAATTATCTATGATAGAGCAAATTGAAACAAGATGTATGCTTTAATGATGAAAATGCCAATTTACATATTAATTTTGAGTGACTAAGTACATACAGGTTAATGAAGCACAAGTAATGGCTTTTTCATTGATTCTATTTTTTTTTTAATGTGTACATGACAGAGCAGATATTTGAATTATTTGAGACTTCTTGTTAACTATTCACACCAAATGGCTTAATTCTAATCTTTATTTACAAAGAAGGTTGATCTTTTTTATAAGAATATATATATATATATATATATATATATTCTTTCCCATAAAAAAATAGATTAAATTAATATTTTGGTTTCATAACTTTACTTAAAATTTGAAAGTGGTTCCATGAGTTTGAAAAATGCCAAAATAGTCTCTTCTCTTTTATTTTGTCCCATAAGTTTCCTAAATCATCAAATTTGTTAACCCCATTGTTGTTGAAATGATATTCATATGACTGTTGGCTCTATTAGTTATTTAATTTTTGAAAATCTTAGATTGAGACCTAAATCTATTTGGGGAAAAAGTTACAAAGTGGAGGTTATAGAATTAACAGAGCCAACAGTCACATGATGAAACGTCATCTTAGCATAATTAGAGCTATCTTAGTAGTGAATGGATTGACAAATTTGATGATTTAAAGTAGTTATTAAACAAAATAAAAGAAAATATGCCATTTTAATGAGTTTTAAATTTAAAAGGCTAATTGAAAACTTTAAATAAAATTAATTATAAGACAAAAATACTAATTTAAACTTATATATATATATATATAAGAAGTAACCATAGAAACGATGGAATTCACTATTTCTTTATCTATTTCTATTTAATTGAATATATTTTTTTGATACCAGGATTGGTCTTGAAAATAATCAAAAATCCCGAAATTCGAATCGGAAGAATAAGAGTTGCCTTTTGATTATTTCAAATTGATTGGAACCAATACAAATCAAATAGATGAAACAAAGAAAAAAATTGGGACCCTATATACATTACATATATGTGATTGATATTCTATATATGAAGATAGATATTGTAAATTGATCCATATTAAACCTCTATCTTTATAGAGTAAAACTTTATACACTACAATAATAGATAGTATGGTAGAAAGAAATATATATATATATATATATATATATATATATATATAACCAACAGTATATATCGTAGAAAAAAGTAATGAGATATGTAAATCCTAAGTTCCTTAAAAAAAATTAATAGTATATTTTATTAAACAATTCTCTTCTATAACTAATATCTAAGTAAAATGTATTGTCTCATATCATACTACCAGAGAAGTCACATTTTGCAACAGTTATTTAGTGGCGATAAAAAAAAATCATCACTAAATTTTGGCATAGCGGCAATTAGAGTAACCACCATTATGACAATGAACTCCATATATAGCAACGGTTAACACAACTGCTGTTAAGAGAAGGCATAATAGTGGTTCCAATAAACCACTGTTATGCCTGTGGATAGAAAAGCATAACTGCGATTAAAATAAAATTGCTGTTATGCTAAGGCATGACGATAGTTAGTTTTCAACTGTCGTTATGCTTTGTTAAAGGCATAACAACGGTTTCAAAGGAGCCGTCATTTTGCCTAATCATAATGGTGGTTTATTTAAAACCATTATTATGTTTGTTAAAGGCATAACAACGTTTTAGATGAAACCATTGTTATGCCTTTCTATGGCAATCGACGTTATGTCATTTAAAAACCTAGCTCCCCATTCCTATTTCATTTCATAGTCACGATTTAGCCCTAGCGTTTAGTTCTTCATTTGTGCCTATGTTTCAGTGCAGCCCCATAGTTGGTCTTCTCTTCTGTTCAATCTCCTCCATCACCGATTGATCCTCCAGTGTTCTTTACATCCATTTGTTGTCCTCAAACAGCCCCTTTCCCTCTGTGACCCGAGAAACCACCGTTCCTCGCCTTCCCCAACTGGCCGTAAACTGGCCATCGTCGATCTTCCTCCCCTAAGGCCTCCCTTTGCTAATGCTCCATATATCAAAACCCCTTTTCTTTGATGACTTTTCAATGCCACTTTTCTCATCTCCAAGTTAGAGTTTTAAGTTTTATTTATTTGTTTGTTTGTTTTTCTATTCTGGGAAAGCATTTTGTTGTTAGAATTTGTTTTGAATCTTGGTATAATATAATATAAAAGAGATTTTTAGTTTATGGTTGCTTTTATTCATTTTGGATTATTTCTATGTATTTATATGCAAGTTACCATTGGCCTCTAAAGTAATTTTTTTTTTCTTTGGTTTTTAATTTGTGACTACTATGATTTTACTTTCAATTTTAAGTACCAAGTAATCAAGATAGTAGACACATTCATTTTAATGGTGCTACTTATTCCATAAATTCTTGGAATATGGATAAATAACTTAGATATATTTTATTTAGAGGTGTACATAAACCAAGCTAGGCCAAAGTACAGGCTTGACTTAACTTTAACCTAATTTTTTTTAATACAAGGTCTAGCTATAACCTAGTCATAAATTGGGTCAAATATAATTGTAAATTTTTTATAAAAAAAATCTTAAAAATTTGAAAGCTCATATCTTTGTAATCATTTAACTCTTTTGACTATATGACCACTTGTTTTTATAGATCTTTTGTGAGATCTATGTAATGGAAATGAAAAAAATGTGAATCCAAAGGAGGAAACAAAAAAATAAATAAATATAATTGTTATGAGTCTTTCATTGGGATGCCTCACAAGTGAAGTGGAGTTTATAAACTTAAGGGGCCCTCCCTTCTAATAGGCTAGTCTTTTGGAATGGACTCTCCCTTTGGGTTTGTACTCATTACATTGGTGCTTTCATTGAGAGGCCAATGGTCACGGAAAGTGCTACTTGTGAAGGGGCTGATCGAAAGAAGGCCGAGTGAAGCGCCGCTGAGTGAAGTGTCCTAGAGTGGAGCCGCCAGAGACATCGACTCTTGAGGGGGTGGCATTGTTATGAATCCTACATCGAGAAGCCTCACAAGTGAAGTGAGGTTTATAAACTCAAAGAAATGTAATGAATACAAACCCAAAGGAAGAGCCCATGCCAAAAGACTAGTCTATTAAAAGGGAGAACCCCTTGAGTTTATAAATCCCACTTCACTTGTGAGGCTTCCCGATGTGGGACTCATAACAATGCCACCCCCTCGAGCGCCGGCATCCCCGGCGGCTCCACTCTGTGACGCTTCACTCAGCGGCGCTTCACTCAGCCTTCTTCCGGTCAGTCCCTCCGTTGGTCAGCCCCTTCGCAGGTAGTCCTTTCCGTGACCATTAGCCTCTCAATAAAAGCACCAATGTAATGAGTACAAGCCTAAAGGGAGAGCCCATCTAAAAGATTAGCCTATTAGAAGGAAGAACCCATTGAATTTATAAACCTCAATTCACTTGTGAGGCTCATAACAAAATATAATAGGTGAAACTTCAAAATGCGATAATTCAAAACTTGTTAGTCCAATTAGGATATTTTTTTTTAGTTTGGGCATTTTTTTAGATGGATATGATGCAAACACCACAAGTAGTTTTGCCAAGCTATTTTCCCTTTAAAAAAATGGTCGTTTATTATTTTAAATTTAAAATTTTTACTTTCAAATTCAAAAAATATACTTTTTCTATCTTATCTTTTTTCATCTAAATTTGATAATCATACTTAAAAGGAACCTAATAGAACTCTTGACCCCTAATTTTTTATAATTTGTACAAAGTGTCTAAAAATTTTTGTTAAAATTATAAAAGACCCTAAAATGAATATGTTTTCACTTTTGTACTTTATATATATATATATGGCCTAACTTGGCTAGGCTCTGCCTCCTTTTTTTTTTTTTTTCTTTTGACTCAGCTCGACCCAACTTATCTAAGCAAATATTAAACGAGCCAAACTTCTAGGTCTTATGAACATCTTTAATTTTGTTGTGTTTGTACTTAACTTTAAAGTTATTGTAATTGCAATTAAATCTTTTTGGAATTTCAGTGTAAAATTGATTATATTTGATTAAAAGTTTAGTTGTACAGGTTTATATATTTGTTAATATAAGTAAGGGAAGAAATTCTAAAAAATAATTTAACCGTGGTTAAAACTACTGCTAAATCCTTGTAAAATTTAACATTATTTCCTTGAATAACTGTTTAAACCAAGGTTTAACGGCGGTTGTCCCCACAGTTGGTAGGAACTGCCATTGAATGGCTCAACAATGATTCCAGCAACAACCGTTCAAGCCAAGTAAAAACTGCCCCTCTATAAATGGTGGTGAAGGAACTGTGATAGAATTGCAGAATGAAGAGGTTATTAGCAACATGGCAAAGCTGTAGTTTCATCATGTGTTGATGATCAAGTCAAAAATCGCCACCCTGGCGAGAGAATTCAACTACTCTTAAAAGCGAGAATGTGTTTCTTTCAGAGAAAGAATGTCAGAATAGGCCTAAGAAGACAATGAGTTACCCTCTTGTACCTTGGCTATGTCAGTGAGCTCCCAAGTAGGAGGTGTTTTTATAGAGCTCGATTAAGGAGTTCGAATTCTTTATCATTTGATTGTTTTAAGATTTGTGCATTAGTTTCGAAACTTACAACAAACAATATTTTATAACTATACCACATCTTAAATTATGATCAAACCGTGAAGAACTCATACTCCCATATCATTTCTCATTTTTATAAGCTCGACTTGTTAAGTGTGAGCCTCTTGACAGTCATGAATCAATCGTGCAAAGCTCCCACAATTATTCTTACATGGCACAACTTGGGAGATGATCGAGTGAGCTCGAGAACAAGATGGTCATTAGATCTCTGCTAGGTCTATAGGCCCAGCGAAGTTTCCATATTATCATTTATATTCAAAACCATGAAACAACTTTTTTTCTTTGGTTGAATTAAATTAATCGTGTGAAGAATTATCATAACTAGAACCCAAACAGAGAAAAAATTTTAAAAGTTAAATAAAATCAAATCAGCCCATATTTATACGCCTATGCATCCACCTAGTTTCGGTGGAATGTGGTAAGGAACGCACTACAATTTGTAATCTTTTGCACTTTACCCCTTTAAGAACGATATAATTCACTAATATTGGTTTTATACATAGAATTGTTTTTAATAGAATTGAAAAAAGAATGAAGATATGAAAGAAAGGAAATAATTATATTTGATATAATATAAAAAAAATTAAAATATTATTCTATTTGTATACTTAGTTGATAAAAATAATAAAGAAATAGAAAAGAATTATAGAGAAATAATAAAAATATTCTTACTGAAATAATAATAAAATATATATATATACTATTAAATAATAATAACAATGGCATAATAAACTTTACATATCTCCGTAAATATCCTCCATTCCAATGGTATCAGAACAAATGCATACTTTTCTATTCCATTTACAAGTTTCAGTAAATTCTGGCTTCCAAACATTAATTGCCATTGGATTCCATCTCCTTTTCTTTTTCATTTATCATGCTAAACTGGTTGTAATTTCATGCTCTAACTCCATTTATATAGAGGCTATTAATTAATAATTAAATTATATACAGGGGTAATTTATCCCTTTTTTTTAAACTTATACGCGGGGCAAATTAAGTTTGTTGAGTGGTAAATGTCAATATATTTGCCGTCGTAAACTTTACCACGGGAAAAGACAAATAAAGGGGAAGAAAACAGAGGCACTTGAAATCTAGAACACAATCCAACGTGATCTTACCTAACCATTATAAGAACAGGTCACTGCATAATTTGCCACTATTTCAAAAGACTATTATAATAATCAGTAAATTAGAGCATTGACGAATAAACCAAAAAACAGACCAATATACTAAGCAAGAATCAATAGTGAGGGAGAGAAAAGGGCAATGATACATTAGCTAAATAGGCAAAGGTGAAGAACACGGTCACATTGGTTGACTCATCGTCCTCTTGCAAAAGCTTTCAACCAGTTATTGTGCCTCCAGCATTATGGATACGAGTGGCCCACCAAGAGTGATAACAAAAATTGATAAATTCTTAAATTGACTCGGTTTACGGTAATTCTATGGAGAGATCAACTTTTTTTAAGATTGAAAATTTTCACTATCAAATTTATTTTGAGATTTTTATTTTATTAATAAAAATTTAAATGAAAATCTCAAAGTACATCTACTAATCACTTAATGTCTTGAAAAGTTAAGTTCTTTTATAATTACTCATTCGATCAACAAAAAATGTGTTGATCAAGGTCAATTATAACTTAAAAATCTTCTATAATTTTTTTGTGAATTAAATTTACTTAAAAATCTCTCACTAAAATTAAATTTTGATCGAATCATAATGGCTAAGACACACAGGCAGTCACTTTTGGCACGCTGGTAGGTCAGGATTGGCCATTAGATATTAGGACTCCAAGACTCATTCACATCCACTACAATAAAGCATAAGGAATCCTGTGCACATTATAGTTACAGACCCAGAAAAGAAAACATTGTGAGAATGGTTGGTCAGCAGCCAAAAGGGGCACCCTATGAGAAGAATAAGAGGAAGTCTTCAAGGCACTGCAGTGTAAAGCATAAGCCACTATCCAAAAAGTTGGCTTTTGGTAGAAGTTTCCATCATACAAACAAAGAAAAATGAATAAACAGAACTCACCTATTGAAAAAAAATTCAAAATGAGGTAAAGCCCTGCAAGTCAACTTGTGGATCTGCAAAACAGGTCACGGGAACATTCAGACCATCTGTGGCGGAGTGATAGCTCATGGTTAAGTTAGTGAAGAGTTTCACAGCGAGAGGAAACATGAGGGATCAAAATGGGAATAAAAATCTGATAATGACCAACTTGAGAATTCATCCATATATAGAGCACCAAAATAGGATTTTAGTCAAATCACATGTCTCTTGGGTCCTTTACCTACAGCTATATGCAGGGTGACAAAATCACATAATTAAGGAAACTGGTGTTAAGGTTCAAGTGCACTCTGCTAGTGGCCTAACCTGCTTGCCTCGGCAATTTTTTGACTTGAGACCTATGAAACGCAGACACTCCTCCTCCCCCCCCCCCCCCCCAAAAAAAAAACAAAAAAAGAAAAAGAGTCATGTCTGTGTTCGGCATGTGTTTAATACTTGTATCAGATAATACACGAATTTTTCAAAGCACTATACTACCTAAGTTTTTCAATCTTGTCACTTCTTTTCTCTTTATCGATTTATTCCTTTTGAATCATAATGAAAAAGTTGTGGCCTTGTGGGGTTTATTCAAAGGTCAAAACTGTAAGAAAACACCTTGATTACAGTGAAAAGATTGATCAGCCCAGGAGTGGTGTACACGCACACAAGCAAAAGAAATGATATTTCAAAACTTATATGCTAAACTATCAAGATCGCTCTCAATAAGGACATGTAAGAGCAGTAGAAGGGGAACGAACAAATGAGACTCCCATTGTAGTTAAACTGCATTCTTCCTTCCATCCTCAATAAGGATATTGATATTAATTAATTAATTAGTCAATACAAGTAAGTGTTAAGCACCTTTCCCTTTTACTTGTTATTCATGAGCTCTACCTTCTAGTTCCTGCCCAACAAGTTCAAGTAGCAAGCCTGTATAATAGTTACTTCTAATCCAGCAGGTCCTTCTCATTACAATCAACTAAAATTACTCATCAAGTGCTCTGTTTCAATATCTTTCACTTTCAGAAATGCAAAGTATCCTCAAGGCTATCCAAGCATGCTGAGGACTAGTGTTCATATTATGAGCACTTACAATTTGATATTACTTTGATAATTGAATAAAATGAAGGTAAAAAGAATTTTGGTCAGTTTGTCAACTCTAGTTGCACTTAGGACAATACTATGTGGTTATCCTGTTGTAAAATTGTGATCGCTCAATGTAAAGAGTTATGATTATTCTTCATAAAATGCAGTGATTGACCCTAAGTGGGAGACTTCTTCAAAATCTCAACTGTAGCTGTCTTTTTCACCGAAATTTATATTATATTGTATTCTTCAATTGTGGCAGTGAATCAATAAAATTCGTATCAAATAACAGTGAATGCTATCCATTTTAATTTTCGGTTAATTTCAAAGAAAATGGAACCTGTCCGATATGGAAGAGAAAATTTCTTAGGAAAAAAAGAGATGTAGTCTAACAAAGATAAGTAGACTGAGCTTACAAATAACCATGCAAGCATATCAGGCACATTTGTTCAGAGAGATTCACCTCTAACCCACTTAAATGTCTAACTATATTTTTTATACTACGTCTACCGAAGAATCTACGTACAGGTATGTTTGTCTTAGCCGTCTTCAGTCCTTCCATATATATGTATATGCATGCTTGTCTGTGTACATAGAACATTTTTTCTTAAATTCGAATCAAATGTCAACAATAACCACGTCCAAATAAGCCAGAAAATAATACTAAATTTCCTCCTGGGTCATTAGATTTTGAATATTTTAAAACATTTAAAAAAAAAACAGAGAGAGTACTGAGTTGAAGTCGGCTGGTAAATGCTCAAGGTGAGGCCAATGTGTAGTTTGCACTTCAGCATCAACAACAAAGAAACTTCTAAGTTTGTATTTGGATTCTAACTAGTGGAACTTTATCTATCTGACTGACAATACAATACACATAAGCAGAGTTAGAACCAATACCTGAATCATCTCTATATAATTCTTAAGAAAAAGATGCCATTTAAAAACTTTCACAAATCCATTTATATCCAAATAGACAAACACCAGAACGAGGAAAACCTTCCAGTCAAAAGGAACAGAACAGAGCCCATTGCTTGCCAACAACTTCATGCAAAATATAAATCCATCAAAGGCCCATCAAAACTAGTGCTGCAATAACTAAAACCAGCGTCCAGCCTTTAGATTCTGGTACCACGACAAAAGGTTCTACTACTACAGCAGTCAAATGATTATTCACCACACATCAATAAGTTCCGTTTAAGCATGAAACTCAAGAGCATATTTGCTAATCTGTTGCTTTTAAGTAGTCCTTCCACATAGTGAGCTATCTTCATGCACTAATTAACTATTTACTATTTCTTTGAGTTAGCTTGGGTTTTCAAACTTGGAACTGTGCAAATAAGAAAGTTGAGACTTGAAAGTAGAGTTTAAAAAAGATCAGGTTACATGTTATCCTTAAGAAGATGGTCTCTAGTCTCTACCTCTACTCATGATACTACGAACACTTTCAGTATTGTATTGCAATGCGTTGAATTACACACCTTGAGCTGTTGATGCACAGATTTTTTGGGGTTAACTCAAAACTATAGATCATAAGAACAAGGTGAGGGGTGTGGCCCAAGAGGTTGCATGATATGAAAGAAAGAAATGCAAATCAAAGAAATGAAGAATTACACTTCAGCAGCATAAGAGAGTAATGTGAAGCAAACAGAATAATACGGAAAATTTGTTTGATTAATATCTCCTCCTTTGTTAAATTTACAATACAACATGATATAGTTAATAACTTGATCAATAGGGCGTAACTAGACCAGAACAAATCAATACCTAGTTTGTACACTATCTATCAAAACTAATTTCACAGGGACAAAAAAAATTAAAAGAAAAGAGCACTAAAAATAAATTATAACTGAACATAAGGTCCTACACACCAAAGTCAGATGAATCAGTTGAGAAATTAAAAGAAAATGATGAATCTTGACTTGTTGAGGAATCAAACCGCAAATCCCTCTGTGAATTCCCATGGCTTCCATCAAAGAGCAACACCGCCGATAACGCCACCGCCTTGCTCTTCCCTTTGGTGCTACCATTCTTTTCCACATCCGCAATCCCATCAAATGCCCCTAAAGCTCTCATTCTCACATCCATGGCTACTTTCTCCCCTCCACATCTCACTAGATTCAATAATCCAGAAACGGCATTCTCCTTCGTCTTTATGCTCGACTTACTTGCCATATCCAGAACATCAGCCAGCACTCCAATTCCCGACACCTTTCGAAACGCTTCCTCACTTTCTTCGCAACCCGCGATTTGCGCAATCACCGCCGTAGCATCCTCCACAATTCCAACCCTCCGGTCCTTCTGAACCAACGAGAAAAGAGCTTCGACCACACCAAGTTGGATCATCGTGTAACGATTAAGCGGGTGAAGCGCGATTCCAAACAGAGCCTTGAGAGCGTCCTTGATCGATCTGGTTAGCGATTTGGGGGTTTTGATGATATCCACGAGCGCGTACACAATGTCGCGCTTGGAACCAATGATGGGTCTGTAGTTATCAACGACGAGGAGGCTGTACAAGGTGGCGGCGCAAGATTGAACAGCGGAAGCAGAAGAAGTCGACTTATGGCAGGAAAGCACGTGCGAGATTGCGTCTAGGACACCGCGCGTGGAGATGAGGGACTCTCTGCTGGAGATAGAGAGGTTGAGAAGCGTCGCTGAGGCGTTTTCTTGGGAATCGTGAGAAGGGGAATAAAGGGTCTCAACCAAGTACGGAATCGCATCCGAATCAGCGATCAGGGGTCGGACTTCTTCGTCCTGCTTGGTCATCTGGCGTAGCTCGCACAGAGCATGGGCCCTGGTTTGCTCTGAAACAGAGCTCAGCTTCCCCACAAGGGAGCGAACCGTTCGACGTTTAACCTCCATGGGATTTGATTTATTCGAAATGGGTTACTAGGTTTGGGCGGAAGGAGAAATGGTAAGAGATAACAAGAAGATGAAAATTGATTGTGGACTGAGTAGAAGAAGAAGACGACATCGCCGCCTTTTATGAAGGGTGTAGGATTTGGATTGAAGCTGTCGTATCCGCAAGCTTTTGGGCTTGGGGAAGCGTAGAGCCATTGACACGTCTCAAAAAAGTCCGGCGACGAGGTCTTCGGTCCTTCCCAGAGGAGACCACTCAAGAATCTAGCCATTCAGATTTTAACATGGATTAGATTAGTTTACTCTATATATATATATATATATATATATATAAAGCAAATATATTTTTTAATTTTTTTATTAAAATAATGTTCAGAGTATCGGGGTTGGGGATATATATTTTTTTAATTGAGATTTGTATAATTTACTATTTTATCTCA
This sequence comes from Erythrophleum ivorense, assembly GCA_026724425.1. Lineage (NCBI taxonomy): Eukaryota > Viridiplantae > Streptophyta > Magnoliopsida > Fabales > Fabaceae > Erythrophleum > Erythrophleum ivorense. The sequence continues at coordinate 14,416,286 of JAIUCV010000017.1, forward strand.
AAGATACGCCTAAAATTACAAATAACGACTCGCAAGTTATAACCATCTAACTAGCACTAACCCCTCCCAAGGATTTTTTTCAAAAACGTAGGTCCCACAATCAGAAAATAAAATAAATAAATAAAATATGATGAACAGTTAGTACAGTACATGAACAGTGCTCTCAATGTGACATTGTGAGCTATGCTTTGTGAAAAGTGCAAAATAAACAGTGACAGGCCCACGGCTTTTTTTATATATAAAAAAGATTTTTAGGTTTTGATATGTATGTTTGAAAATCATGAAATCAATTTTTTAACAAATTGCATAAATTATTGTGTTATACAATGTAGAAAGTTTCCTCCACCATATTTTTAATAATATTTTGCGCGCTTAAATTTAGAAAAAGGAAATGGCATGTCCATGAAATTTTATTCAGCTTTAAGTTACGTTTAAGATTTGAAGAACCATTAATGATTGAAGTAAAACTAACATAGTGGCCAAAAAACAAAAAAAAAAGTTATACTGGCATAATAAATATTTGAAAAAAAAATTGTGTATAGTTGATTTTTTTTTATTATTAAATACTTCAATCAAAATATAATAAGTGTATATTTTCTTAATAATAACATAATAAATATAAGTTTTTATGAACAACTATAGTTTTTTCTAATTAAATCACATACTTATCATGTTATTATTGAAAATTACATTTTTATTATATTTTAATTAAAAATATAATACATGTAAGGAATTGTATTTAAGTCAAATTTTTAATGCTTTTAGGCAATTCCAAGTAGGGTTGCACACTTGTCTGGCAAATAAAATATAAATTAAAAAAATTAGGTTGGTCAAACTAGGCCAAGCATTTTAGACATTTTGCCCAACTTCACCATATATATATATATACATTAAAAAAATGTTTTTTAAAAAATTATGTAAAAACTTTTTTTAAAGAGTAATATATAATTTTACATGAATTTATATAAAAAATTTATTTTTTTAACAATCATTTTTTAATTTTTACCAAAAGAAGAGTCAATTTGGCTTGTCAATCTATCCCTTATTAGATCACAAATTAAGCCTAGCTAGGTACTAGCTTATAAAATAGGCTTAGTATCAAAATTAAATTAGACCTTTGGTTGAGCAAATGTCCAATCTAACTCATGTGTAGCCTTAATTCTAAAAGAGTTAGTTTGATTAAGTAAAGAATAAGTTAGTCCAAAATTGGAAAAAGCTTGACTTAAAGAATTAACTCCAAAAACTTTTTATCCCTAAAAGATAAGTCACTTGAGAAAACATAGTTTTGTCTTAAAGCACGTTTTATTATATTAGATTTGTCTTCCAAGTGGAGCATCTTTTTATTATTTTGAGTGTTTACTGCAATATATTTGTTCTTTAAGATAAAATTACAATTCTCCTTAAATTATATTCATAATTTTTTTCAAAAAAGGATAATTTAATAAAAGAAAAAGGGAAGAAAGTTCTCTTTCTCTGTTTTTGAATTGAAAACAACAAAAAAGGTGGATAACTTCTGATTCGATTTAAGAAAGAGTTTTCTTGGAAATAAAAAATAAAAAACAAAAAATGTTTCATAAGTGGGTAATTTATGTGAAGACTAAAAAGAGCATTAAAAAATTGTGAATTTGATCCAAAAAGTTAAACGTAACAGTATGTTTGATCACTCAACACTTTAAAGTTAAAAAAATAATAATAAAGTAAAAATTTTTCCCCCTCACCTCTCTTCCAATTTTTCTAAGTGGAAAGAAATCTTTCATTCTAAGAATAAATGACCCAATATTTCTCCTCTAAGTGGCCCCCAAAAAAACATGTTATATTCTAACTTCTAACTGTGAACACCGTATTTTGTCCAAGCAGTCTTCCAAAATAATAATAATATTTAAACTAATAAAAATTAAAAAAAATAAACAAAAGAAACACTAAAAAATCAAACAAGTCCTTTTAGTTAATAAGAAAAATCAATCCAAAAAAAACTAAAGGGAAAAGAACTCAAGAATAAATAAAAAAAGAGAAGAAGAAAAATTTTAAAAGACTACAAATAAAAAAAAACAAATACGAAAAAATAATAAAGTAAAAAAAAAAGAAAAAAAACCCCTCACAAAATTGGCAAGTAATAATTAAACCAAGACAAAAATAAATAATTATGCCAAACAAAAAAAAGAGAGGGTATTTCTGCAAAAAGTCTACAAAAATTAATATTAGGCTGAAGAATAAAATCCAAAAAAAAGAAGACAAAGCCCATTCCTTAGGCCCAGTGGCTATTCAGACCCTCCTAAACCCAATAACCCCTTAACCCGCTCCTTTTATCCGGCCCAGTAGCTTACCCATGCCTGGATCCAGAAACCCGCTTCAGAATAACCCTACTCGAATACGTGGTCCCTTTGGTCCCCCCCCCCCTTTTGGCCTTCTCGCTCCCATACCATCTAGCGACAGAGGAGACAGCAAATGGAGAGGTGGAGGCACGAAGCTCGCACGACGTTGGCAGGAAAGGAGCATCGGCGCTGGGGTGAGTGGAGCAGAGAGGTGCAGAGGAAGGGGGGACCATGCGAGAAAACGCCTATAAAAATCGAGATGAGTTCCAAAGAGAGGGGAGGTTTTTTTTTTTTTTGGTGGGGGAGCCGAGAAAGAAATCGGAGAGAGGGGACAAAGAGTTTTCTAGCTAGAGAGAAATTAGAGCGACGGAGGATTGAAGGTTTTCTAGCCGAGGAGGAAAAATCGAGCGAGGGACGAAGGGGTCGATTTTTCAGAGGGGGAGGTTTCCTTTTTTTTCTTTTCAGAGGGGATTCGAGGAAGGGCTGAGTGAGTATTGTGAAGGACCATATTCAGAAAGGACAAAGGGGAGATTGAGAGGAGAGGGAGCTCGAGAGATAGGCCTCCTGATTTGGGAATTTTCGATCGAAGGAATTCGGGATTTGGGATTCAGCAAAAAGAGGAGGTTCAGAGGTTGAAGGGGAACGCACAGACGGACAGAAATTAAAAGAGATATTCGCGCATAAGGACGGAGGTATTCCTTTCTCTCCACAGCTCAACTACTGATTTTCCTGTATGGATGAACATGTCTCGAATGAGAATTTAATTTCAGAATTTTGCTTACCAAATTTGGATTCTGATTGCCTTTCCTTACGATAGTTCTGTTTTGACATTCATCATAGGCTGAATAAATTTTTGGCATTTCATGATGGTCCTTAAATTTTGTTGACATTTTACTGATGTGGAAAAATCGTTAGGCAATGTGTTCTGTCTCTTCGAGTTCCATTGATATTTTTACTGGTGTAGTAAGATTATTATGATCAATCTATTCTGTTCCTGTGTTGTATCTCTGCATGTGTATGCTTCGATAAAGGCCTCTACTGGTTTGGGTTGGATTCTATTGTATGGACTGAATTGAAAAATCAACATGCGGAATATATCGATCTGATTCCCATGAACTTCCATATTTCCCCCTTGTTGTCCTGATGAAGTTCTATCTTTGTTGTTAAGACAAATTGGCTGTCTGTTTCTAACTCAATTTTGCTTGTCTGGCTATCTCGTTACGTGGCTATTTTGTCTCGTGATGATTGGGAGTAGATAAACTTTCTTAGATTCATTGCTAGGCAAACTTTATTTGGCTTGTTCCCTTCGCTGCCCTTGTTTATTTGTTTTGATAGTGAGTAGGGAATGGAAATGAACTTCAGATCCTTATCCCATTTACTGTATGATAGACATTATCTTTGTTTTTTTTTTCTTCTTTGGTTCATCTGTGCTTGCTGCTCCGACACGCCCATGGAGTGTTATGTGCAAGGCTTATTTCTTGAAGCAAGAGGGAGGCTCTGTGATTTAATCCAAGGACGTGTCACAATGAGTCTGTAGCTTGCGTATATGTATATATTTTGTTTCTTTTCTTTTTTATTTTATTTTATGTTATTTTTTTTTTACTTTCTTTTCTTTTCATACTGTAAATGTATTCAAGAATGATATAGTGACTCTGATTGGATTGGACACCTAGCACATACATACAAGCTATTATTTTGGTTTGTATTTTTTTTAGATAATGCTGTGTGGGATTTCATATCCCCCTAAGCAACTAGGGACGGACCAAAAGGCCATGTGTGGCAATAAGCTCCCATGATGCATTTTGGGTTTTGAATAAATTTAGTATTTTCGGGCTCCAATAGCCCCATTCAAAAAGATTGCAAAAGAGATTCAAAAAGAAAAAAATAACATTTTGGGCTCCTAACCCTATTCAAAAGTATTCCAAAAAAATGCTTTTGGGCTCCAATAGCCCCATTCAAAAGATTGCAAAAGAGATTTAAAAAAGAAAAAAAGTTTTGGGCTCCTAACCCTATTCAAAAGTATTCCAAAAATATTTTGGGCCCCAATAGCCTCATTCAAAAGAATGCAAAAGAGAAAAAAGAAAAGGGAAATAAAAATAATGATAACAAAAATAAGTAGATAGAGCAAAATGAAACCAAAGCAAAAATAAACAATAGAAAACAAAAAAAAAAACGAAATTGAAATAATAATGAATAGAACAAAACGTGAAAAGAAAGAAAAATTAAAAATTAAAAAAAAAATCAAAAGGAAAAAAAATGAAATGAAATTAAAAATATATACCAAAAAGAAAAAGGGAAAAAGAAAACACCAAACAAAGAAACACAAAATTCAAAGGGAACACAAAATAAACTAAAAATGAAAATAAAATATGCTAAATAAAGAAATAACACTATTCATACACACTAGTTTTTCATATTTCAACCTGACAAGCAAAATGGATTCTCAACAAGAACTCATTCTTCTTGTCACCTTAAATTAGATTAAGTTTTGATTTCTATTTTACACAAAATTTAGTTAAATTTTAAGTTGAAAAATTCTAAAAATTTAGTAAAAATTGATCCGCATCCCAATTCATGCTGAGTAAATTGCGTTGGAGTTTAATAAAAAAAAATTAAAGTAAAATAATATCTTATGTTTTTAACCAAAAGTAAAGTAATCTAAAATTTAAATATAATGTTTTATGCATTACAAGTTCAATTAAATTTTTATTATCAAACTATACCTAGTAACTTAATGCAAATTGTTTGTGAAGATTATGTCAACTTTATTTACTAAAACACTATTTTTATCCCTTGTTATTATGGTATTTCCCAATTTAATTTCTTATTAAATTATTTTCTTAAATTTTTCTATTACAGACAAGATATTTTTCAATTTAGCTATTTTATAGAATTGTATTCTAAATTTCATTCATTGCATATATGTATTTTTTTAATTGAATCTCTCATAAGTAAAATTATTATCAATAATATTTTTTAATCAATTTACTATGAATAAATTAACAGTAGCTTGATATGATATTATTTATAACCTATCAAAAAATATATTACATGTCATTACATATATTAATTTCATTTATAGTATATTGAAAAAAAGGATATTATTAATAGCAATATTATTCGTAAGGGATCAAATTAAAAAAAATATTTTCTGTAAGGAATCAAATTAAAGTAATAATTTTACAAAATATTAAATTAAAAAAATATTTTACTTATAAAGAACTAAAATAAAATTTTATTTCAATTTTATTTCTATAATATTGGCTATGACATATGCTGTCACTATAATTGCAATTAACATACAATTTTTTTCCTTGGTCAATTGGAGACTACACTAGAGGGTGATGTAATCGAAGCACAAACAATTACTAAAAAAGAAAAGAAAAAAGTATTTATATAAGCCAATGGTTCATAGGGCATATAAAATTGAAGAAAAAAATCACTTGATTGCTTAATGTTGGGAATGCATTTGTAAGCATCAATGGATAAAGGCGGGAGGCTATATTTTAAATCTGATCGTTGAAATTTTTTGTGATTTAGATTTTTTAAAATTTTTAAAATTAAGCTCGTGATCAATGACAGCATCAAATCCTTATACAAAAGGTTGCAAAGTGGGCCAATACTTCATCACCATTTCACTGCCCCTGATTATGCCTATTTGCATGGACCCCCTCATCTAAAGGCTTTCCGTCATTAAAATTTATTTTGATTATATTATCTTAAAATTTAATGCAAAAAGAAATTTAATAATTATAATTTTTTTTTAAAAACTTATTCCCAAAACAGATAAATTAATTAAACCAAAAAAACTCATTTGAATTTACTAATAATAATTCAATTAATTCAAGTGATAAGGGTGAAGTGGAGGTATAGATAATATTGAGAGTTTAATCCCTTCAGTGTAATATAAAAAATAATAATAATTCAATTGGATTCTTAATATATTTAATTCTATATACATTTTAAGTTCATACATTTTGTTGTCTTTCAAATTGAAATTAAAAGAAGAGAACAACCTAACTACCTTTTATCTTAAAAAGCATATATAATCTTTCATTTTATCCTATAAATTAATTTTATAAATATTTACAATTAATACTATAAAATATAAATTTTCTTTCTTTTTTTTATTCCATTAATTATCCAAACAATAAGAACACAAATTTTATTTTCCTCTTTCATTTCTTCTCTTTTCCATCAAGTTTCATTCTAATATTCCATTGCTTTTATAAACCTTCCACACATGATAGTCAATTTCAGGCCACATATATTTTTATTATAAAATAAGAAAAAATTATAATTGAGAATTTTAAATTAAAGATATTTATATTAAAAGAATTTAAATTTTAAAATTATGTTAAAAGACTAAAGAATAAAAAATTTAAATTGCACAAAAATATTATAATTTAAATCTTTAAATTAAAATTTTTTATCTTTCAATATTTTAAAATAATTTTAAAATATAAAATATTTTAAGATAAGTATCTTTAACTTAAATCTTCAGTTATAATATTCTTATAAAAAAAAGTCTTTGTTGTCAAGAAGAAAAAATTAAAGTTCTGATAATGGCAGATACCAGAAGAAAATTACTAGTTATTACCCATAGTGGAAGGCAAATAATTATTCTTGTGCAACATACAAGAATATAAAATTTCTAAGATCACAATCATATATGTCACCCGTGACCTTGTACGACAATCTAGAGTCCCGCCAACTTGAACAAAACGACACAAAAGGTGCAGATAAACAGTAGACCCGTGACACACCCCTCACACGGCTACACAAACAACTCCAAACTTTCACAATCCTTGAATTTGATTCCAAAACACATAGTAGTAGTAGTAGTAATTATAGCTAGCTCACTATCATCGTCTTCTATATGGTTAGCAAATAAACCCTTGTTCGCAATGCCAAAACCCTAGGTACCCATAAAGATGAAATGCCAATTTGACGCCATTATTATTGTGACCAAATTCTTCATGACAATAAAATCTTGAAGGATGATTCATTTTATTACTAGGTGCATAGCTCACGAGCAACACCAAGCCTGGAATTGGGCAAGTCGTAGAGCACACGGTGGTTCTGTTGCTGCATGTTGGCGATAACATTGAGCACTGAGTTGACGTTGTCCGGCGCCGCCGCCATGGCGAGGCAGGTGACGCTGCCCACGGTGCTGTGTATGAGCAGGTTGTCTTGTGGTAGTGTCACATTCATGCCTGTGAACATCAACGTTATTGTGGGTGCGTTTATTGGGACTGTGTAGCATGTGTCAAACCCTCCTAGGCTTGTCACCGTGAGGTTCCGACCCACTCGTCTCCGGAATGCATCTCGGACGGCGATGTAGACTGGTTCAACTAGTCGCGTGAATACCGTACCTAGTAGGATTTCACATGTAAAAAATACATCAATATAACAATTTCACCATCCCATACAGAGTAAATTATACAATTTTTTTAATTCTATTAAAATTATACAAATATTTCTTTTATTTTTTAAATATACAAAGATTTTTTTTATAAAACACAACTAATTATCTTATATTTTAATCTAATTTTTATTTTTTTCACCAAAATACTATTTATTTAAAATTCTTTAATTCTTTAAAAAATATATATTTAATTTAATAAAAAGTATTTCAGTAAAAAAATAAAATCAGACTAAAATATAAAATAATTTTTATTTTAAAAATATTTGTGTATATTTTGAAAATAAAAAATAGTATAATTTTAATAAAATCCAAAAGAAATCTTTGTAATTTATTTTTTATTATATATTCTTTTTTATTAAAAAGATTATATTTAGAAATTTTTGGTATCACTGATTTCGTGATCATTATCATTATGACCACGTCAAAAAAAGAAAAAGTTTATGACTAATGTTACTGTTATTTGCTCTAGTATTAACTATCCTTATTCTCAATCTTTGCTGGGGAGAAAGAGAGGTGTGGCTCTAATTAGACTAGGTCTCGACTCGATAGCTCAAGTTAAATTGTCCAAAAAGCATGTTTTTCTCACCAAAGGCATCGGGGGACATCCATGAAAGTGATGGGTGGTCCACTAACTAATAGCTGCTTTTTCACTCAAGTTGTGTTTCAATTTGACCTATTCAACCTTGTTCGCACATCATTACAAGTTTAGAACACGGACACGGGCCCCTTAAATTGACTCCATTGACTGAGGAAAAATACAGGCACAATTATGCAAGATACCACATTATTTATGATCTAAGGGTAAATGGAAGAGAAAATAAGCAAATATATGACCACGTCAATACACATCTTAATCATGAATTTGTTGAAGCATAATAATCAAACTGGTGTTAGCATTCTCTTTTTAAGACGTTCTAACTTTTAGCTCATTTTTCTTGAACATAAATAATTAAATAACTATTAGTCCTTATTTTGTAAAGTAAAAAAAAAAGCTCCTGAGTGTTTGAGTGTGATGAAACATTACCGGAATCAAAAATGGTGCCGGCGCCGGTGGTGGGGTTGAAGGCCAATGCGGCCGGCGGGATATCCACAACTCTCCGACCAACCCTAACAGCAATCAAGTTGACATAGTAGAGTGACGATCTTCTAGGATTTTTCAGAAGAGGGGTGAACGTGATCCTCTTGGGCTGGGCTGAAGGCCCAAGCCTCAACGAGCCCGAGAAGTTGAGGGACTTGAAGCTAGGCAAGCAGTAAGAGAATGTGGATTGGTAGAGGTGCTGGGTTTGGGACAACAGTGATAATGGGCCTCGGCCCAAGCCCAATAGGCCCTGTGGTGGAACGGAGCCCCCTGTTGCCTTCTGTATGCACCCAAACGTGTAGCCCGGAATTGGGTCAGTGGCTAGTGTTACGGTGTCTTGGACCAAGTTAGCCGCTATGGTGGAGCTGCCGTAGGTGAGGTTGAAAGTGCACGCGCTGCCACCGCAACTGGGATTGGGTACCTGAAAAGCTTCACGTGATTAGAACAACTTCGAGAATCGCTATTTCCTCTATTAGAAATAAAGTCGGGTTTAGAATCCAGGGACTCGTGAACTTTTGCCCCCTAAAACCGGGGTCACCGACACACCGCCATAGAACAACGGCTTTTGAGGTTTTGGATTTATGGGCGAGTAAACACACGCGCCAAAAGAAGCGGCGCGTGGAATCGAGCGTCTTGCATTTCAATGAGGAGGGTGTCCCTCACATTGTGAAATTTACTGCAACCACACACGGAAGATGCCCAAGCAAGATCTTCTTTTGGGTTATGCCGACAATTATGCGGACAGTAAATCTAGAATTACACAAGTGTAATTGGAGAAAAAGACTACGAACTTTCAATGTTAAAAGCTCTCTGAATGTTCGTTTTACATTCTCAATCTCTCTTTTTCTTAATTCTCCGCCCTGCGTTTAATTTATTATATGCAAAGCATTTGAGTTCAAATCTAGCTTCTTTATGCCAACTTTCACAATATATTCGACTTTATATGACTTACACAACCACTATAACTGTACCTATAATTTCACTTTTCAGGGTGGAAAAGGAAAAGATTCATCACCTGCTTGCACTGTGGAGCTCCACAATTGACATTTCTGAAGGAGGTGGACTTAGCCGGAGAGAAGACGGCGGAGGGGCAGCCAACGCAGCCGGCGCAAGGAATCCAAGCGGCGTCATTGCTGGTATCCATGGCCATGAGGAAGATGCGAGGAGGCGTGCCGATCTTGGCTCGGACAATGTAAGTGGGGCTCTGGGTGATCTGCCTACCGGAGGCAATGGGCACGACGGAGCGCCGATCCACCAAGCTGGAGAGGTACTGGAGGCGAGCTTGGTCCTTGGCTTGGAGTTGGAGCACAGTCTCCTCCCATGAGAGTGGGGTTGAGGGCTTGAATGGAGAACATGGACTGAAGACGTGAAAGACTTGGAGGGTGGAGCCATGGTCTTGGGTCTCACATTTGGGGTTGAGCCCTTGGGTTAGGGACATCAAGAGGAAGGAGATGGAAAGCAAGGCAGTGAGTGACATTGGGAGTTTCATGGCTCAGGAGGATATGGGATTTTGGTGCTTTCATTTGAGGAGAGGTTGCTAATTATATAGGTAACAAAGCCAGCTTGGTGGGATTGTTAGTTTTCAGATATTTTTTAACATTATACTGTATTTTTATATAAATTCAATTTATCACGTTATTCTCAAATTTTATTGACAAATAAATGAAGGTTCACTGTACAAAAGTAACTTTGTATGGTGGAGTTTTTAAAATCACGGGTGACAAGTACTTGTTCATGAGTTTATATAAACCAAAGTCACTAGAATGTTTTAAACTCTTTGTTTGAATGGGACTTTTTATGGATTAAAAAATTACACAAGATGGATCCATTCATTTTAAAAGTTGGTGAATCAACTATAACTTTAATTCATTCAATCTCTAAGTTGCAGTTAAAAATTAATTGAATCAATCAAAAATAAATAAATATCATAAAATTCGGTTGAATTTGGCATATAATAGATTGAAAATCAATTTTTTTTATTTTTTATCTAAATTAAAATTTTAACATTTTACAATAAAAACTTATGATATTTAACAGACACTCAATTTAATTTATGCAAATTTGTTATCATATATAAGATATTTTAACTATTTTTTAATATTTATAAACATTTATATTTATTTAAATATTATTTTATAATATATATTAATTAATTATAAATTACTAAATATATTATTTTAAAAAATAATTAAATTATTAAACTATAAATCATTGTTTATTCCTAAATTTTTAAAATATTCACAAAATCTAAATAGATAAACACTAGCAATAACCTTTACAAATTCAAAAATTGTAAAAAAAATATGGATTTCACAATAAAAAAAATTAAAAATAAATTAAAAAAATAAAAATAAAAAGTATAAATAAACAGCACAACACAATATATAAACAGTGCATAACAATATATAAACAGTACCTAGTGGCCACGGCTTTTTATATGCAAGGAAGATTGCATTCCAAGACATTGGGTAAATGGAGGGGAGGAGGGGTATGGGTATGGATAAGGGGGAGGTGGGAGTGTAGTGGGGTGACATGAGGGCTTTTCTGCGAAGTCAGTGGCAGATTAGACTAACAGACTGTATTCCATTTTGTTTTGTAGGCTCTTTGTCACAATTCAACTTTTAAAAAATTACATTCTGTTATATGATTTTAGACCCATGAAGTTTTGGTGGTAGGCTCGGCTTAGTGGGCTATTATATGCCTCAAGATTGCATAATTTTTTTTAATTACTCTAAATTAAAAATATTTATATTAAAAAGCCTTAAATTTTAAAATATCTACGTACAAAAAATTTTAACTTAAGATGTTGAAGTATAATTTTTTTATGTAGTTAAGTTTATGATATTTTAACATTTTAAAATAATTTTAAAATTTAAATTCTTTTAATATAAATATCTTTCATTTATGATCCTACACTGTGATTCTCGCTTGTCTTTTTCTTTTGTAATCAACTATTATTTTCGAAAGTAAAGTATTTGAATTGGAGGGGACCTAATTATTTAATAAATTAACTTTCTTTTAAGTGAAAGACTATAATGCAATGATGTGAGGAAAAGTGACAAGGAAGATTCCTAAATTATTTTGGAAGAGGTAACAAAAAGAAAAATTGGTTTGCAACTATCAGTCTACAATCATCCTACTCTTGTAATTCTTGATAGTGAAATGGCAGAGAAACTTAAATATTATAAATATTTGATTATTTTATTTTATTTTATTTATTTTCTATTTTTACTCTAATTTTTCTTTTTATAATTATTAAATTTTTTTCCCAAAAGATCTTATAAGCCCACTTTTTGTTCTAGAGAGTTAGTATATTAAATATTTGAATAAATTACACATATTACAAACTTTTTTTTTATTTTTAAAATATACACAAATCTTTTTAAGAATAAAAAGTTATCTTATATTTTAGTCTAATTTTAAATTTTTTTTATTAAAACATGCTCCATTAACCTAAATACATCTTTTTTTAAAACTAAAAAAATTTAAATGGAGAGTATTTTTAATTTAAAATTAGATTAATGTGTAAGGTAAGCTTTTGTTTTAGGAGAGATTTGTATAATTTTATTAAAATTCAATTTTTTTTAAATATTTTAAATTTAAAGTGCTGGCCAAACAAAAAATAAAACTTAGAATGTTAAAAAAGTTATATATCCTTATTATAGTAATAGCCTTCTTTTGAGATAGTGTGCTATATTCTAACTTGTGAGTGTTGTGCTTCATTCCAAAAAGGTATTGAATGTAGACGTGTCCCATTTCTAGGATGTTATAGGATGGTTTTGAATGTGAGGGGGACAAATGGGAGGCCAAGCATTTAGTTGAAATTTTTGTAACGTGATTGTGAGGTGCTGAGACCAACCAAGTGGCCTACCTGTTCATCCTATAACCATTTCTTTTTATAGTCTTAACTCTTATTACCATCTAATCCATATACACTTGTATGTATTAGTACCAACGGCATAAGCGAATTATTATTAATGAGAACGACACCATTCCGTGACAAGAATATTTCAGCACGACACAATTCTAGTACTGACACTCGAGCAAAGTGAGTCAATATTATATGAAATAACCTAAAAAAATACATTATATTTTAGAGCAATACAAAAACGCTAATGCTTCACAATGAAAAACGACACCGTTGGATAGTTAGGTCGGCATTATTTGTCATAGCCACTGTTGAGTCTCCGAGTGACAATGGTCCACTTCTCTTGTGCAATAAGTCAACGACGGGAACTTAAGGGTGTTTTGAGTTGAATCAAACTTTAACCTAACTTAATAATGTCGATTTGATTTTAAAAGAGTTTTGAAATTGAAGTTCCTTATGTGGCCAACTCAATCTAATTTAATACCGGGTAGGGATGGGTCAATATTGGGTGGCCTAGTATTATTTTAAAATTTATTATTAAAATTATAAAATAACTAAAAAAATTTTTTAATATAAATTTTTATAAAAATTTAAAATTTTGATATAATTTTTTATAAAAATATTTTTTTAATATTTTTATTTTTTTGGGACTTGGGTAGATTAATATATCCTTTGAGTCCATCATGGATTTATTATTAAAATAATAAAATAACTCATAAAAAATAAAATTTTGATAAAAAAATATTTTAAATTTTTTTAAATTTTTTGAATTGGGCCAAGCCAATATGATCTTTAAAACTAGACTAGTGCTCGCTTCCAATTCAGTTTTATGGCTTAGTTAGTCCCTAAATTTTTATTTTTATTTTTTTTGCGCTAAATCCAACTTGATCCGATTTGGTCGGGTAAGGCTATATCCATTGGATCTTTAAGCTTGGTGAACATTCTTATTGGAGCTTTTAGAAGAATAGCATTTGACAAATGGTCTAAGTGTAACCAGGGTTTTAAAAAATGATTTAACGGCAATTTATTTGAATTGTCATTAAGCATAGATTGAACGGCAATTCTAATGAATCACTGTTAGGACATGGTAATAATTTTATCCATAGTTTAAATAAATGTAGTTAGAGTAGTTAGATCACATGAGTCATAGATGCATTTACAAAAGTTATAGTTAGGAGTCTTGCAATCCTTGTGGTTTATGTAAATCGCAATTAAGCCTTGATTCAAAGGACTATATTCCATTTGGTTTTGTAGGCTGTTTGTCACAATTTAGCCACATGAAGTTTTGGCCGTAGGCTTAGTGGGCTATAATAATGCCTGAAGATTGCATACATTCTTTTTCTTTTTCTCGCGTAATCAACTATTGATGTGGAAAGTAAAGTACTTGATTTAAAAGTTCTAAGAATTCAAAAGGTGACACTCAAAAGGTGATATTCAATTGACAATTTATGGGTGAAACAACAGTGTTATGCCATATAGAATGGCGATGAGAATTTTTGGTTGATTTAATTTATAAAAGAGAAATAAATTAAATAAAGATTAACATAAATTATATTAAAAAATATATCTGACATGTATGAAAAGAAATAATAATAAAGTGCTCACTACTTACATTTGTGTCTCACTTCAAAATTATGGCTTCTCAGTAATGCTATATTCTTTTTCTTTTTTTTTTAGTATCTTTTGTATGTATGTTATGAACAATTTTTTAATTAACTTATATATTGGTTGAGATTAAATTTTTTTGACAAATTTAACAATGTATCCTATATCAGCTATATTTAGAAATATAAATTTTTTTAAATGTTATTGATTATACTAAAATTTGAAGTTGAGTAGCCAGGACAGTACATTCTTTGCTACCTTTGAAATAAAAATTATAATTTATGATCTTAATTAAAATATTTGTACTAAAAAATTTTAAATTTTAAAATTATTTTATGAGATTTAAAGATTAAATAAATAAAAAATTATAATTCAGACTCTAAATTAAAATTTTTTATTTTAAAAATTTTTAAGATAATTTTAAAATTTTTATATAAATATCTTTAATTTTAAATTAAACTATAAATTTCTCCCATTAAAATGGCACATTCTGACGTTATATCTCTGTTACCTACATGCAAGAAGACAAGACAGTGCACAGCTGCCAACCAGCGACTGTGATTATCAGCTTCTTTATATATATATTAAAAATAAATTTCAACTTTAAAAATAAAAATATCAATATCAATTGTACTCATACATATTTATAATTTACTTGATTATTGTTGACTATGTAAAAATATAACTTTTCTATTTTTCTGATTTGCCTTTTAAGAGTACCCTGAGTCACAGCATAGATAGTCATAATGCTTGGCTTGGTTGTGTCATTATTGCAAATCATTACACAAATGGTGCTATTCGAGCTAACTGTGAAGGATCCAACACACAATACATTAGATTCGTTTATGAAATGCCAGAAGGATGAGGTGACATGAAATTAACATCAATATTTGCCTCCATTTATATGGTGAACGCTGTGTTTGGAGAGGAAAAAAAAAATAAGAAAAAAAAAATATCTTTTCTATATATTTAGATGGATGGAGAGAGAATATAAAAGATAAAAAAATTATTAATTTATAATAATAATACTTTTATTATCTAATATTAATAATTTTTATATTTTAAAAAATTATGATTTAAATATAAATTAAATATTTTAAATATTATTTTAATATGTATTAATTAATTTAAATATAATATATATAAATATAATAAATATTTTAATTATATTTATATATTATAGTAAATATATTATTATATATTATAATATTATATATATTAATATATAAAAATTTTATATAAAAATTATAATATATATAATATGGATAGGATGATACATGATCAAATGATAGTCAGACGTAATGTCCAATCGTCATTTGGTCAAAACTCATTGACTATGTTGTATCTTGTAAGGATTTTTTTTTAATTGTTAATATATAATTAATTAAATTTAAGATTAAAAATATATTATTATTTTATAAAATATATTTATTATTAATTAATTTTATAATAAAATTTTAAATGAATAATTATAAAATATATTTTATAAATTAATTTTTTTGATTTATGACTAAAATGCAGTCAAAATAATATTTTTTGACTACAATGTAGTCAGAATGCATTGTAGGCTACTCTTTTCTTTTTGAAATCTCTCTATTTTTAGGGAGAAAATTTTTTCATGGAGCTCATCTCAATTTTTGCCTCTCTTCTCTCTCATCCAAAGAGGGCAAAATTTATTTTCTCTCCTCTTTTTTCCTCAACTTTTTTTCTTTTATATTTTTCACCCCATCAAAACACAGTGTAAAATACAATTGGAAGAATATTTTCTGATTGCATTTGTAGTCGGAATGTGTTGCTCGTGGCCCTTTTTCTCTCTAAATCCCTTCATTTTTTAGAAAAAAATTGTTTCGTAAGACTCATCTCAATTTTTGCCCCAACTTTTTTCTCTCACCCAAATAGAGCAAAATTCATTTTCTTTTCTCTTTTTTCCTCAACTTTTGTCTTCTCCATATTTTTCCCCCCATCCAAACTCAGAATAAAGTATAAATTGGGATCTGACGAACTCATTTTCATTCGCCTAATTAGCGTGGTTTTCAATTTCATCAACAAAGTTAAAGCTGAGGGAATATTCCTCATAATAGTGAGATCATGCAGCATGGATATTTTAGTATTTGAATAACAAATATAGGCTAAACTGGCATAGGGTGACGCACCCTATGTACAAAAAGCAACAATATTTTTTTATATGCTCATTTTATATAAATTTATTAATTAGTATTTATTATGAAATATTCAAGGGGACTATTCCTATCGTATAAAAGTAATATATTTTTTTAAAATAAATAATATAAATATCTCTTTTATTTTTAAAATATATGTAATTTTTTTGAAATAAAATATTATCTTACTTTTTAATTTTTTATTAAAATAAATTTCATTAATCTAAAAACATATTTTAAATTAAATTTTTTAAAAATAAATAGTATTTTTACAAAAAATTAAAATTAAAAAAAGTCTAAAATAATTTTTTTATATTTTATATACAATTTTTATATATTTTAAAAATAAAAAAAAGTTTGCATTTTAACAAAACTTAGAGAAGGTGGGTGTAATTTACTCTATTTTTTATTGTTAAATTTTTATACTCATTTATGAGTGAAATATGAAAAAAAAAGAGTGATTGGCTGAGCTTCTCAAAAAGAAAAATGTAAAAACTATATTAAAAAATCATTTCACACAGTGGCAGAGTTATACATTGGTGAAGGTGAACAGATATTCCCTCAAAATTTTATAGAATTTTAAATATATTATATTAAAATTTGATATTAAGTCTCCATATCTTTTAAAATTTTAAATTTATTAGACCAACGTGTGTGTGAATATATAGCTTTCACCACCCCCAGTAGTTTTAGATTATGACTTCGCCATTAATTTTGATATATCGTTATCTTGTATTTTATGATATTTTAAATACTATAGTATACAACATCAATGTATTTAAAAATTGTATGTTTGATATTCAACAAAGTAAAAGTAATGTTTTTGTAAAATCCCACAGTTTTTAGTACACAACATTTTTTTATAGAATATAGAAAACTTATACAGCATACAAATATAAAGCTAGTAAACAAAAGAAAAGTCTTCTTGAAATCAAATATTTGAAATATTATTTAATATTTAAAAAATAAAAATCCAGAGGCGACTAAAATCTCAAGCTTTAGTGGCAAAATGATTAGGCCCCAAAAATAGAGTTAGTGAGAAGAATGTGTAAGATTCTTGTTATCATATCTATACGTGAATTGGAAGGTGGGAATAATAATTCATACAGAGAAAACACTGTATAGCATGTGTGTAGGACCCCCCAAAAAACATTAAAAAAAAACTTAAATAATTTCCAAATCTTAATTTGTACCTAAACCGAATTCGTGTCAGTATGATTACAAAATATAAATTCAATAATCGAAGAGCACACACACTTAACCACACCCAAACACCCAATAAGTGGACAACCTTGAACCACTTTCAGATCGATTTCTCTATTTGATATGCTTCTTCTTCTTTTTTTTTTAATCTTTAGTTTTAAAATGAGGACTCAGATCTCTCTCTCTCTCTCTCTCTCTATATATATATTTCACATTAAATAAAATTGAATTAAATGAAAAATATATAAATAGAAAGAATCTAAATCTAATACTTTCAAATTTTGAATTGAGAAATAGTGTTAAATCCATTTATATACAAGCCTTTATATATATATATATGTATATATATATATAATGATGTTTAATTTTTACAGATAAAATATATTTAGAAATCTTCTGATAATTAACAAGAAGTTGGAAGAGAGAACAGGAAAAGAAAAGATTCTCTTTGAAGTGTTGTTTTCTTCATTTCAGATTCAAAAGACTTGAAGATCTTAGTGCAGTCTAGCTCAGCTCTGCAAGAACTGAACCATTCCCCAGGTCAGTTGGTCTGTCTATAATATATACTTGGAAGATATCATGTTCAGTACTAAGGAATCCATATGAGCGCTTTACACACGTGATTTTTCCATTGTGATTGACACCCTTCAAGTGCATCCTTGCAATTAGATTGTTAGATAGATTTGAGATATTAAAAAAATAGAAAAAAATTAGGTAAACTACAAATAGATATGTAATAATGTGAAATGTGAATCTTATTTAAAAAAAATTTTGATCTTTTTATATGCTTGTTCATAATTAAATTTTTTATCTATTTTTAATGAAGAGATTGAAAAAACAATTTTAAATAGATTTTTTTTATAAAAACAAATAAAGTAAATCAATTATAAATACGTATATAAGCTTCAAATAAATTCATTTACGATATTTATAATTTATTTATTTATATTTTATGAATTAAATTTATTTAAAAATATTTTATAAATCATATGTACCTATTTTTTTTTTTCAAATTTCAATATCGGAAAATCTCAGATGATATGTCCAGCCAAAAGTTTCATAGTTTTAATAAAAATCCAGGCGGCCATTAAGTGATTGTAAACCCTAACGAATTCACAAGACCGTCCAGAATGATTGGTTGCTATTGTCAATAGTGTACGAGAAATTTTTAAATATTATATTATTATATTTTTAATAAAAATTTTAAATCAAATAAAATGAAACTTAATTATTAATAAATTAAAATTTCTCATACTAAATAATAAATAATAAATTTTACATAATATTCTATGTATATGGTAATATAATAGTAGATAATTAAATATAAAACTGAGTTATATAATTTAATATTATTTTATTAATAAATGAGTTTTATTTTAATTTATTTAAATTTTTTATTAAAAATATAAATAATGTAAATATTTAAGAATTTCTCATAATATATACACACTTGATTGATCACTAAACACTTTTTTGACCGTTATGGATAAAAAGTGCAGTTTTAATTTTTGGACTAAACTCTACTCTCTTTTATTTTATGCAGAAAGTAATTGCAATCATTAAAGAAGAGGCCCGTCTTAATCATCCTACTAGTTAGCCTGTGAAAATAACACTTTGCAAAATAGCCCTTCGATCAAAGGAAATCACTTCATTTTCTGATACTAATTATTCGCAAAGTGTTGTAAAATTTTGAATTTAGATTCTAATATGGGAGAGAGATTAGTGATATAATAATAGGTATAAATTCGGTGTTATTTTTTCTTTCACGTTAGAGTTTATTAGACCTGAGAGAATCTGAATTATAAAATTTTAATGCATATACTAATTAATGCAATTATTTATAAATTTTTAGATCTCTACCTGAATAAATTATTGATATGATAAACTGATTCATTGAAGGGGAAATGTGGGATGTTGATTGTGGGATGTTGATTGGCAAATCTCCAGACAGATTGGAAACATAAGAAATAGACTCAACAATGAAGGATGTGTACAAATACTTCATAATAACGGATACATGCAAGTGGGGAAGATGTCTGGTGGTGTTTGGTATATTACGAGTTTAAGTAAATTTTTTATTTAGTCCTTTAAGGATGACTAATTTTTTAATTTGTTTCTTCAAAGTTTAATTTTTTAAACTTAGTCTTTCAATGATTTTTTTTAATCATTTTTGTCCATTCGTCCATTAAAGTTATAGGTTTAACTTCTCAATTTTGTCTCATGATAGGCAAAAAAATTATTGAGAAACTAAATTTGATATGACCATGCTTTAGAACACAAATTGAGAAGTTAGTCATTTTTTAGGGATAAAAACAATAATTTTCTTAATTTTTAAATGTCTAAAAATTTATTTATAAGTTGTTTAGATATCAAATATATATATAATATAGAGATTATAATTTTTTATACATATGTCAAGCTCAAATTTTTTATATATAGATTTATAAACACTTAAAAAATTAAAATATTCATGTACTAAATAACATATTATTATAAATATATATATATATACATACATGTAATAATTAAGATTCAGTTTTCACAATTCGATTCTATATTTTCATATTAAATTCTAACTATTGTATATACATGAACTTTATGATATATAAAAATCTATTCTACAAGTGAGGTTATTGCGTAATTATAATACAAAATAATAGTTGAAAGACTTGCAAATAAAGTCCAACACTACTTAGTTAGGATACCAAAAAATAAATAAATTGTATATTATCAATTCAACAATAATTTTAAAATAATAATTTTGTACAACTAACTCTATTTATTGTATTATCAACATTAATAGCTGCACCATAAAAGATAAAAAGAAATTGAAAATATGACAGTAAAATAAACTTTAGATTAGATTAAAATTTTAAAAAAGAAAGTACCAGAATATGAAGGGTAAGGAATAGAATAAAAAAGAGAAAGAAGTGGAACGTGTTAAGGGTGTGGCAGTGAATAATGGAGGAGGTAGAAGACAAATCTTGGTCTTGTGCTGTCTGGCCAGTGAGGCATTTAAAGCTTTATGTTTGTTTGTTGCATCCATTTTATTTCATTCCTTTTAACTAATTTAAAGAAAAATTAATATTAAAAAATTTAAATTAAATATATTTATATTTAAAAATTTTTAAGATATAAAATTATTATAAAATATTTAAAAATATAATATTCAAAACATCTAAAAAAGTTATTGTTCAAAAATTTAAGTTAAAATTTTTAATTTTTAAATCATTTTAAATAATTTTAAATTTTAAAATTATTTAATATAAATATATATATATTTTTTACCTGACTAAAACATTCCCTTAATTTAATGCAATTTGGTTTGAAGCGTCACGGGAGGTCCTTGCATTGGGTCGGAGTTGGGACCACTCAACTTTTGATTTTGCCGACAAACAGTCACAAGCAAAGACCACGGTTTTATATAAATATAAACATATATATATATATATATATATACATATATTTTTGTCCGGAGGGCTCTTAGAAATGTTATTTGTTCTCTAGACTTCTCTTATTACTTAAAACTCATATTGACTTAATTGTGAAATAAAAAATGGTATCATAATTATATATATATATATAAACTAAATTAGAAAAAAAAACTATTCAATATCACTTATTTTACAGCCTTTAAAGTTGCCCAGTAAACGATGTGAGTTTTTATCTTTTATTACTTTTTTTTAAAATTATTTTTAATCTTTTAATAATCACTTTTTTGTTGGGTCCAGAAGATAGGGTGACATAAAAGACATATCAATTTGGTTGATGCTGTCTAAACCACTAGCTGATTGGCAATTACTGTTCTTTTTATCTTGGAAACACTGTTTGTCAATTAGTTTATCATTGTGCTGAGAAGGAACAAAAATGGAGTATATTCTGACAAGGATTAAAAAAAATTAAAACAAAAAAACCCACCGACATAAACCTTTGATCTCAGTCAAACCTAGTTTCCATAATCTTAGCATTTCTATTTTGTCATCAGCAAAATTAAAAAAACTCCAAAATTGTCTTTAGCTGATTTCTCCCACTACATTACAATATTGTAAAAATTAGATTTTAAAAAAAATATAGCTGAAGATATCAAATTAAATATATTTATATTAAAATTTTTAAAATTATTTTAAAAGATAAAAAAATTTAAATTGTATTATAAAATAAGAGTTTAAGTTAAATTTTTTTATTTTTAATTATTTAGAATAATTTTAAAAATAAGAATTCTTTAATATAAATACTTTTAATTTAAAGTTTTTAATTATAATTTTCTCTTATATATTCCCCTGCGGCATCAAAAATAACAACATAAAAAGAAAGGTTTCTTCGTTTTATTCGGTGTTCTCTTGAGTTCCCAGATTATCGCGGTCGAACGGACAAACCCCCCGAGGCATAGATCCTACCTATGGGCAAATACAGTGTATGGCTACGATTTATTTCAATTAAATATTGAGATAAGTCAAAATTTTTACACCGCTCTTGAAAATATATTTAATACTAATTTTAAAAATATTTTTATTTTAAATAAATCTATAAGTTTGAAAAATTTTTAAAGCCGGTATCTTGTCCCGTTAAGTGTAATATGACACTTACTGAAATTTTTTGTTTAATCTAATATATATATATATATATATATTATAAAAGAATGATAGTTTCTTTATTGTTTATTATTATTTGCAAGACCCACACAATATCCATAGCAATTTTTGACGTGGGATCTACATAAATTTTATAGCTGTTTAATGCATGGACAGCATTCTAGCTTTGGAAAAAATTATAGTTTAAATTAAAAATATTTATACTAAAGAATATTAAAATTTAAAATTATTTTAAAAGATTCTAAGATAAAAAATTTAAATTACATAAAAAAATTATTATTTACAACACCAAATCAAAATTTTTTATCTTAAAATTTTTTAAAATAATTTTAAAATTTATACTAAAGTTTAGTATCTCAAGTTAAAAATATTTGTATTCAAAGACTTTAACATTTGAAATTATTTTAAAGAACTCTACAGCTAAAAATTTAATTGTACCCAAAAAAATAATTATTCAATATTCCAAATTAAAATTTTTAGTTTTAGAGTCATTTAAAATAATTTTAAAATTTAAGGTTATTCAGTATAAATATCTTTAATTTGCAATTCTAATTTATAATTTTTCCTTAATCTTAGTTAATAGTTAACATAGTAATTATTTTATTTTTCTTTTTCTTCCTTTCTCTCTCTTTCCTTCTAACACGATGAGGCACCGCAAAATCTCCTGTGGCATTCAAGGCCAAAACAAAGATTCATTAACGAAAATAATTTGTTTGCCCTTAAATACAAGTTTGGATTCCTTGAAAAAATTTGCAAGAAAAATTAGCTTTTATTTATACTTTGGTACCTTTTGATTTCGAAATCCCCCAACCAATTTGAAGATTGCATTCTCTAAAAAAATTCCATGAGTTTTGGTACTTGTTTAATGTGTAATAAAACAACGGACACACCATGGTTTTAAATTGTAGACTATATCAATGCGCAAGATTGTGGGCACTAGTGAAATGGCATTAGCCCACACATTAGGAAAATGTAAATTTAATGAAAAAATTTAGCAAGAGAATGTAAATCTCTTAGCAATTAAATTTATATTTAATAATTAAATTCATATTTTTAATAATTAAAATTTATAAAAATATCATTTGTCCAATTCATAAATAATATTTTAATATTCTCACAATTTCATATATAATAATTATTATATTTAATATTTACATGAGAATTTAATGCATAAAAATTATATAATTAATAAATAAAATTCATATTTAATGCATATTATATCTAAACACACACACACATATTGATATTAATATAATCATACATACTTCATACAATTAATTAATAATTTTGTTCACTTTAAATTTGTTATGAGTACTATATAAGTTTAAAAATTCTCATGGACTTAAAAGGGTCTAATACATTTTACCATCTCCTAAAGAATTCTATGACCATAATCCAATAAGCCATATGCAATGAATTGGTACAACAAGTTGCTCTGGGTAATGTGCCTTAAGATGACTAAGCACGATAAGTTGCTTTGAGCAAGTGCTTCTATGGTTTCACAACTTTTATTTTATTACTATCAGATAGGAAATCCAAACTGAGCCACATTTGTCAAAGGTCCTCTCATTTGGATTAATTACTGCCCATAACTCTTATAGCTTAATATCTAATTAAGCAAGATTCCTATATGGTTTAAATTAACTCTAGGAATTTGTCATTTTACATTAAAGAAAATTCTTGTAAATATTACTATCTTTTATTCTATAAATCACTATTTTCATATTATAATTTTGTAATTTATTAATTACTCAATTTAAAATTTTCTATAAACATGAATTCAAATTTATTATTATTTATTTAAATTAATTTAAAATGTATACTTTTTTAAATTCTATTCAAGTCATCAATATTCTCAAATTTTTATTTTTATTTATTATATTTTATTCAATTTTTTTAAATATGAAATTTAAGTATTTAAAATTTTCAATTTTATCTTTTTTATCATATTATTTATTTATATAAATTTTTATTTTAATTTTTTATTCAAATTTAATCCTTTAATATTTTCAAATTCTATGACAAGAAAATTTGAACTTAAAAATTTCAAATTTGTTTAGTTATTTTATATATTATTTAAATTAAATTACAATTTTACAATATTTGTTACTTTTATATGTTCAAAATTTTAGAATTTTTTATTTAAAATACTTACTACATTTAAACTATTTTAGAAATAATTTTAAAATTAATTTATTGAAATCTAAATTGATACCAAAAATATCAATAAAAACATCCTTCTTTCTTTTTGGAGTCAAGTGGAGGCTAAGAGCCCATACAAGAAAAGTAAGAACTAAATAAAACATGGAGGAGTTATTCCATGGAAGTTAGTGAAAAGAAGGTCCATGCAATTGATGAACATGGGTGAAATATTATTGATGAAACTATAGTTGCAAAAATATTAAGAACTCGTACTCATCGATTTAATTTTGTTATTACTGCGATTGAAGAGGCTTATGATATGTCTAAATATTCTTTGGATGAACTAATGAGTTCCCTGCAAGTTCATGAAGATAGGATGAATCAGTTGCGAGACAAGCATGAAGAATAGGCATTTTAGGTGAAGGAGGAGTCTTCTAAAACTTTAAATTTCATTGGGAAAGAAAATGGCAGCGGTGGATTTTGTGGCAGAGGCAAAGGCAGAGGCCGTGGTGGTGGCAGAGGCTGTGATCAATCTATTGAGCAGAAGCAATCAAATTTTTAGAGAAGCTTAATTTAGTGCCATCATTGCAAAAAATTTGGGCACAAAGAAGCAGATTGCTAGACAAAGTAGAGAGATGGGCAAAAGCATGCTAGTTTTACAGAGTTAGAAGAGGTAGAAACATTGTTTATGGCATAATCTCCTAACACTAACATTCCTTTTAATGATATTTGGTTTGTTGATAATGGGTGTTCCAGTCATATGACTAGTTCTTGTTCTTTGTTTGAGGAATTAGATGTATCACAAAAATCAAATATTCGACTTGAAGATAACAGGCAACTTCAAAGTAAAGGTAAAGGTACAGTTGCTATTCACATTAGCCATAGTAAAAAGAAATTTTTGCATGATGTTTCGTTTGTGTCTAGTTTGGGTCAAAATTGGTTAAGTGTGGGACAATTAATGGATAGTGGATTGAGAGTAGATGATGGTTTTTGTGTTATTCAAGATAAGAAAACTGGTCAAAACCTTGTTAAAATCAAAATGACTAAAAATAGAATGTTCCCACTTGATATTTCATTTATTGAGGAAAATGCCTTTATTACCAGATGAATTAGTGATTCTGATATATGGCATTTACGTTATGGTCATTTGCATCTTAAGGGCTTGAAGTTATTGAATCGGAAAGTTATGGTTATGGAGTTGCCAAATATTGATGTTATTGATTTTTGTGAAGGCTATATTCTAGGAAAACAAAGTAAAAAATCATTTCCTGTAGGAAAATCTTGAAGAGCTTTTCAACATCTTGAGTTAGTGCATATAGATTTATATGGGCCAATGAATACTGAGTCTTTGAATGGAAGTCATTAGTTTTTGTTATTTATTGATGATTACGGTAAAATGAGTTGGGTTTATTTCTTGAAATTAAAATATGAAGTGTTTGAAAATTTCAAGAAATTTAAAGCTTTAGTAAAGAAGCAAAATGATTATTACATAAAGGTGTTATGTACAGATAGAGTAGGAGAATTTTGTTCTAATGAGTTTGCTACTTTTTGTGAAAAAAATGGTATTCATAGGGAGCTCACTTCACCACATACACCAGAGCAAAATGGCATTGCTAAACGGAAGAACCAAACTATGGTAGAAATGGCTAAAAGCATGATGAAGGCAAGAGAGCTTCTAAATCAATTTTGGGTAGAAGTAGTAGCTACAGTATTGTATCTACTTAATCTTTCACTTACAAAAATAGTCTTAAACAAGACATCTTATAAAGCATGGAGAGATATAAAGCCCTGTAAGCCACTTAAAACCAATAAGAATTGATTTACAAAACCCCATATATATCATCAACATAAAGATAAACCACTAAAAAATCATTATTACCATGCTTTATCAAATAAAAAGTAGGCTCATTATCAAGACACCTTATGAAGCATGGAGAGGTGTAAAGCCCTGG
The DNA here is from genome assembly GCA_026724425.1 of Erythrophleum ivorense. NCBI lineage: Eukaryota > Viridiplantae > Streptophyta > Magnoliopsida > Fabales > Fabaceae > Erythrophleum > Erythrophleum ivorense. The sequence goes on from JAIUCV010000017.1 coordinate 14,442,625, forward strand.
GTAAGCCACTTAAAAGTTTTTGGTTGTATAGCCTATGCTTTGATAAAATCATCTCAAAAAAACTTGATGAGAAATCTGAAAAATGCATCTTTGTTGGTTATAGTGTACAATCAAAAGCATATAGGTTATATAATCCAATTAGTGAAAAAATAATTATTAGTAAAGATGTTATATTTAATGAATAAGTTAGTTGGAATTGGAGTAGTAAAGAAGTTAAAAAATCTATCCCTGTAAGTGTTGAAGTAGCACATTTTGAGCTAGAACTAACAAGTTTAGAACTTTCTTCATAAGGAGGCAACAACTCTCAAACTCTTCATTCATCACCTACTAGTGCATCTAGAGGCATCTCATCTTCACTGGCAAGTTCTTCAAGTGAAACACCTCTTAGAAAGTTTGGATCTTTAAAAGAAATTTATGAAACTTGTGACTTTGCTCTTTGTGTTTTAGATCTTATGTCTTATGCAGATGTTGCAGAAGAGCAAGTGTGGTAAGATGCAATGATTGAAGAGATGAATTGTGTCAAGAAAAATGACACTTAGGAGTTAGTTGATCTTCTACAAGGTAAGAATGCAATTAGGCTCAAGTAGGTGTATCAAACCAAGTATCATGCTAATGGCAGTGTATAAAAGTACAAGGCACGGTTGGTGGCTAAAGGTTATGCTCCACAATAGGTATTGACTTTGATAAAACGTTTTCTCCCATAACTTGCTTTAAAAAGGTGAGAACTCTTCTAGTCTTGGCTACTTAACTTAAGTGGCTTGTGTTTCAATTTGATGTTAAGTCAGCCTTTTTGAATGGAGAATTGAAAGAGGAAGTATTTGTTTCTCAATTAGAAGGCTTTGTTATTCATGGTGAGAAAAACAAAGTCTATAAGTTAAAAAAAATTTGTATGGCCTTAAATAAGCCCCACATGCATGGTACCATAAAATTGACTCCTATTTCATGAAAATGGTTTTAAAAGGAAAAATAATGAGCCTACTCTTTATTTGAAGAAGCATGGTAATAATGATTTCTTAGTGGTTTGTCTTTATGTTAATGATATATATATATATATATATATATGGTCTTGTGAATCAATTCTTACTGGTTTTAAGTCAAATATGATGAAAAAATTTGAGATATCAGATTTAAGATTATTGCATTACTTTCTTGGTTTAAAAGTGAAACACGATCTTAATGGTATTTGTATTTCTAATGAAAGTATGCAATGGATCTTCTCAAAAGATTCAACATGCTGGGTTGCAAAATAGCTTGTTCTCTTATGAATTCCAATGAGAAATTAATAGCTGATGATGAAACTAGAGCTGCAAATGCAAAGTATTATAGGAGCATGGTGGATGACTTGAATTATTTAACTAACACAAGGCCTGACATAACATATTTTGTGAGTGTAGTTTCCAGGTTTATGCATAATCCCACTAAGCATCATCTTGGAGTAGTAAAGAGGATCATGCGTTATGTTATAGGCATTGTTGATTTAGGGATTTGGTACTAAAAAGTATAAAATTTCAAATTATTTAGTTTTATTGATAATGATTGGGTAGGTTGTGTTGATGATAGAAGAAGCACTTTGGGGCATGTTTTTACTTTTGGTTCAGGTGCTATTTTGTGGAACTTAAAGAAGTAAGAAACTGTGGCTCTATCCTCATCTGAAGCAAAGTATGTAGCTATAACTTTAGTAGCATGTCAAACTGTCTGGTTAAAAAAACTATTAGCAGATCTTCAACCTCAATCAAAAGCAACAGATATATATTGTGACAACAAGGTAGTGATTACAATGACAAAAAATGCAGCTTTCCATGAAAGAATGAAGCACATAAATATTTGACATCATTTCATTCGTGTTCTTGTGACAAATGAAACAATTGTATTGAAGTATTGTGAAACAAATCAATAAGTTGTAGATATTATGACCAATTCACTTTCTACCGGAAAGCTTGGAGATTTTAAAGTGTAAATGGGCATATGCAGTTTTTGAAGCAAGGGGAAATGTTAAAAGTGATTCAAAAAGTTAATGTCATATTTTTCATTTTGATCTCAATTTTGGTACCATTTAATTTCATTTTGATCTCAATTTTAACTATACTTTTACCCTAAACCAAAATCTAAACAATCGAAAAAATTTTGGCATGAAATATGGCAAACATATAGATCTCATCTAAAGCTTTTCACAAAACTAAAAAACACTATTTTTAAAGCTTTAAAGAATTTATTATAATTTTTTAAAATTGGCCAAATTATGTAAAAGTTGTCAGTGTTATTGTACATATGGTCAGTTTGGTTTTTAGTGTCATTCAGAGGCCAATGAAGCCCAATGCTTATAAAATGTTATAGGTATATAGTTGATATCATAGGCTTTTCATAGCCATCAAGAACACTCAATTTGGAATTCTGTAGAGTGAAATATGAATGTTTGAAATTTCTGATTTGCTATAAAACATGTCCCAGACTCAGTTACTGTTCCATTAAAATTTTGTTAGCCAAATGATATTGTTTTAATATGAAATTTTTATTGTAGTTAGAGGTCATTTTAAACTTTCTAGAAAGTCTTAATTTGCATGATTTGGAATTTTTTAGAATTAGTTATGAATTTTCAAAATTTAAACTAGAATATAGGACATGTAGAAAATGAAAGTGTAATGTTCACTCTGAGATGTATGGCTCCAACCCGAAATTTAAACTTCAAAGTGTGATGTTTCTGGTTGAATAAGTATGTTATGGATAGAAGATGATTTTGGTAAACCCATATGGTCCATTTAACTAAAAATGAATTAATTTGGCTATTGATAACAATTATTTTTGTTGCTAAAAGTGTTAATTTCATGAAAATGAATGTTTTATGCCAATTGTGATATATATTAAGTGTTGTCTTAATATGGTATTACACATGGTATGTATTTATTGTGTCTTTTATGTTTTAAATTTTCTATTTTACATAATTTTATATTTTCTTCATTATGTGATAAGTTTCTCTTTTTGAACTTCTAATTTTAATTACACTTATGCCAAATTAAGGGACAAACTTCCATTATGTTTTTATTTTTGAATTGTAAATCTTTTACGCATGCATAGAATTAAGGAGAAATGAATGTTAGATCTTAGGAATTATCTATGTTGAAAAAAGTGCTTACGGGAAGGACTTTACTATAAAATACTAATTGCTAACAACAATTTTTTTTTTAGCTTTTAGAACAAATGACATTAGCCTCGTATGCTAATCAATACAGCATGTGCAAAAGGAAGAGGTTTAGTGAGGTGTTCATTGATTGTGATTTATTACATGGGCATGTACTCAAAATGAATTTAGTCATTTACCCATATGGGTTTTATGCTTATGAAGGATTTAATTACTTATTTGTGTGAGTTGTGTGTTCATAATGGATAAACTATTCTAGTTAAGTTTCTTCCAATGGTAAAGTTTGAAAATTTTTTATGGCTTATTTCTTGCAAAACATTTATTCTAATTTAATGATGTTTCTATTGTTCTTGAATCACTTAATTCTTGAAATCATTGTGTAGTTCATATTTGTATCCTTTAAGGTTTTTTTTATTATTGTGATGCATTATTTGAATTCTAATTTCCTTTGAAAGATTTCTATATGCTAACTTTTGCCATTGTGAACTATTGTAAAACTTCTCTTGCACACTTATTGCTATGTTAGTGTTAAATGTATAATTTGCATTATTTTCATAGAGTTTCCATAAAAATACTCATCCCTACTTGTCCCCCTTTAGTTATTGTGGGATTTTATTCACTTATTGTAACTTTGTGTTTTTAGATAGCAGAATTGAGCCAAGGTCCACTTTAATAGCATAGGAGCATTTAGCCTTATGTGATGAGCTCACACTTATATCTAGGGCTAAGGTTTCCTAAAAAATTTTATTTTTAGTTGGATTGTAATCTAGTTGGTAGATAAAATTTTTAATTTGGTCCTTTAAAATGCAACTGTCATAATTTCATCCTTAAAAATTTTGCCCTTATCAATTTAATCCTTCCTTTGTTAAACTAATGTGAATTTAATTGCATTGATGACTAGGCCAAAGAAAATGCTTATGTGAGTATTATGAAATGAGGTGATTAGCCTTAGTGTCCAAAAAAATTGTAAAAAATTTATAAATGTAGTAATTACAATGCTCTATTTTTTTCACTTTATTATATATTAAGCATTGCCACTTTATCAATTTAATAGTCATATAAGCATTTTATTAAGTTGTTAGTAAATTAGTTAAATTTACATCAATTTAATTAATTGCAGATTCAAACTAATTAGGAAAAAAATATTAAGAGACATATTTGAAAGTTTTACACTTTGAAAGACCAAATTGAAAGTTATGCAAACATTTAAGGGTGAAAAGTAGAATTTACTCCAAATTAATTGAAAAATTGGCAAATTAGATTTTTGGCTTGATTATTGGGTTATTGAAATATAAATAAAGTATTTTCATGGATTGCCATTTTTTTTTTTAAGAAAAGTGCCCTTACTTTGACTCTTTTTTTTCTTCTAGGTATAGTAATGGGATTGGGCACAATACCTATCATTGCTTTATTTATCCAAACCAATCCCATTCTTATCCCATATCCCTATAGTTTTTTTTTTTTACTTTAATTTTGCCTTATTCCCAAACTTATAGGTACTGGGATGGGGAAGGTTTAAGCCTCTTCTTGGGCTTTTGACAATTGGGCTGTTTCATAAACTTGTTTGCCTTAATAACATTAAGAAAGCATATTTTGTAATAATTATTATTTAAAAATTTTATAAATAAATTTTAAAAATACATAATGCAATGGAAGTTGTCAGGTTTCAACCATATATGTATAACAATTCCTTGTGTATCACACAGTTATGTTACTAATTGTATGAATTTATTCAAATGTTAGTTTGGTAAGGACCATTTAATACAATGATTGAATTAAGTCGAGTACTTCCAAATATACTCCTTTAAGCTTAAATTTAGGATTATTATTTTAAATTATGATGTTTAACTTATGTATTGTAAAATTTTACTTGATTTTTATAACATTATATATATATATATATATATATATATGGGGATCTCTACAAGTTCCCATATCCCTATGGACCTCTCTTCTCCAAATGAATTACTATGAAGTTGCAAACTCATTAAATTGATGAAATGATACTAAATCACTTTAGAATACTAGATCTATAAAATTCAAAAAAGAGTTATGAAGCTAAATCCAATTTTAGATCTATAATTTTTAGATCTATATATATATATATATATATATATATATATGAAGTTGACAAATAAAATCACAGAGTGAACAGTTTTTCTTTTGCGAGAACAAATACATAATATTATGTTAAAATTTAAATGAAATTAAATAATTAATAAATAATAAATACATAATCCTTTTGATAAAAAAATTATATATATGGAGTTATGAGACAAGTTCAATATGGGTAACAAGTTGGGGAAATGTCCACCCTAAACTAAATCTTTAAAGTTTGAGTTTTTCCTGAACCTATCCTAATACCCAATCAATTATAGAATTACTTGATCCAAATAGGATAAGACAAGTTAGGTTGATGTAGATTGAGCCGAATTGTCACCCTTTTTTTTTTTTTGGTTATTTGCTAATTCTAGGATGAAGTGTGTACGTATTTTCACTTATCAAAATTTCATGACTTGATTATCTATTTTGTATCGTGGAAGCTTGCTATGTACCATGAAGTGAGTTATATTTTAACAATAAACTTATGGCCAGCTTGGTTCGTGGAATTGTCAGTGATATAATTGTAAAAGGAATGCTCAGGTGAAAGGAATTACTTTAGTAATGTTTGGTATGATATAACAAGGAAACTGAATACCTTTACTTTTGCTTGTTTGGTTGCATAAAATTAATATTGGAATGGAAAGATTAGAGGATAAAATGACAAAAAATTCCCTTTTTAAAAAATTAAAAATACAATTTAAAATTCCCCATAATTGAAAGAAACCCTTGATCATCATTTAATTGGCTCACTGTTATCCTTGTTGTTGTCCTTTTCCTTTATCATTACCATCCGTTTTGATTGATTGAAGGCTAAAGCTTCCAGATTTGCTCCATTTCAGATTATCTTATTATTAGATTTCATATTTGCCCCATTTTATTTTAAATATAACTTCACTAAAATCTCCACAAGCCCTTGAATATGTGAAGACAAATTATCACTATTGCGCCACAATTGGTCCAATCGAGAAGTGAATTTTTCAGTTTTCTATTTAAAAGATAATTTGAATATTTTTAAAAGTGGACTAGTTATTAAATTGACGAAGATACTAGTTCATAGTTCAATAGTCTAACTATAGTTAAATCATAGTTGAACCGGTGATAATTAAATAGATTTTTTTAAAATTTTATATATTAAAATTCTAATATAACAAATAAATAATAAGAAACTTTAAATTCTAATAATATTTGAAAAGTTATTTTTTAATTAAAAAAATCAAAAACTACCTATCATTAAAGTTAAAAAGTAATTAATATTGAACTTTTGGGTTCCATATAATATCAAGATTTCACTTGCTATTAAAAAATAAAAAAAAAAAAAGCAAATGAAAGATAAAAAAGTAATTTTGGCCAAACACATTAATATTTGCGAGAGATATTACTAGAAGATAGAGTATGATAAAGAGTAAACACAAAAAATAACGAAGTACATATCTTTTGGTTTCTTTTATATTCTCTTTTCTTTAAATTTTTCTCTGTTTCAACCACCTTTTTCTTTTACTGCCTTCTATGTTTAATTTTTTAGATCTATATAAGATGAACTATGTTATTTTATAAGAAAGAATCTAAAAAAAATTAATGAATAATTTAATCAATTTTTTACTAGTTCAGTTGATTTTTAATTCTTTAGCTCATCAATGTTTTGAATCAATTGAATTAAACTAGGAACCAATTCACTAATTTTTTGGTCAAATCGAATAGTTCAGTCCAATTTTGATAACTAAGGACAATTTTAATATCACTCTTTTTCTTTAAAAAAAGAACTAATATTATTCAACCAAGTCTTAATCTCAAACAGCAAATCCGAAACAATTTGTTATAGACCTCGGACAATCGTAGGCAACATAGATCTCGCAAGCACAATGGGCCATTTCCTCGGCTACTGGAGGGAGCACAATAGTGGATCTGGCGAGCACAACAAGAAATTGTGGAGATTTAAAACAGTTCGATTAGTATTTGAAAGGCAAGGGCAAAATCGACTTTCTTCCATCTTGGCTCCATTTCCTTGGTAAATTCACGCACTATAGTTGACATAAAGCATTGCAGGTACAGATTTGTAAACCTTTGGGTTTCTTCCAACCGAACACCTTTTTGTGAGGGAATATGTTGCACTATCCATTTCCATGTGTGAACCAAATGGGCCCTTAGTATGATCAATTCCAACTTCCTAATGTGGTCTATGGCTAAACAGAGCTAATAACAAGTGCTAATAAGTACATAAAAACTGTTAAGTTGATTCAGTTTTAAACAAATCATGGAACTAGTAGCCAGCTAGCCCAAAATTCATTCAAAACAAAACACAAAAAAGAAATGAAAGATATCAAATAGAACATAAAAAAAAAACTTTCATTTTTATCTTATCAAGGAGTAAGTATACATTGATCTATGATTTCAAGACTAAACTCAAATTAAGTTATGTTCTATAAAGCTTTTTTTTCACATAAATTACTTTAAATATCAAGATGAACAAAACCCATGTTAGGATGAGTCCCAATTAGGGATGTTTGCAGTAGCCTCATTCACCATCTTCACAAGAGTCACCTGCAAACATAATAATCAAATAACAGGTTAATAATGCTTTGTCTTTACTAGGAAAAAAGAGAGCCAGCTTCCAAAAACTAAATTATTCATGGCCATTTCAAATTAAACGTCTAAGCTATTAAGAAAATGCCCAAAAATAATTTTGTTATACTCTAACCTAAGATGCCTAGTTACACCAAAGCTCTTTGGGATTAAAATGTGATCCAAGTACAAGCCACCCATTCACTGTACTGAATCTTAATTTTAAAGAGATGGGTAGTGGTAAAGATTAAACTCATAACTACTAGTCATGAAGGTTCTAATGTCATATAAGCTTAAACTCTTGAAAGAAGATTCGTAAATAATTTTGTTATAATCTTCAAAGTAAATCAAAAGGATTGACTCCATACTACTCAAAGTAAATGAAAATAATATTTTTAAAATTGGACCTGTTATTAAATTAGTGAAGACACTAGTTTATAGGTCAATGATTCAATTATAATCAAATTGTGATTGAATCAATAATAATTAAATATATATTTTTAGTTTATATATTAAATATATAATATCATAAATAATAATTTATGTGAATTTTATCTTTATTTTTTTGGTTATTACATTAAAACTTATAACTTTGCAACTACTTACAACACACTTCATAATGGCTCATTAGAAATGATGGAGTATTGAATCCTCAAGCTACCAAGTTTGAATCTTGTGGATGAACGTTTTGCCAAAATAAATCTATAATAGCTTTTTATATAAAACTTTGCAGTACAAGGAAACAATACTTGTTGGTTGAACGGATGAAATGTTGGCATGGGAGCATGAGGTTATAGATTCAAACCCCCCATGGAGGAAATTTTGTTAATATAAAAGCATGGGCTAGTTCAACTGGCTCAAGGAGAACTGGTTTAAGATTATGAGCCAAGCTAGTTTTGAAGCTATTTCAAATCTAATAAGAGGCCGATTCAATGGTTTTTTTTATTAAACTGACTAGTTTGATCTAGTTTTAATTACAACAATAAAACACTGCAGGTTAGTGAGATCAATTGCCTTGTTCTAGACTACCTTTAAAAGACTAAAGAAATCTAGGAAGAAAGAAAGGAAAAGATGGAGCACAAGCAAGATGAAAAGTGAATCAATTCAATGAAGAAAGGATAGAAAATGACAAATAATTAAAAGATAGGGAGTTACAAAAAATATTTAGAAGCTTACACTGGTAGTAATTAGAAAAATCTATTGATGTGCAAGAATGTTTTTCCCTTAAAAACATTTAGGTAACTGAAGTAGATATTAGCCTACTACATAAACACATACACAACTCAGGCAAAAAACAAAAATCTTAAGTAGTGTGTGATATGGGGTTAGATTTTTTATTCTTGGGAATGTTATTTTCAAAAAAATTATTAAATTGTTCAGTTCGCTAAAAATATTATAAAAAATGTAATTTTACATTCATGTGTTTGGCTTAGTGAAGTTATTCAGAATCTTTGTACAGCACATAATAAATTATTTCAAGTCCTGTTAAGGCTTGATGAACATTACATACAAAAATTGGGGTAATGGGGACTACAAATTCCAGGGCACAAAACAGGAAGAATAAATTTGAGTTTTGTTAGGATGATATTTTAACAATATGCCAAGAACAACAGATCTGGACAGCTTAGTAAAAGTCAGGGGAAAGAGAGTAGAAATGAGAAGAAAGGCTTCAAAACTAGAGTTCTAAGGCATTAGGCATCACAAGTTAGATAATGTAAATTATATGCTGTGAAGTTCTGAAAAAGTACTGTGGCAAGATGTGAAACCAAAATTCCAGTGCCAATATCATAATTTGGCAAGATGAACAGTCTGACCTTGTGTAAGATAATACATCTTTTGCTGCTTTATTGTTTTCTATTAGGGGTATATAGTAATTTTCAGCACAAATAAAATAGGTAACACCCAAACAATGAAATTACTAAAATAGTATTGGAAATTACGTTATCTAAATGTGATCTATCTTATTTTTCATTTAACAATTTATTTTTTATATTTTCAATTTTAATCCGTATATTTTAACCTATTTGTATAGATTCTTAGAATAAAATTATTTTAAGTATTTTGTTTAAGATAGAAGTCATAAATAATAAGAGTTTTTCAAATATTTTATTGTTAATTTTACTTCAAGTCTTATTTTATCTATTGTCAGGATTTGAGTGATAAAGATTTGTTGCCTATTTTCCTATATATATTCGACTATTTTTTTTATCAATAAAGTAAGCTTAGAGGAATATTGAAACTCTGAACTTCTACATATATCAATTATAGAAAAACCAAAAGAAGAGCGTTTTGGCCTTTGAAAACAATGAGGGTTCTTTTTACTAGTCAAGTTATACCTTAAGGTCAAGAGAAGAGGAAGTTTTTAGTGGAGGCGGTGAGGAAGAAGAGAGACTTGAAATGAGTGAAATGGTAGGAATATATAATGCGAAGAATAGGTTTCTTGAGCCTTGTGACGACAAGGACTAGAGTAATGTGACATAAAGCTAGTCATGTGAAACCAAGTCATGTGTGTGTAAGAAGGGCTTATAAAGGTGCACAAGCAACTAAAAAACTTGGCCTAGACCAGCCATCTTTGACTGGTTAAAAAACAAAAAACAGAACACAACTAGGCTTGACTAGGTAAATAAATTGGGCTAAGCATTAGGTTGGTCGTCTTGGTTTGTTTGGCCTAACTTGGCCCACTCCCTATATTTTTTTTTTAAAGAAGGAACTTAAATGAAAAGAAACCTTGTTTAGGAGCCATTTTGTACTTTAGCAAAAAAATTATAGATATATTTTACAAATTATAAATAGTCATAGCGTCAAAGCCTTTGCAAAACTCCTTCTAAATATAATTATTACGTTCAAAAGAAAAAAAATGTGTATTTTTTAAATTTGAAAACAAACAATTCAAATTTGATATAATAAATAACCTTTTTTGAAGAAAATAACTAGGCAAACCATCTATGGTAGTTTGCATCACATCTGTTTCAAAAAAATACCCAAAATAACAAAAAAATATACCCTAATTAGATCATTATACTCCAAGTTATTACATTTTAAAGTTTTAGTTTCTATATCTACGTTTTCTTCTTATTTCTTCTTTCAAACTTATATTTTTTTCATTTCTATTACATAGATCGCAAAAAAAAAAAAATCAAAACAAGTGATCATATGTTCAAAATGATCAAATAAATATAAAAATATAAGCCTTCAATATTTCTAAGTTTTTCCCAAAAAAAAAAATTCTTTTCGCCCAATTCGGTTAAACTTGGTCAGCTCAGCATGATCTATGATTGGGCCATGGCTGGGACTTGCCTCTGTCATAGCTATGCCCAGGAAAGTCTGGCTTTGATGTGACTTGCTATGAGACTCAACCTTGAAATATCTTTGCTCCAAAGCGTCTTCAGTCTTAGGTGCCTCTACTATGTTCTTCTTTAGGGCACCTTGGTTCTCAAGCGCTTTCATGATGTTCTTCTTGTGTGGCACCTTGTGTCTTAGGATCCTTTGCTCTAAGAAGTTCTTGTTGGAGAGCACTTTGAATCTTATACACCTCCATCTTGTGATGTTCTTGTATGCCTTATGTCTCGGGCATTTGTACTTAAAAGATGACCATGCAAGAGAGCTCTGATTCTTAGGTGCCTTGTACTTAAAGATGCATCCATCTTGTGATGTTCTTCTACGCCTTGGTTCTTGGACACCTTTGCCATATTAAAATCTTGCATCGAGGTGCTCGAATTCTTAGCTGCCTACAGCTTAATTTTTATTATAGGATGCCTTTCAAACTAGTAAGCGCCCTGCTAGCTTAGCGATAGGCGCACTTCATGGCCAAGTGAACATCTTAGCACCATGAATGTTAGGCACACAACTTGTTGGTGTCAATGGACATTATTATATGAATGCTGGAGAGTAGTTCTGTGGGAGCTCTTTTTTTATTTGGCGCACTAATTCAGCAAGGTGCTAATTTTAAAGCGCTCTAGAGGTTGTCCTAGCACCTTGATCCATGAAGTGTGCTTACACATTACAAATAAGCCCTTACGACATGTGCATGTGACATGGTGACACATGACCACCTTTATGCCACATCACTCTTCCACAAGTCCCTATCAGCTAAAGGCTGAAGAAACCTACTCTCCTTTGTATATATTCCCACCATTTCGCTTGGGCAAGGAGAGAGGCAGATGGGGGGAGCAAGAGGGATGGAAGAACATTTCATGGAGACCCAATCTCCACCATAGCATCCATTAGCAAGTTCCAAGTTTCTCTTCTTCCTCACCTCCTTCACTAAAGACCTCCTCTCCTCACCAAAGGCACAACTTGATTTGTAAAAAGAACCCTCATTGTTTCTGAGGCTCAAAACCAGACATCAGACAATAATACGCAACACTAAATGTGTAAAACAAGCAAACGTACTTGCGCATACAACACTAGCTCCAAAAAATAAGTTGGCAAGATTCACTTCGCAAGCTAGCACATGCATTGGCTTATAATGCCTATTATTGTTTCTAATAATGTCAGGCAGCATTAAAAAATGAATGCTTGGATAGTATTGATGCTAGTGGCCTATAGCTCTAATGAAGTCTCAAAAGTATTTTATGGTTCTGTCTCTATGCTACAGTGCAAATGATGTCACTTATCAAATCGTTTCCTACAGAAACTTCATTTCATACACATTCTTAAAATCTGGATCACCACTAGGATAAATCAGGTGTTTCTCTGATGCAATTAGAGATTCAAAAAACTTGACAAAATCAATGGGGATAAATAATAAATCAACAGTCTGATGCAATTAGATAGTTGCATATATGCTTCAGAAAATACCCATTTTCTTCTCAGATTCTGTACAGGAAAGATGAAAATGTGCATACATAACATAAAGACAAAATTTGTTGATAGAACCTTGCATAAGTTTTGAATCAAGGACCATGGAAAAAAGAAAAAAAATTAGAGTATATAAATGGAAACTACAGTAAGTACTTCTTGCTAGACAAAGAGTAATCCTTCTAAATAAGGTGCATTGCTTAAAACAATTGGCATACAGAAGACATACCACGCTTTCAGGAACCCCTGGTGGGGGTAAGGGCAGGTTTCTAGGTGGAGGTCCTCGTAAGTATGACCTTTTGTCAAATCTCCACTCGCCAATTTTACCATACGTCAACTCACCCTGAGCATCATAAGACATGATTTATGGCACTTAAGGTGACAACAAAATGCATAATAAGTGGAGAGTAAATTTTAAAAAAGTTGATATCTCCTATTTCGTTGCATGCTATAACGCAAGTTTCAATACCCTAAAGCCATGCTCATTTAGAAGTGATAATTATAAGAATATATTAAAAGATTGAAACATTTTGTAATTCAAGGAAAGGGAAATATTAAAAAAAAAAAACCTTTAGATTGTAGTCACATCCGTAAGTATAATGAAGGATAAACTTCTTGTTAGTTTCAAGATCCCATGGGGGCTGAAAAGTTAAACAGAAAAATGATTTTAGAGCTGGGAATGATTGTTATACTGAAACCCACTTGAGCTGATAATAATATAAACAAACACCACATCCAGAAATAATAAGGTTAAGCCAAACCTGCAGCATGAAGTCTTTCCGCAAAATATGCCGCACACCATGCAGGGCAGATGCTATAGCATAAGCATACCTAAATTCAACAAGAAAGAAATCAACATAACATCAGGAAATATACCTTTAAAATATATTATACTGCAACATCAGCTGTCAATTATTTGGCCAGACATACATTTCTAGCACCCAACCAAAAGCTTTATCAGTCTCTGGGTCCGCTTTCATCTTCAAAGAAACATTCATCCATGTTGGAGCAATCTTTGCAAGCAAATCCTGTAAAAGAAAAAACAAAGAAGTAATATATGAAACTGTTTGAGCCAATAAGACCATTCAAGACAATGATGATGAACTGTACACTAGCAGGAGCAGCAGCAGTAGTTGTTATTGATTAAAAGAACCACCACAGTGATAAGAACATGGCAAGTTATGCAACCATGAAAAAATAATATGGATCCAGGTCTAAGTACATAGCAATTTTCTAAAGAGAGTCTACCTTTTTAATAATTACAGGAGAATTGCCAATTGGATCAATATTTGTGACTGGTCCATGCTCTTCAGGATAATACTTTCTTACAATTTTCTCATTCTGATCAGGCTTAATGTAAAAAAATGGAAAAGCAGCTGGATGCCCTGCATAAGCCAAATTAGGCAGAGGATTTATAAAAATGTGATCAGGCTCTGCCATCAACACAAATCTGCATCAAAAGTGGAACGGCCAAGTTAAGTTTGGGTGTCAGTAACATAAAAGATGGATCACTCTGTATAAAGAGCATACTCTTCCTCTATAGTGGTCTTTTGCAACCACTGAACAAATGCCCATGGTCTATTTAGAACAATGTATCCCTGCAAATCATATAAGCAATCCGTCAGAAAATCATTATAGGTATTAACTGAAGAAAAAACACAGAAAAGTTCACTCTGTTATATGTGGAAATTAAGCAAAAAAGCATGCAACTTCCAAGTAAGCCATTCAATACTGAATATTTATTATAACTTTTAAAACGAAAATCAAACAAAAGGACTAAAAACCAGAGATAGACAAGCAAATTTGAAATATGTCAAGTCAACATTCTTTTGCTTCAAAGAAAAATATATTTAATGGATGATGTACTAAGCTTCTAAATATTTCTTCTTCAAAAGCCAAAAAGAAAAAATCCTTTAACCTTAATTTCCTAAAATTAGTGTATCACTTTAAAAAGTTAAGACTCTGAACCAGTTCCAAACTGAAATTCTGTAATGATTTTACCCATTGATGCATTGTCTTTCCTTAAGTTATTACTAATTTTAATGTCATTAAAGAATTCTGGATTCCCACTTCTTTATTTGAACTCATAAAAGAGCATAAAGAATCAATCAACTCGAAAAACAAAGATACGAAAATTTGTAACAAGGATATATACCAAGGACTAAAGATAATGTTAAATGTTTCTATCCGAAATTAATGTGTCTTTCAATCAATCAGATAAATTAACAAAGAGCAGGAAGTAAAGATAGAAAGCAGTTAGCAAATAGCATGGAAAACAGTAAGCTCACCCGGTCCAGACCTGGTGGAAGAGGATCAACTACAACCGTTGGAATTTCATCCATCAAGTTGTCAGGATTTCCTGAATGTAGAACTCGAGTGAATCCTCCCATCTCTGACCCAGGCAAGTTCTTTTTCTGTTTGTACCAGTAATACATGATCCGGCACTGCCATTTACTGTATGGAGCATCGGTTGCCGTTAAGGCAACATGAAAGGGTGCTCTAGTTGTCTTCCGATTTTTTACATTCTTAGGCATTTCAACAATGGGGTCGAACAATAACCCATCATCCATAGCATCAACCACCAAATTTTGCGAAGATCTGTAGTGCATTATCATAGTTACCACATTATAAGTTGCAAAGGAAGAGCCAAGAACCAAAAGTACCAGAAAAAATGGTGAAGCCCGTCCCATGGTCCTCCTATTACAGAGAGAAATCAAAATATCATGGGCTTGGACTTTCCTCAGTTCTTCATAGAGCAAGTTCTCTAGTCTGTGATCCTTACAATCAAATAGCTCTCAGTACCAATATTCATTTCTCATCTCATGAGCACAGGAACATAATAAATTCTCCTCATGAATACCCAATAGCCAAACTACAAGAAGTTGAAGAACGAATTAGAGTTTAGTGTGAGGAAAATCTAACCGAAGTTTTTTAGATCATGCTACAATTCAGCTAAGTGATTTTGAAATGAATCCATCAGTTTACATAAATTACAAACATTGTCTTATGTGGTACTAGTAATAATTTGATTCTTTATAAAAAATCACGAAAAAATCATTAACATGATTCTAATTAACGATTTCATAAAATCTCTCCATATTTTATACGGTTGTTAGCAGTCAATGAAAATAATAAGAACAATACCAATCAAAGAGGGAATAAAGGACCCAATTAGTGATGTACGAAGGAAACAAACTGGATCTTCGGAATCGAAATACGAACATAAGCAGTTCACTATCTTCCCCTCTCAAAAGAGCAAAAATAATAAAGAACAAAACTCAGACTCAAGTCAAGAAAACACGTGAGAAAGAACAATTGTGTTGGAAGGCACCTATTTAAATAGGACTGGGATCCTCTGGAGTGAGGACCCAAGTGCAGTGTTCCTGTAATGGTATATATAAAAGAGCGGGTGGGATTTATAAAATATATATATGTTCTAAAATATAAATTAAATTTTGCGAAATACTTTAAAAGGAACGTAGAATGATTTATTTTAGAAGATCTAATTCCATTTAAATATCCAGATAATAGTTCAAAACTTGGAAAACGCGCAAAAGCTAAAAAGTTCCCTATTCAATCATCATTATGTACAGTTCACGTATTGACGTTACAATAGGAAACAGAAACAACCAATATTCCTTTTATTGCTACAAATCTTGGCACCTCCCATTTCTCATTGAAACGAGAGGAAAACAAGTAGAAGCAATACAGAGAAAGAGAGGATAATTTTCAGGAATTGGATCAATCGCATTTATAACCATCACTTACTAATATCAAGAATCAAAAGTAGCATGTTTCACATTTGGGTCAACAAGGGATTTCAAACAATATTTGGCATTAATAGTTTGAAATCCCGCCCCGAAAAAAATCCAATCAAGGAACCAGATAAACAACGTAAATCAAGCAGAAACAAAGGAGAGGCAAAATGGGTGGAAGAAAAAAATCAAGGAACAGTTGAACACAGATGACGCAGAGAAACAAAACGTAATTGCTGATAGTCGGGTATGTGAACAATGGTATTAGTATGCGAAGGAAAATAAAAGTGCAAACGAGAATGGCACTTGAGAATGGAGAGAGAAAGAGAAAGAGAGAGAGAGAGAGAGAATTTCGTACCTTTGCTTGTGATTCGAGAAAGGGAGAAAGAGAAGGAGAGAGAATCGACAACGATTTTTGGATCAGGAGTTCAGGAAAACGACAAAAGTGAAGTTGTACTTTGCAGTCTCTTCCTTCGACGACGAAGGCCTCGCCACGGTGACGAAGGACTAAAAAGCTATTGACTCAATCCTTTTTATTTTTTATTTTTGACTTTATAAATATAGAAATTAATTAATGTATAGATTTTTATAATTATTCTTGGACTTTGTCCAAATCATTTTCCTTTTGTCTCACCCTTATAGCATGCATTTGGGACTTGTGGAGTAGATTATTAAGAAATCAATATTTAGATTGTTTTTTGAAGCTCATGATATTAGAGGCTATAATAATAAACATTATAATAGAAATGCTATAATTCACGACAGTTACTAAAACAAAAAATCTTGAAATGTGAGATTTTCATTCATTTATAGAGATCCACTATCAATAAAATAATAACATTGTGTCTAGATATATTGTAAATATCTTAGATATTAGGATGACGAGAAAAATTTCCTAACTATTTTTAATATTTTACTTATTCATTTCAACTTTACCTAATGCTCTGTCTCTTTTATTTATTTTTGTGCTTTTTTAAAATAACTTTTTAATGACCAATAAGCTTAAATGGAATCCAACTTTGGTTGTGGTTTTCTTCATTCTTTAGTTAACTCTGCTTTTATGGAAAATTTGGCCTACCTTTTTGTCTTTGTTTCAAAATTTCTATTCCTTGACCATTGTCATGGAATGTAGCACGCAATGAAGCCTTGGCCTTCTTGTTTTTATCTCTCTTTATGTTCCTTTATCAACACTAAAGCTGCAAATAAAATCATACCCATAAACATATTTAATAAAATGATAATACACATAAAATTTCTTAAACTTTTGTGTGATGTGTGGAAAACTTTTTAACTTTCAAAATTCTACAATGAATCTTTTACCATTAACCCCCCGCCATTAGTAAATCAAGAAATTCTTATATGTTTTAAAAGTGTCACGTTATTTATATTTTTTTTAATAAAAAAATAAAGTCACATTAGCCTATATTTCTCTCTATTTTTTTTAGAAATAGCTTTACAATATAAAAATGTGGGACCCATTAGCAATTAAGGAATATTTTTATGGAGAGAAATGCAAGTAAAAGGTTGATGAAAGAGGAATTATGATAAAATGGAGAGAATTGTGAACCCATGTAACTTTGATGTCTTTTTATTAGAAAGAATATAAATGGTGTGAAAATCTTGAAATATGATATAATTTTTCCTAGTAAATCTGTTAATTCATTAACAGAAGTGTTACACATCAGTGTATTTCATCCATGTCGCTAATGCCATGGAAAATAAATAAAAGAAAAAAATGTTATAGTTGCAATCTTTTTTCTTTTTTTTTTTTCCTTTCTCCTCTTCTTTATGCAATTCTTTTGCCAACCACCATACTCTTTTCTCTTTCTATTGTGTTGAAAGAAGAATAGAAGAAAACACTAAAATCACATTTCAAAGATTATCAACCTAGCTACCCTCATAGTTGGGATTGCCACAAACACATTAGGAAGTGGTTATTTCCAAGGGTTGGCTGAAGCCCACTCAAAGCTGCATCAGCTTGTATAGGAGTTTATAGTAAAAGAGCTTACCCTAGTATTGCTAGGAACTTATTGATAGATGTGGATTGATTCCCTACATTTCAAGACCAAAATGGCAGCTATCCATTAATGACACAAAAACCCTTAATCTTAACTGTCCATCAATGACACAATAGCACATTGTTTTAGAAGCTTTCATACAAAGTAAACATAGCATTCCTCATCTTCCTCTTCACCATTCAAAGTAGACTTTTTGAGCTGAATCCCATTATTTGGGAAAAAAAATTGTAAAATCCATGTTCATACAGGTATTACGTTAAGATGCTAAAGGTATGATGGAAGTTGGATTTGACTTCGCTTAATTTTTTTTCAAATAAATAAAAGCCTGCCATGATAAGACACTAAAGTCAAAACTATTGGTTCCGACTTTTAATAAAAAAATTTTAAAATTTGATCATATATTATTTAAATAAATACTAGAATTCATAAATTCATTTTAAAATAAATACTGACTTCCAATACTTACTTTTGATCATTTAAATTAGTTTGTCATCTTGGCACAATTGTCAAATTGTAAGGGTCCAACTTTAGTATGGTAGGCCTGTGTGTGCCGTCTTTTGACCCTGACTTGTCAAATCACAAGCATTTGAAGATTCGAAATTTAGACCAAAATTTTCCTAATCTTTTTTAGCATTTTAAAGGTATTAGGAGCAAACTTACATTTCGCCTCCCTTCTTCAGCTCATCTTTAGCATTTCACTTTTAGTTGATGCATGGTTTTTCTTTTATCATTTTACTTTCATCATTTGTAGTTTCTAAATTTGTAACTTCCAACTTTCATTTTCTAACATTGTTTTCTAAAAGTGCTTAACCTTTTTTTTTCCAACTTTCCTCTATAATCTATTAAGATTATTGTGATTTTTTATTTATTAGTTAAATTATATAGTTGTATTTATCTTTTTTGTAATATTTATTTTAGTTGCAATTATTTTGTTTGTTATATTTACTTCTTTTTTGCTTATTCTATTGTTATATTTATTTTTTTGCTACATTTATTATGTTTGCATTTATTTGTTTGTTTATATTTATTTTGTTTACATTACTTTTTGTGTTATATTGATCTTTTTCTATTTGTTTTTTGTTATATTTATTTTTCTTGCATTATTTTTTTGTATTATATTTATTTTATTTGATTTTTTTGTGATATTTATTTTGTTTGTATTAAATTTTTTGTTGTATTTATTTAGTTTGCATTTTTTATATTTATTTTCATTAAATTTTTTTTGCTATGTTTATTTTGGTTACATTTATTTTTTATTATATTTGTTATGTTTGCATTTATTTTTTGTATTATATTTATTTTCTTTGCATTTATTTTTTTTGTTATATTTATTTTGTTGCATTAATTTTTTTGTATTATATTTATTTTGTTGCATTAAAATTTTTCATTATATTTATTTTCTATATTTGTTTTAGTTACAATTTGTTGCTATATTTACTTTGTTTGCATTTATGTTTTACATTTATTTTGGTTATATTTATTTTTTATTATATTTATTTATTTTTCATTTATTTTTTAATATTTATTTTGGCTACATTTTTTGTTATATTTATTATTTTTAAATGTATTTTTCTATTATATTTATTTTCTTTGCATTTTTTTTGTTATATTTATTTTTTGCATTTATTTTTTATTATATTCATTTTATTTGCATTACATTTTAAAAAAAAATTTTTATATTTATTTTGTTTGCATTAATTTTTTTGATAAATTTATTCAGTTTGCATTTATTTTTCTTATCTTTAATTTGGTTAGATTTCTTTTTGTTGCTATATTTAATATGTTTGCAATAATTATTTTTGTTATATTTATTTTTTTGTTATATTTATTTTGTTTGCAAATCATACTATGGGGAAAACAATGACTAATATGAGTAAGATTATATGCATATTTGCAAATAGATGAATTTATGATAATTCAAATGGTAGGACATTTAAGTGTGTCAGAGTGAAGATAATGAATGTTGATTCAAACATCAATTCGAAAAGGTTGAATAAGATGATTGGGTAAAAGTTATAACTTTTTTTAAACCAATTTGTTTGTAAGTTAGTATATAGGTACCTAGCATCATTAAATCCAATGCGGTACCAAGTGTGTAACTTAGAGGACAATTTTGATGTCTAAGAAATGTGGCAAGTCAACCCATGATTCCCATCCCAATTAATTGATATAGAGTTATATGTATGTATCTCAACCAATCAAATAAGTCTTAACCTTAAATCACAACTAATGGAGGATCATATTGCATACACACTTCCATCTATCGGTGATATACATGAGTTAATACAACAAGCATCCCTGTTTAGTGCATATCTTGGAGACGTTTACCTATTTGATCTATAAGCCCAACTATACTCAATAATATAATATTCCTCCTATGGACTACACGTTTCAACTGAGTTCATCTGTTTAAATAGTTAGCAATACTTTACCTCAATCTTTCATGGTTGTGAGAAAAGACTTAATAGATGTGTTCGAGGACAAGGATGAATATGATTCTATTATGAATGTTGATTATGATGATGACGACAAAGATGACAATGAGTCCAATAAAGAGAGCAACGATGGTGGGGATGATGTGATAAATCTTATAATGAATGAAATTACAAGAGAATATGATGACCTAGCAATTGCCTTATTATCATGAATTAATATAGAGGTGGCAAGTGGTCCTAAGTTCCTTGAAAGGGAAGAGCTTATGAATCTTAGTGATAACTAAGAGTTGAACATTAGGCACTACAATGTTTGATTAAGTTGTACTCAATTTGAGTGCACCACACATTTTATATATATCATTCTTTTACAAAAAATAAAGAATATCAATATATTAACTACAATCGTAGCTGCAATTAAAGGGTCAGAACATTCAAAAAGGCAAATAGAACACATTGCAAGATTACAAAGTATGGGAGATTACACACATGTCTTTTATGATATTATCCTAAAATCACCCAAAGTTAAATAATGATATTATATCATTATGTATTGTGGCAATGGTTATCGACTAGCCAGAGATTAAAGTTTCTTATATCATTGAGAGGATGCAAAGTTTGTTTGGTTATATTATGTCTTACAAAAAAGTGTGGAAGGCAAAATGCCAAGCCCTAGCCCTTACTTTTGGTATTAGAAAAGTGTATATGTTTTATTGCCAAGGTGATTGGCCATTATTCAGCATTTCATTCATGGCTCGATCATACAGTTTTCAAACATGTAATGTCCATAAAACAATTCTGATGGGTAACTTATGGAGATATTCCTTCTAGTATTTTGGCATTCAATCCATGTATTGACACATTTGAACACCTTAAATTAATTAGCTAAGTCAATAGGACATTGTTGCATGGAAAATACAAAGGTATACTACTTATAGCTACATCACAAGATAGTGACAAGAGGAGTTTGGTTATGGGTTTTTTTTTTCAATCTTTAGATGAATGTCGTTAAGAATAGAAAGAGGATTTGCTTGATATCGAATAAATATCCTTCAATTTTATTTGCCATATCTAATTTAAGGGTTGAGTAGCAGCCACCATATAGGCATCATATTTTCTATCTTTGGCATGTGGCTTGCAACCTGCAAAAGGTCATGGGATGAATTACTAAAATAAAAATTCATAAATATTGGATACGTATATAAGCATCATGTTGTTGGTGAGAAATTGTCTAAGTTGGTAATTTTACATAGGCCTACAGTTGCTTGGGTAGATGACATTCTCAAAGAGCATTGGTGCTTACAACACAAAAGGCCAACGTTATAGTCATATAATAACAAATTTAGTCAAGACAATGAATGGTGTTCTTAAAGGAATTAAGACTTTGCCCATAACTAGCCTTGCAAACGCAACTATGTAGAGGGAAAATAGATACTTTATCAAATAGGTTTAGCAAATGCATGCATAGATAGCAACCAGTTAGGTATTTTATGAGACTTTTAATAAGAAGTTAGTTCTAATTACATAAGCTACCTTTGCATGTATTGTTCGCTCATTTGATAGAAAAGTGGCATCATTTAAAATTAAGGAGCCCTACAATGTCCCAAACTTTCAATTTGATTGGTGTTGCAAAGTTAACTTAGTTGAGTGTAAATATAAGTATAGTGAGTTAAGTGAAAAAAATACTCATATCATCATGTTATTATAGCTTATACTAATGTTAGCTTTGACCATTTTCAATTTGTTGATCATGTTTTCTATTTGAAAACAATGCATAGCATATATAGTAATAAGTTTCAACCTATTAAGGTCGAGGTTCATTGATTACAGATAGATTCTCCAAAGTTGATTATTAATTCCTCAATGATAGATTCTCTAAAGTTGATTATCGATTCATCAATGACTAGAGCAAAAAGCCGCTCCCATTGGATGCGTATATGTATCAAGATAGATTGGACACAATAGGGTCAATTTAACAAGTGTGGGATATGTAGGGAAGTTAATCATAATCATTCCACTTGTCTGCATTATCAATGTAACACTCTTAATTTCTAATTAAGCTAATCAAACAAGTTTGGTTCTTAATTAGTTGTAATTAAGGTTTAATTTAGATAAATGGTTAGTAACATATGAAAATACAAGAAAATTTAGACCATGATATCATTAACAATCACTATAAGACATAAAAGAGGATTTGTGTTCATGTAGAATCATTAGTCTCATTAAACTCAGTTATCTAATTCAAAATGCCCATAGGAAGTATAAAGTTTCATGCATGTTGAGCCACAATTCAATATTCATCATTACCATAATGAAAACAAGTTTTTTTTAGATGAACTCAAGTCACAACTTGGAAAGGTTGCACTGCAACTTAATTGGTCTCTGAAACTCTTAAAACCAAAATTTTATGCTTGCACTAGAACTTGGAGAATTCTCGCCATAGTTAAATTTAAGTTTAGATAAAAAAATCCCTATAAGACACAAGTCTCACTGTGGATTAGTAGGCTTACGCTATGGTGAGGCACCTTTCAGATCCCTAAAGTTACACATATACTTAAGTCTCACTGCAGCTAGATCTACCCATGCTATGGCGAGATGGCTCTTAGGAGCCAATCTACCCTATTATCTATGATTTGCACCACAACGAAAAAGCATTCTGCTACTGCATGACTTGTCTCTGTGACACTTCAATTGCAATTTGGCTACAACTTAAGGTATTTTGGCTATAACCTGATTTCTTACAGTCATCCAAACCTTAAGATATGCTAACTAACAAGTTACTAACCCTCCAAATACAATCCTATGACCTTTTACAACTGAAATACAAAGCTTTTAAGGATTTGTCATCATAAAATCATCATTTAATGATCCTACACAATCCAATGGTTAAAAGCTAATCAAATCAATTTAACTTTAGAGATGTCAGCTTAAAGTTTTCCTAATGACAGCAAAGGATATGAAATGACTTCTTGTGACAACTTAAAATCCTCAATACATTACCTAAAATCATTAGACCACTTTGAGCAAAATTTCAATGGATCAAATAAGCATGTCCATACTCTTAAAACCTAGACACAACCTCAACTTCAAAAGATGACTATACAACACTCCAAAAATTCATTCTAAGAATTTATGACAGCAAAATGAGCTAGGATGACCCCTAAGAGATAGTCCAATACACACTCCATATAACCAAAATAACCTAATCAAATTCCTAAGACTTCTATTACATAAATCCAAATAGAACCACATGTACATAAATAATTAATATTGAAGATTCACCACATATCACAATAATTCCACTATTTGACAGTAAGAAAGCCAACAACAAGAGTAATTATAATGACTACATTCTTCATTGGATAAGTTAATACTTCATATACATATAGCAAGCCATAATTTCTCAGTTACAAATAAAATTGTCAACTTAAGCATAATTTAAAGCTTAGTTCTATGGATTCATCCCAATTTACAAAGTATTAAAATACTTACACTTAGTAATATGTGAATGCAATATGATGCTATACAAAATGAAATTACAAAATGTAGCATTTACATTAAATTAAAACTTGTCCAAGTGTAGAATCCCATACAAACCCTCAAATTAGGAGTTGTCATCTATTAGCTTTCCCTTATCATTGGTAGAAGAACCTTTACATGAAAATGTTAACTTACAATAAAGGTAAGATGTAAATCTTAGTAACTAAGAGAAATTTCATTTATATATATAATTTAATCAACATAAATGCTTTTTAAATAGAGGAATATCAGAAACATTACATGTAAATCAACAAATGAATAAATTTGACTACCAATGGCTACCATTCCATATTAGTAATCACATACAATATCTTAATGGCCAAAAACAAATGGAAAGAGGCACGTTCACAGCCCCAACTCCATATTGAGCATGATCATGGCTTAGTGCATTCCAATGAATACGATCATGACTTAGTGCACAATCATGACACAATACATAAGTGGAAACATGATCACAATTCTACATAAGAACATGATCACAGTCCAAAATAATAAGTAATTTGACCAAACATTTATCATAGAAAACATATATGTGTTGCAAATATAAGATTAGGATTAAAATATACATGAATTAAGACCCTTAGTTACCTTACTTAATTGCCAATTCCTCAAAGCTATCAACAAGTGTCAAAACACTTTAAGTGTCTTAAATCAATGGAAATATAGCTTTTAGTCATCATTCACTAAAAGAGTCATATACCTATTCATTCCAATCATCAATAATCATTTAGTAAACACTTGCTTAAGCCTCTGATAAGTTAAATGCATTGATTGGAGCCCCAAAAACTAAGGAATAATAGTATGTCACCACTAGTTCTTGCATTTTCACACATAAAGATAGTTATATACTAAAATTAGGCACCAAAGTGAAATTCAAGCATGTTAATACCAACAAATGATAGAAAATACTTACCAAACACTAATATTAACCTCTAATGTCAAATTCTAAGCAAGAATGCACTAGAAACTTATATGTTCCATACCTAAGCACTAGAAACTCATATGTTCCATACCTAAGTTTTCATGAAACTCCAAATGAGAAACTAATCGAACTCAAATGAAGAAAAAGATAAAAGAATCAACTTTTATATTACTTACCTTGGCCAAATCTTCCTTTAGATATACAAATCAAAGCCAAAATGTCAAGAAACTTTCACCCTCTCTCTTTGGTGCATTTTTCTCTTAGTGGTTTTGTTGTCTAAATATGTTTAGCTTACAAAATGAAGTGGGTAGCTTAACTTTTAAGGTTTTATGGGAGAGTGGCTAACCTTGGGGGTATTTTTGTCAAATTGTGTTTATAGACTTATCTAATTAAGTTGGGTCTTTGTTATAACTTAAATTGGGTTCCTAAAATTATTCTCTAGATGATCAAATTCATTATAAAGCTCTAATTAAGTTTTTACCTCATTTAATTAATTTTTTGTCCAATTAATTTCAAATCTATAATTAATTTTTATTCTTCACCAACAATTCTAAATGATTATTATTTGCCTAAAAATATCCAAAATAATCATTTTTCTTAAAAATTACTATTTTTATAATTTTTTAATTCTTACAATAATTTCTTATTTTTTCCAAATTAAATTCTTAAATCTCCATAATTTCACTTAACAAATTTTAGGATATTACAGTCAGCCCACTAGCCAGTAGTAGGACCAAATTTTGCATGCATATGTATAGGAATTTGGTAATTGTATATGGGTTAAAACCTTACTTTTGAATGTACTTTACCTTTGTATATTAGACCAATTATTATTATCCTTGATGTATATATGTATAGAAACTTGTACGTTATTCATTTATGTTTAAGACTTATCCTAATTTATATTGTCTTTTACATAATATGGTCTATAGGAATGTTAGATTAATGGCGTGTTTGCAATAAGTTAGCTAGCTAAGGACAGAGGATGACTCACTTTTATACCTTCTGACATGGCATGTGTCACAAGCCATGTGGCTTGACCATGTAAGATAATCTTATACTCATGTTGTTTTATACTCATTATGTTTCACCTGTACTTTATCTGATTCAATTGTAATAATATGTGCATAATGTTTCACACTTTTTGTAGGATGACCGAGTGCTTCGGCTGCGATGTATCATGCATAGTGATTGTCTACTTCTACCTCAACTTGCTATCGTTGATTATCTTTAATCAGCTAGATTTTATGGTCTTGGCCAACTAGGGCAATTTGAATATGATCCATCAATAGTATTGGTGCTTGTAGAGAAATGGCATCTTAAGATTCATACTTTTCACATCACTCAAAAGAGTGCATGATTACTTTGGGAGATGTTGCTTTGTAATTAGGCCTTCTTTGCACGGCAAGGCCCATCATTGGTCACATAAACTTCATATAGTTGTAAACATGTGAATGATTATTTAAAATTACACCACTAAATGATAAAATAACTTGATAAAGGGTTGTTGTTAGTTGGTTGCCCGAGAACTTCAATGAACTACAGAATGATGCAAATAACAAAGATGTGTAATAATTTGTTCATGCATATATATTGAGATTGATAAGTAGTTATCTTATACCAAATAGGTCTAGTTACAAGATGAACTTGATGTATCTCCTATTACTATAAGATTTTGAACAAGTAAGCAAATACAGTTGGGAATATCGTTGGCTCACTTGTATAGAGAGTTTTGCAATATAACTAACCTTGAAGAACAAGACATACATAGCTATTTAACCTTGCTTCACCTCTAAGCATGAGATAAATTCCTAATCTTAATGCCATAAAGACCTTCACGACTAGATCTTCAAATGGATATCTATTTAATACTACTTCCTTTAGGGTTCAGGTAAGACATGATAAACAGTTTGTATATATTACATGGTTTCAAGACATTATGTATTCATCTGTTAACATGTTGTGATGTGTTTGCTTGTAACCACAGATGGAAGAATATGGGATAACCTTCTTGTCTGGGTGTCATGGCCTTGTAGCAATATCAAATTTTGTTAGACGTAATGCCGAACAATGAGGTCTATTCACTTTACATGAACATAAATTGACTATTATATATGATGTATTTATTTTAACCTTTCATATTTTGTGCATAGATCATGTAGCAACTATATGAATTAGATAATGTGTGGGAGCTCATGCCACAATATTGCTTGGCATCTTCAGACATTTTGTTAGTTTCAATACCATTTATTTGCTGTCATATCATGAGTGGCACTCCCAAATCGTACGCTATGCCAATTTTGCAAGCAATAACCAATCCCCACTTCTCTAGTCAATTTAGGGGCTTTTCATACATTATAGCTATGAGGGAAAACCTCAACTAATTTGCAAGAAGAGCATATGTGCTTCATTAAGATGTGGAATATTTAACAAGATGCTTTATCTCAAGCGCCCATAACTACAACACCTATGACTTGCACTTTCAAGTACATGCGATAGTGTTGGATACATACTTGTTGACCTTGTTATTTTCATTTTGTTAATATATAATATTTCTTTGTTTTACTAGTGTAGCTTTTTTCCATGCCAATATTGCTAATGACCGTTACAAGTTAAACATTTATAACCCTTCATAAATGGACCATTGTAACTATTGAGAAAGGGTGAGTCAAGGCCAAATAAATATCTTACTAGCTCTTGAGGAACAACACTTCACAATGGTTCCCCAACTTGCTTTACCTACACCTAATTTACGATGATTAGCAATTTTTAAAGGTAGGCCCGGCAAAAAGCGCGAGGGTTACATGTTGACCTGGTGGCCTAATATTGACTAAGATGAACAAAACCATCATAGCATTGGTGTTCCAACATCATCTATGTCAATTAGAGTGGTTGCGACATAGCAATGTATTGACACAATCGATCCATCTTCTTTTATGCCAACTAGCCAATATACAAACTTTATAGGTGTTGGTTCCTCCTCTCATATGTTTCCTTCACTGTTATTGTAATTTATATCTCTCAATCCCTCTCAATTTGGGTCATCCATTCATTATTTGATAATCTAAAGATCTTAATGCTGAGTACGATGATCAATTTTTTGAAATTGGAGAGTCATCACATTATGTGTTTGTGACCTCTTAGCATTTAATTCGTCAAATGCTTTAGCATTTAATTCCTCAAATGCATTTTCTTAAATTTAATTTAAATTCTTCATCACCTATTCTTATTAACAATCCATTGGATTAAGAACATGAAAAAATATGAAGAATCTATAAGCGAAGAGCGATTATAACATGAAAGGCGAAAGGTTTATTGTGGCACTAATAGTCACTATTTTTTGTATATATAATCAAATAAATTATTTTTTCTATGTTATAAAAAATAGTCTTGGTAATATTAATTTAGTTTATTAGACATGTAAAAGCACATTATGTTGTTTTTAATTTTGTACACAATATTTTGTATTTTTAACTATATCTTCATATAATTTTTTCATTTTTTTCTATCTTCATTTATTTAATTTATTTAATACATCAATAATTATTTTAATTATTACTACGTTATTAATAATTATTAGTATTTTATTATCTAACTAAATTAATTAATTAATTATTACATAACTAATATTTATTACATCTAACAAACTAATTAACTCTAAAACAAATCAATAACTAACTCTAATTAATTAATCATATAATAATGAATGGTTCTTGGTTATACCACAATAACCATTTTGATTTTTCCCTCAAAAAATATGACACCCTTAAAATCGGATTCATGAGTTTTAATTTTTAGTATCTATAACATTTAGATGCAATTCTTTTCTTTCAAATGGATTTGACAATATAATCAATTGAAAAATAGAATTTTGATAAAAAAGCCATTCAAAGTATTTTCCTCCTTATCCCTTTCCCCTGGGTATATTGAAATGGTAGATCTAATGTGAAGAAGAAGAGTGATGGTGCTCAACCACGTGTTTTCATACATTGTAATCAAATAGCAAGTTGTTCCATATTGTCTCAAATTGTTTCCTTTAAGTATTCAAATATACACTTCTTGAAATCCCTTAGAAAATATGATCCATTTTTCATCAAATTCCCAAGATACTTTATGCCATTTTGTATTAAATGCTATGTGTACAATACATGCTTTGTATTTAGAATGATTTCACACAATCGTAGCATCTTGATTAGTCAAAACAATTAGAGGCTTTTTATTCTTATGTGGCTCTAAGAAAGTCTCAAGCAGCCACTTAAAGGACTTTGTTGTTTTATTATATAGCAATGCTGCTCCAAAAACAATCATTCCTCTGAAGTGATTGAGTTATGAAAATATTGCTAGTGGTTTATGATCATGATTGTTGTTATATATTGTGTCGAAAGACACCACATCTCCAAAGTAGGCATAGTCAGTCAACATCCTTGCACTAGGCCAAAAGATATTGTTATTTATTTTTTTATATCCATTTAATAAATATGATAAAAAAATAGAGTTTTAGACAACTGCTATTGGAAATATTGGAGCAAATAACCAGCTCACCTATATACCATGATTTTCTATCTTTTGGACTTGAGATAATTTCTTACATCCTCACAGGTATAGCTAATATTGCTTCTTCCTTCAACATGCCTACTTATCAATTGAAAAGATACTTTCTATTGAAACCTAGAATCCTCTGCCAAGTCAATCTCACAGGCATGAATCTTTGTTATTTTATGTTGCAAGGCCAACATGTGCATTGTTTTTGGAAGATGAAGTAGGTAATTATATTCATCGACAAAGTCAATGACTCCATATCTTCTATTCACCCATGTGACTATCATTTTTGCTTTACAATGGATTCTAATCTCTTACAACATATTGGTAGTCATAAGGTCCCTTTTGTCTTTTTTATATATCCTCTCTTTGCAACAAACATATCTATATAAGTTTATGGAACTATCTTTTCTACTCTTACTGAAATTATACTTCCTAACTTCAAATTTATTCAACCTAAAATTTCCATGCTTCCTCTAGGCTATCAAATTCTAGTCTAAGCCAAGGTGTCAAATCATCTTCCGCAAATAAATAAATGGTACCTTGAAAAATTGAATTCAAAAATTAAGATTTTAGAATTTAAGAACTATAAGAAAGCTCATAGAATTACACAAAATTGAATTCACTAAGGAGAGAGACATAATTCAACAAAGAATAGTAATATGCCACATTAAAGATTTTTTTTTTCTAATTAAAGATTTAGGTATGTTTGCCTTGATATCCTAAAATAGCAAAACAAAAATATGCTGATCATAAATGGCAAGCCCAAAATATGGATTACCCTTTATTAACAACACATTACTTTTTAATATAGGAAAATTAACATCACATTACATTACTGATATATAAATATCACAAATTTTAATATTATCAAGTGATTTTGGTATTCATCTTCATTATGATATTATCAGGTGCAAAGGCATTCATCTTCATTCTGATATTGTCACATTACATTACTGAACAAGAAGTGAAAAATAGCTACCTTTTAATATGATATTAGCTACTTTTTATCACATCCATTGTTATCCATTTTTATCCAATATTAGCTACTTTGTTATTTATTTCTTTTCTTTTTTTCTTTTTGCCATTCAGTCCATAATACCAATATTCATTCTGAAACATGAGCATGGAAATAGTGGGAAGTAACAAAAGGCCTTAACTGTTGCATTTTCACATTAAGCTTTACTTTTCACCTCTCACGCTCAAACAAGCAATGCAAACAACTTAATAGTTTACAAAAACAATGATTTGTGGCAGATCTTTGAATCTTTTACAACATTTTTACAACTTAATATTTTTGTTTCATTACACAACAATAGTACCAACAAAATAATTTAGTAATCTCTAAACAATAAACATCTAAACTATAAACCTATAATTTATTTCAACTTGAAAGACATGAAAAATAGGGATGTCAAAATTTTTCTTGCATCATCTGCTTTGACCTTCTTCATACATATAAACTTCTGACAACAAGTGGTAAACAAAAGAAAACCTTAATCACCAACTCGTTATCAGGCAACAGATCAACCCTTCCCTTTGTTAAAAACCCCAAGAGCTACAAAAAAATAAATGATTCTAAGTGAGGTGATGAGAAGAATGCGAACAACTCTAAATAAATGATTCAGATGAGGAAATAACCTACCTTGCTTATGATATTTGCTACTAGAGGAAGAGACTTGATTTCCTATGCTTTCAAATGCAGTAGAGGCTGATGAGAACGAAGAATGCAATGGGTATATAATCTTTTGAGATAATGCATTTTGGGTTTTATATTGACGTGGCTCTATCTAGGACGTTGATTTTATAGGCAGGTACCATTAAGTAGGGTTGTACATGGGTAGGGCAAGGTCGGGCCGAACATCTAGTAAGCCCGATGCCTTACCTGATTAAGATATCAGGCTTGTTTTTATGCCCATAGCCTGGCCCCGCCATAACAAGCCTGATTCTAGGGCGGGTTAGGGTCGCTCGAACTTTTTTTATTTTTTAATAAATTGATACTTGTAATATAAAAATATCTTTTTACAGACTCATAGGTATATATTTCAAAACAATAGACCTTTAAAACTTTTATATTTTTATTAGTAATAAAAAAATAGTCTAATATTATCAAACAAAATATAAGTTATATTAGTATAATTAACCTTAAGTAAATATGTGTATTTTCGTTATTCAACAAAAGAAATGTCAGGAAATATATACATCAATGATAAAAATAATTAAGAAGCAAGAAGTTTGTGTAGGTAATAAAAACTACAATATGTAGAGAGAATCAGATGAAATAAAAATTATATATATATATATATAAGATGACAAAATGTTAATAATTTTTTTTAAAAAGTAACTATTAGGGCAGGTTGGGTAGAACATGACTTCGCTCGTAGTCTGACCCAACTTGATATAATTTTGTTTAAAATTTTGTCCATTTATATTTTTGATCCGGTCCGACCTTGCCCGATTAGATCAGGCTAAGGCAGGCCCCTAGGACATATAGGGCCAATGAACACTCCTACCATTAAACGCTAAAACAATGCCGTTTTGGTTCCTAATATATCGGTAATTGGCTCGCATTATTAGACTCTACTATAGGGGTTAGTTGAAGTGCACATGGTGCTAATGCTAGTGAAAAAAAGCACTTTGCTTCTTGTATCGTATGATCCTTCTACGTCAATTTTTAAGGCTGTTTGGTTTTTTTTATGAAAAAAAAGAAAATATAAATAGTAAACAGAAAAATAAAAAATAATTTTTGCATTTTTATATTAAAAAAATAATAAAAAATAAATATTGTTAAATGATGATTACAAAAATATAATAGACATTATACATAATTTAGAAAAAGATCTTTTCACCCTTATAACAATCCAAATGGGACCCTTTGCTTAGTTAACATCTTATTAACTTAGTCTGTATAAAATAAACGGAGATATGGTAATGGAAATTCAATTTTAAACACTTGAAATTATAAGGATTGCTTTAAAAAATAAAATAAACTATAAAAATTAAATTAAAATTTTAAGTAAATTATAGGAACTAAATAATTAATTTTCATTATTTTGTATTATGTATAATTTTGTAATTTGTTTGTCAATAACTTTAAAGAAATATTTGGTACATTATTGTCTTGTTTTTTATGTGAAATTATTATCTCATATTTTTAATAACTAGAATATCACAATATAAGATATTAAAGTATAAGATATTTTGGTATTAAAAATGTTCATGTTTAGTATTACCCTAAAAAATTATCTTAAAAAAGATTTAAACTGTATTTTATAAAAGTTAATAAAATTTGAAGAGTATAATGTGTGTCATTTAACTTTGTCTGTATAAAATAGACGAAGTTATAATAATGGGAACTCAACTTTAAACACTTAAAATTATAAGGCTTGTTTAGAAAAAATAAACAATAGAAATTAAATTAAAAATTTGAATAAATTATAGGAACAAAATAATTAATTTTCACTATTTTGAATTATGCATAGTTTTATAATTTGTTTGTCAATAACTTTAAAGAAGCATTTGGTACATTATTATCTTTTTTTTTAAATAAATATTTGGTACATTATCAACTCTTTTTTTTGGGGTGAAATTATTATCTCATATTTTTAATATCTCGAATATCACAATATAAGATATTAAAGTATAAGATATTGTGGTATTAAAAATGTTCATGTTTGCTTGCCAAAAAAAAATGTTCATGTTTAGTATTACCACAAAAAATTATCTTAAAAAATATTTAAGCTATATTTTATAAAATTTAATAAATTTTAAAGAGTTGGTATCAAAAAGAAAATAATGTGTGGCATTTAAAAAAAAAAAGAAAGTCAACAAAGATGGTTGTTACTTGTTCAACTTATGTTAGATTAAATTTATTTATATAGTCAACATACACATTTATTACTATTGATGTGGAGACTAAACCCTATCATCAATAAAGTCGGCTTTAATGAGTGTGTGTTGTACATAAATAACCATTTTCCAAACATAATTAACAGATATTTTAGATGTTTTGATCTGCTTATACCTAATTTAAAAAAATAAAACCTTGTGTTGGTTAAATCTGCCTAGTTTTTTTTTTTTTGGGATATATTGGAAAAGAAAAAGAGACTAAAATCCAAAAATCTGCCTGATTGATTTGGACTCTTAAATATCAATATATTAAATACAAATACTTTGAATGTCAACCATATTCCAAATATTAGGGTTAGGTAATCGTGTACCAAGAGGCTTCTATATGTATTGTCAACATGTGATGCATAATTACGTATATTATTATACTTTGATATTTATATCAGTTTTTTTGTGAATTTTTTTAGTCTTCATATTAATAGCCTACCTTAAAACTAAATCTAGAAATGAAATAGAATAAAATAATTATTCATGATCTACGTTCATATTTGGTCCAATTCAATGAAGCAAGATCCCATATCAAAATTATGGAGAAAAGCTTAAATTCAAGCTTCACAATTAAATTTATGCAATAATAATAATAATTATTATAATTATAATAATAATTATTAGGTTAAGTAAGTAGGGTGAGTAACCCAAAGCAAAGAAACATATTTCTACAATTTTAAATATTAAAAGAGAATATTCAAACACAGTGCCGACCACCACACCCCTTTAGCCACCATTTTTATAGCCCTGATCTTGTTTAATACACAAAATAAAAAGAAATAAAAAATTAAAAAATAATTTTGTAAATAAAAATAACTATCATATTTTCATTTAAAAAATAATTAAAAAATAGACACAATAATAAAAATATAATAAACATTAAAACAAATACGATGGCAAAGGAATCTCTTTCCATACTCATAGCAAACGATACCTTAGTTGGGTCCGAATGGTTCCCATTTCAGTAAAATAACACATGCAGGGATTATCTATTACACAGGGTTGCGCAGCACGCGGATAACTGCACAGCACCTCAACCCTCTATCTCTTTTTTTTTTTTTTAAGTTGACTTTTTTTTTCCGACAGAAACAAAAACTAAAATAAAGACTATCTTATTAAACAGATATCAAGTTACTTGTTTATTTAGTAAAAACTTAAAAATTATTTTTGTCTTATTTTTGTTTTTAAATAGAAAAGCGATCACAATTTTTTTTGAGAAAAATAAAGATTGAGGGTGAGAAACTGAGGATATTCTGTATAGGATCCAAATAATACCCCATCCCCCAATTTTTTTTAGTAATTGTTCAAGAACTAGAACCAGTGGGCTCACAGGGCTGAGGAAACAAAAGAAATTGAAAATTAAAAAAATATTACCACGTCATGTAATAGTCATTTTATAATAATTAATATCAATTCAATATATGTATATAATTAAAATTTTTAAATATAGTTCCTAAAGTGACCATTATTATTATTATTATTATTATTATTTTGACTGATGGGACTTACCAAATTTGGGTGAAGCTCAATCACTAGTTTTATAATCCTTCTTTATATATATATGATTTTGATTCTTTGCACAATTGTATAAACTCTGTAATATTTAGAAAAAAAAGAACAAAGATATCGGGTTAGGATCTCTTATAATAGGATAACTTATTACAAGGAATGTAATAACTAATTTTTATGTTTTTTTACTTATTTATTTATTTTACTTTTTAAGATTTAGAATTTATCATAAAAGATAAAAGTTATAACTATAAAAATAAAAATTTTAATTGTACTATATAATCATATTTTAAAAATTTTAACAATGTATTATAGTTAAAATTTTTATTCTCATAATTATAATTTTTATTTTTATATTAAATTTTAAATCTTAAAAAAATAAAAAAACACGTGAAAAAATTACTACGGCACGCGCTGCACATCTCACTCCACAGATATCAACCCCATCCAAGTGGACCTACTTCTTGTTAAGAAAATCCTAACTGATTATTCAAATCGTATAGGAAAGCTGCCTCCGTCCCCATTCGTACCGGACACAGATCGTAAGAATCCGTAAAACGCCTTTAAGGTAAGAGGATGTTGAGACAATTTTATTATTAAAAAATTAATATTAAAAAATATAAATAAATAAAATAAAAAATATATGTGATACTTCAGAGATAATTTATCTTTCTGCACTTTAGAGGGTCCAAATTCTTCAGTACTTCACTCTCTTCATTCTTCAACCATTCATAGCCTCCCAAGTGTTCGTTGGCCCTCATCTCGCATAGAAGTAACAACGGCACTCGCATGGACGGGTCCTGAGGGTTGTGAGTAGGAACTAACAAGAGAAAGTAATAATGAAAAAACTCTTAAAATAATTCGTGTTGGCCCAAAGTTTTAAAAGTATATTAAATTTTTTATGGTAACAAAATTATTAAAATTAAATAATTAAATCTCGAGTTTTATAAAATTAAAAGTATCAGTTAACTGAGAAGTTAAAAACGTAGTAAATGTCAAATTGATCATATTAAAATCTTTTTTAATTAGGCGAAGATCAAGTGGAAGCATATTAGAAAGAAATGAAGGTAGAATTAGACGTTAATGCATGGTTACAAAATCGCATACAAATATAAGAAGAAAATCAAAATTAAAGAGCTTATCGTAAATATACTAATATACTAATTAAGTTTGTTAATTGTTTTATTTACTACTTTATAGTTTCTAGCAAGTTGTAATACTATATTTTTAGGTATATATTGTTTTAAAATATCATTTTTTACCCATACACCTATTCATCTTTTTTAGGTGTATTTTCAATTTGTTTATAAGAAGAGAGATGTGCTCTATTTTAGAGTAATAAAACAACTCCAAATTTATTTGGAGGTTGTAAAAGCTTACAACCGCTTATTAAGCTAGCGGATTTAATGAGAAAATTTCAAGTGAAAGCTTGAGAATTAAACATAGGATTGGATTAGAGTTGAACTAGATAAATCTTGCAATCTGTCTTCTCTTCCTTATGCTCTTTATATTTTTAAGTTGTTTGACTTATGTTTTATTTTTATTTTGATATTTCATGGAAAGCATTAGTCATTTATTATTTGATATGCTTTTTTACATATATTTTAAGTAAACAAATTATTGAAGTGATTGTTCAACTATTCAAGCTTAGTTGAAAGCGAAATTTTATATTAAATTTATCTATATATTTTTAAATGCTTTAGTTCATCCTTTATGCAATATGTCTTTCTCTTTGTAATATTGTTTTCACCAATAAAGGAAAAAAATTCTCATATACAAATAAACAATTTAAAATTTATTCTTTTTCAATCTGTAATGACATTGTGTTAAAATATGACGGCCTTTGAAATTTTCCTTCATCTTTTTTGGTGTGTCATTATAAGATATTGTTTAAAAAATTTTTAAGACTCAAAAAAGCATATAGTGTATCATTATATGCTGATTTAGAATATAGTCTTCATTGAAGCACATAAATAAAATTAACCTTGACTCAATTAAAAAAAATTTTAACTCGTTGACCCAAAAAATAATCAGCTTGATGATTAATTTGTTAATATATAACTTCATACAAGAAAGCATGTTTACTGAGTAAATATGGACTTATTAGTGGGTCATGTAATTAGTAATTTTAAAGATAAGCTTGATTAAATTTAAAGTTTAATGATGACATTAACTGTTCCATTAAATTTTTGAGACCATGGCAATAATTTAGCCAGAAAAACGTTAATGCTTCCTTTTTTTTTTTTCCAATTTAATGTATATATGAGCCTTAACTGTTGCTTTTCGAAGTTGCTCATATTTACTATATCTTTATTAAAATTAAGAAATATAATAATACTTTACCAATATATTAAATGAATAATGTTTTAATATTATTTGAAATTTATTAATTTGATAAATCAAAATTAATTCAATTTATCATGAAATTTAGTTTTTTTTATTCAATAAAGTTTTCTTGGGTTAATATAAAAATAAAGCTTAAATTCAACCATCACTATTAAATCGATACAATTTATTTTTTCCTAGGTTGATTAATTGAAACATATTTATCCAATTTTAAGTAGACTGATGATTTAATGTTTTTAAAAATACCATATTTTTTTAATTATGACATAATTAATTATCATTAAATAGAAAAATAATATATAATCATACTAATTAATTACACAAATATCAAATTAATTTTTTAAGAACTATTTATTATTAAATATTTAATCTTTAAGTAATTATTTAATAAAATTTTATATTTAATAATTAGTTATAGGATTAAACCTAAGTATAATTAATTATATACTTACTGTTAAGTGTTTCAATCAAAGCAGTTCTCTAATAAAAATATAATAAATATATGATTAATTAAAAAAAGTTAAATATAATTTTTGTCATTTATAAATCTATATAGATTTATAAATAATGTTACTTTTTTAAAATATTAACAAATTGAATATATTTTTAGTTATAGATAACATCACCATTTTAAATATTAAAAAATATCCATATAGACAGCACTACGGCACCAACTCCCCTCACCTCTTTAGCCGCCAATTTTATAATAATCAATTTATATATATATATATATATATTTGTTATGTCACATCATCTATATATTTAACAATAAAAGTTTATTTTGCGGATTTATATATATTTTAAATATCCTGACTATTTTTATAACCCTCAGGTTGGTACCAAGTGGTCCCTGTTCCGAAAAATACCTTCCCTCTGTTGTTCAAATCCTGTAAGAAAGCTACTTCTCCAGTCAGTTCTTCACTCGCTTCATTCTTCAATTGTTCGTTGACTCTCATCGCGCTTAGAAGCAAGAATGGCACTCGCAGGGGCGGTCGCAACGGTGGCGCCGGTGAAGGTGGCGGCTCTCTGCGGCTCGCTTCGTAAAGGCTCATACAACAGAGGCCTCATTCGATCTGGTACTTTACTATTTTCCTTTTTGTTATTAGGTTATTTCCTTTCCAGACCTTGGCGCGTTATCTAACGTTGTCATGCTATAGTTAGAATTTTGATCTCAAAGTATTCTCAGAATAAATTAACTGAGGTAGCTAATCTGTTCGCATTCACTATCTCTGTTTTGTTTGCTGGTTCTCTTTGATTTTGCTTCTTTGGTTGTGGTTCTGATTTGGGGAGTTGGATCGATCTTAGCGATCGAGTTAACCAAGGGAGCCATTGAAGGTATCCAGATGGAGTACATCGACATCGCTTCACTGCCGATGCTCAACACTGATCTTGAAAAACAAGGGACGTTCCCGGCTGAAGTTGAAGCCTTCCGCCAGAAGATTCTGGAAGTCGATAGCATTCTCTTCGCTTCTCCTGAGTATAATTATTCTGTCACTGGTACGATTTATTAACCTCAAATTTGTTTCTCACTGTCATGCTGGTGTTTGCTTTCCTGAAATTCTGTTTTTCAGTGATGGTTCTGTCGATTTGGATTCTTCCTCGCATATTTTCACCACATTTTGGGATTGCTTATTGTCTTTAGTATAACACAAATAATTAATAATTAATAATTAATTAATGATTTAGTTTCTAAATATTATTTTTTAATTTATTTTTAAAGAACTTTTTTATTTAGTTTTAAAAATATTTTCTCCAACATAAAATAAAAATCAAATTTATATACAATTTTTTATATTATTTTTATTAAATTTTTTTTAATCAAAATACAACAAATTTATAATTTTACAATAATAACATAAGTATATGATTTAATTGAAAAATTATAGAATTGTTTATAAAAATATATAACTGTTATGTTATTATTAAATAACTATATATTTATTTTATTTTGATTAAAAAAATGATAATAAAAATATAAGAAATTATATATAATTTTAAAAATAATTTTTTTAAGAAACATTTTTAGCTTTTTAATACGCTTAATATTGTTTCAAAAGTTAAAAATATTCAAATAAGTGTATATCACTATTTAAAAGTCGCGTGAGATTTCTTCTTTCATAACAAAAAGATTGTCTTAATTGAGAAAAAGATTTAGAGATTAAATTAAATGTATATATGTTTAAAAAATCAAATTAATAAAAAAATTATTTTTTTTGAAATTATCATTAATTTACTGTTAAAAAATCTCAATATACAGTTTGTCGAAATTAATTTCAATCCTCTCCGGTGGGAAAAGTGCCCCGGAACATCCTTTACTTTGAGAAAGTTACTACTAATTATCAAAACCAATATATCTTCAAATTTTGTAGAAAGTCATTTATTGTTTATTAGCTTAAAAATAGTTACTGGCTCATCTCCATGGATTCTGTTCTTTCTTGTGTTTTTTTTCCCTTGCTTTCAATCGAAAATTTCTCCATCTTTTCTCTGTATCCATGCATCTACTTGAAACTTACCGTTTAGTTAGACCAAAAAAAGTAAAAAATCATAATGTGTACGCTAGTACATGTAAAATTATAGTTATAAATTATTCATTAATATCTTCGCCCTTTTTTCTATGCTGGATTTGGTCTTAAAAAATTCAAACATTTAAGTTATATAATATTTAAAACATAAAGAAAAATTAAAATTTTTAATCTTTAAAAAAACTTTGCTACTAGAAAAGTCAAAATGTACCATTATATGTTTAGTTGAGATTAGTATCTGTTGTTGGATGAATTTCAATAATTATTGTCATCTAATGATTACCACAATATACCATAATAAGATATTGATTCATTATGAGTACTTTAATAATTTTTTTAATATTTTATATCTTAAACAAAAAGAGTTTCAAATTTTTATATTCAAATATCTTATAAATATATAATTTTTTATAAAGAGACTACTGCCCAAAAAGACGCAAAAGGACAAAGAGATAAAGAAACACTAAACAAACTTCTATGCTTTTTTTTTTCTTTTCTTTTTTTCTCCTATTCTTATTCAACTTTTCTTCTTTTTGTCAACTTCAATATTTTGCTTTAAAAAAATTATATTGTTAATCCTTATAGTTTCGTTAATTTTTAGTTTAGTTCATATAATTTAAAATTTATAATTAAATCATTATAGTTTAAACAAGTTTTTCCTTCTAGTTTGAATAAGTTTTGATTTAGTCCTTATTATTATACCTTTTTTTAATATTTTATTAAATTTTGTTAATATGATTAATTATGTACTATCTTACCATTTTGAATATATATCAGTTTACATTGATTGTATCACATGTCATATATATAAGTTAATTTTATTTGATTATCTACTTTTACTTTGTTAGCATAAATTGTATATATTTAGGGTATTAAAATAGTACATAATTGGTTAATAGAAGGGACTAATTAAATTAAAAAAATTTAAACTATAAAGACTTAATTTTAAAATTTTGAACTATAGAGATCAAATTAAAAATTAAGTAAAAATATAGGGATCAAAAGAATAATTTAACCTTTTATTTTTGTTTTATTAGCACCAATGAAGAATGCACTTGACTGGGCATCTAGATCACCCAACGTGTGGGGTGGTAAAGCTGCTGCCATTGTGAGTGCTGGAGGGCTGCTAGGTGGGGCGAGGAGCCAAGTCCATCTTCGCCAAATTGGAGTGTTTCTTGATCTTCATTTCGTCAACAAACCTGAGTTCTTCCTCAATGCATTCCAGTCTCCTCCAAAGTTCAATGATGATGGGGATTTGATTGATGAAGATGCCAAGATTAGACTGAAGGAAATCCTTCTGTCCTTGAAGGCATTTACCCTGCAACTTCAAGCCAAGAGCTGAAACTACTTTGATTTTCAGAATATGTTTAAATAAGCTCTCAATTTCTGTTCATCTTTGTGCAAATCTCACTGTGTTATTCAGAAAAACATTCATGACGGCATTGAATTGGACCTGTGATATGAAATTGGAAAATGTATTTGTGCATTTTGCGTTTTTCTTCTGGTTTCTCCAAGCTTAATAATTATTTGTTATGAGTGCAGTATTTCTATAAAAGTGTCTTGAAAATTAAGGTATTGGATTATCTCTATTATTCTATTTTATCAATATAAATACTCTTTCGAGAGATGTCTTAATCATGTGGTTCATTCTTTTACGATGATACATACAATTTTTTCTTGAAACAAGAGAAAAAAAAAGCTACAATTAAACCCAATTTTAGATTGACATAAACAGATTCATTTAGTTCTTTTTATTGGTGATCAAAGAGAAAAAGTCCCCTTTCTTTAAGTAAAAGATAACTCGTTAACCTCTATGTATGTTATATTCCTCTTATTTGCAGGCAAATGAAAGATTTGTGACACTAATAGAAGTTCTTCGCATTACCATCCGCCACAAGTATTTCATTTGCTTTCAAATGAAGAAACTTAACATATGTAAAGGTTACTTATAGGTTAGTCAAATAATTTAACATTAGTTCTTTGACTGAAAAAACAAAGCTATGTCAATATAGAATTAAGTTTAGTTATAGGACTTTTTTTCTACATTAAAAAAAAATTCGTATATATTTTTATAGTAAAAAGATAATCCGTACAATTAAACATTTTCTTTAAAGAAAAATAGAGCAATATTTTGTATTTGCTATCTTCAAGGTTCAAGTTAGTTTGTTCACCGTTTTTCTATGACTTCAAGTTAGTTTGGTCACCATTTTTTGTATGGCTCATGTATCTTGGTGTATTATCTGATAAGCTAATTCAATTGAGAAGATGCTTGGAAGTAGGGTAATTTTACGCTTGCCACATACGATGCTCCATAGAACAAGAGATTGAACCTTTAAGTTTCAAAAGGATTTTATGTTTCACATGTATTTTCAACCTTTAGTGTGTCTATGGTATGTACCAATATTACATCTCAAAAAGAGACAAAAGGGAATTCTGATTTGGTTTCTATCAAGCAACCTGGTGTATGGAGTGTGTACAGTAGCTAGTTTAAGATTAAGATATAAGCCAATAATTTGTCAATTACAAGGTCTAGTAAAGCTTTCAAGGTGGATTTATTATCAATTTTTTTATTAATATTATAACATATAGATATATTTTGCAATTCAATGAACATCATACTGTTGACATTTAAATAAATAAATAAATAAATAAATAAATATATATATATATATATATATGATTTTGTTAACAAATTTGATAACAAATGTTTTAAAATTATACTTAAATACTAACAAAGGTTAACTTAGTAGGTTTTATCTACGTCAGTCAACGAATCTCTAATTTATTCTATGCATGTGTTTTTTATTTAGTAAATATTCTTCTATCACATTGAATTGATAAGTTATTAATAGAGGTCTACTAGTTCCACTCTTCTTATGAGAGAAAATCATATCCTTCACTTATTATACTCTCATAATAAAAAAATTCTTTTGCAATTCTTCTTTGACTATATCAAATCTTTCAAAGAAGAAGAAGAATATCATGCACTTTCCCTATCACATCCCTACCAGTGCTCTTAATCTTCAACTACCCAGAAATGCGACGTTTATACCAAAATGCAAGAGAAATACGTTTTCTAAACCAACTCTCATCAGCTTATCAAGTTCGCCCTGGTTTCCTCTTCGCGTCAAGTCAATAATCGTGACTTCCTCATCCTCAATTCAAGCATTTTGACTGTTCAACAATTCAAAAATCCTATAAGAAAGGCTCCCGCAGGAGCAAATCTCTTCGTATCACAGCCTCCGCAAGATTTCTGAGTCTGAGCACACATAGAAAAACAAATGGCACTGTCGAGGGTGGTCGGAGAGGCGGCGCCACCTGCCGCCGCGGCAGTGAAGGTGGCGGCACTTTGTGGATCGCTTCGTAAAGGTTCATACAACAGAGGCCTCATTCGATCTGGTATAATTTTACGCTTTCAAAGTATCTCTGTTCATTTTGATTTTGCCTCTTTCTTCGTGGTTCTGATTTGATGAATCGATGGATTGATTGATCTTAGCGATCGAGTTAAGCAAGGGAGCCATTGAAGGTGTTGAAATCGAACACGTTGACATCGCTTCTTTGCCAATGCTCAACACCGATCTTGAAAAGGAGGGGACCTTCCCTGCCGAAGTCGAAGCTTTCCGCCGGAAAATTCTCGAAGCCGATGGCTTTCTCTTCGCTTCTCCTGAGTATAATTTCTCTGTCACTGGTACGATCTTTTTTAGCAGTTTTGATTTAGATCGGTTAGCTGCTTTTGTTATCATATTTGTGTTATGGAATTTTGAATACCGTACAATTAAGAGTGGGGTCAAAGGAAAAAAAAAAAATATATATATATATACACATACGCACACATTACGTCAACTATAATTTAATAAGAAAATTATAAAAAAAATTTAAAAATAAAAAAATTATTTTAAATGACTTATTATTATTAAATTTAATTATTTTTTTGTTAAAATTAATGATAATCAATCTTAAAATAAGGATAATAAGTCATAAATATTTTTAACTCTGTATCTTTAAACATAATTCTTTCTAATTTAATCATAATGATTTTGAATTTAGCTTTTATACATATATTGAATTGATTAGAAATTAAGTGAGTAGTTAAGGAATGATGTTTATGAATGTACATTAGTCACGACTATTTATCTTATCCGTAATTATAATCATGTGTGGTTGCCAACGCTCTTGGGTGTTGGTTACGAGTATTGATAACTATATATTATGTCAT
Source organism: Erythrophleum ivorense (assembly GCA_026724425.1). NCBI lineage: Eukaryota > Viridiplantae > Streptophyta > Magnoliopsida > Fabales > Fabaceae > Erythrophleum > Erythrophleum ivorense. The sequence goes on from JAIUCV010000017.1 coordinate 14,486,919, forward strand.
TAATCATTAATTATTGACACATGAACAAATTGTTATCAACACATTTTAAGAACGATAAGCAATTGTTCTTGATGTGGATGGTGTATTTAAATTTTTAATATGCATAGTAAAGTTTACTTATTACTTTATTTAAATTTTTAATAAGCATAGTAAAACTTACTTATTACTTATCAATATATATAAGATAACATGAGATTTAATATCTAAAATTAATATAATAATTAAAATTTATTATAAAAATAAATTAATAGAATTAAAGCTTAGAAAATGTGATATCTCATAATTTTTTAGTAATATAAAATATTATTTAATTTAAAAATAATATCATCTTATGCCTCTATGTATCTTGTACAACATTATGTTGGATTCCTCCGCCATCAAGGCAAAGATGATAGTATATCAAATATTCCGTCTGCATATTTTCATTTTTTTGATCGAATTTGGATTTAAGAATTTCTTAAAAATATTTAGATATTAAGAACATCTTATAGACAAGTATTTTATAACGGAAATTTTTGAGAATTTATTATTATTTCTCGTTGCATTAGCACTGCTGAAGAACGCAATTGACTGGGGATCAAGACCACCGAATGTGTGGGGTGGGAGAGCTGCTGCCATTGTGAGTGCTGGAGGGCTCTTGGGTGGGGCAACAGGCCAATTCCATCTTCGCCAAATCGGAATATATATTGATATTCATTTCATCAACAAACCTGAGTTCTTCGTCAATGCATTCCAACCTCCTCCAAAGTTCAATGCTGATGGGGACTTGATTGATGAAGATGCCAAGCTTAGATTGAAGCAAATTCTTCTCTCCTTGAAGGCATTCACCCTCCAACTTCAAGCCAAAAGCTAAACACAACTTTGATCCTAAACAACCCTTGAAATAAGTGGTGTTGGATATGTCGAAATTGTAAGGTTTGATTGGACATTTACACTCATTAGTCTATCCGTCAACAATTGTGTCCGGGCAAGTCCTTGTCTATGGTTCGGGTCTTTGCCCTTTTATGTTCTTATCTTGGTAATCATTGACTTCTTTTTTTTTTTTTAATATCAAAAGAAGGTATTGCATTCTCTTAGTTACAAAATTGTATAATTAAACTAAGATTACTTTTTCTTTTTTTAATACATGAGAATGATCAAACTTGTTATTTATTATTCAAACCTTCATCCGTCTCAACAGGGACGGAGCCAACTCTCAAGGTTGGGGGTGCCAACTTTTAGTTAAGAAATTTAAATTAAATTTATATAAACACAAAATATCAATCTTTTATTAACATATGAATATACATCATGCAAATCTAGACTTTCTCGATTTCAAGTCACGAAAATCATCTACAAGAGAATCTATCCTAAGCTCTTTAACAATTTCCTTTTCAATATACAAAGCAAACAATTAGAGAGAAATCCTTTTTCCATCTTGTTACATGGCATAGTCTTGACTATGTTCATGGCTGAGAAAGATTGCTCTGTTGTAACTGTAGAAACCGAAAGAGTAAGAATAAGAGTTACAACTCTATACACAAGAGGATAAATTTTTGATTTTCTTATTTTCACCAACCATAAGCATAAGTCAAAAATAGTAACCAATGCTTGAAAACCTAGAAGTTGTCTTACATGATCAAAATGCTCAAATTACATCCTCAACTGTACCATTTCAAGTTCTAAAAAATCAGTTGGATAGAATTTTTCTACCATATTGCAAATGTCATCAATTCTAAATGATGTTTGCATTTCTCTTGGATCCAGAGCCGAGCCAAGAATAAGCAACTCCACTGTATGATCATTGAACTTATTATTCAATTCTTATAGTTGAGAGTCTATCACTGCATTGAAAATGTCAACTTTATAGTGATGTTCTATAGTAAATTCATCCTGTTAATGACGAGCCCTCCCTTTTCTAGCAACATAAAGGGCATTAAAATCTGAAACATGTATATTGATTGCTTCACAAAAAGATTTTACCTTCATAACTAGTTCATCCTATCCATCATCTCTCAATTTTTGAATAAGCAACTTAGTAGATGAAATGAGATTCATTGCATTTAAAATATCTTGAGATTGGAGTTGTAAAGCTTGGCAAAGCATATTAGAAATCTCTAAAAAAATTTTCATAAGATGCACAATGAAAACAAATTTAAAAGAAGTCAGCACCTCATAAGCTGCATCTGCATCTTCACATTGAGCAGGAGTAGTTCCATCTTCAATTATATTAAGCAAAACTTCACATGTTACACTAAACATCTTCAATAAGCTAGAAATAGATTTCAATTGAGAACTTCAACGTGTATCTCCAGCCCTTTGTAAAGCACCAATTTGATTAAGCCCTTTCCCAGATTCAATCTCATTCATCTCAAGTAAGTAAGTAATGTTTAAAGCATGAGCATCTTTTAATTGGTCATTTCGTTTACATGAGGCACCAACAGTATTGATAATAGTATTCAACGTAGTGAAGAAATGGTAGACAGGAATAACTTCTTTAGATGTAGCAACTAATGCCAATTGTAAACAATGTGCCATACAATGAACATAATAGGCATATGGACATTCATTTGAAATTAAAGCTTGCAATTCATTCTATTCTCCACGCATGTTACTTGCACCATCATAACCTTGTCCTCTGATATTTTGAACATCAAGATTATGTTGAGATAAGAGAGAAAAAATACCTTTTTTTAATGTTGTGGCAATAGTGTCCTTAACATGAACAACTCCAAAAAAAGGCTCTTGTACATATCCCTTTTTGTTAACAAATCTTAACACAATTGACATTTGCTCTTTCTTAGATGCATCCTGAGCTTCATCAACCATTATACAAAATTTGGAATCACCAATTTCTTCACGAATAACCTTTTTAACTTTGGTTGCCATTACATGTAAAATTTCTTTTTGTATTGTAGGTGATGTGTATAATGCATTTTGTGGAGCATTATCCAAAACATCTGCTACTTTATCATTGTAAGAAGAGATGAAACTTAGTAGTTCCAAAAAATTACCACGATTCATTGAGGTTTTAGACTCATCATCACCTCTGAAAGCACATCCTTGAAATGCTAGCCACCTAATTGCTTCAATTGAAACTTTCAAATGAAGCCTATTTTTTGCAATTTCTTAAGATGTGAAGTTCTTAAATCTATGAACAATATGTGATGCTTGGTTCATGAGATCTTTACATTTTCTTTTAGCAATTCGATGTGGAGAAGTGAGATCTTTTCCAATATGTGCCAAAAATGCACAATTTTTTTCATCCATCACCTTTTTCCATGATCAAAATCCATTGACAGTGAATGCATCTAATCCAGAAGGTGCATTTTGTGTATGAAACAAATAATATGGCAAACAAAAAGCAGCGTCTACACTAGGAGAGTATTCCAACCATGGTGAAAATAATTTAAGCCAAGATGTTTGAAAGCTACGAGGATGGTTTTCCTTAGATTTTGGATATTTTGAAAGTATAAATTGATATGGACCAGCCATAATATAAGCACATCAAACTTCATCACACTTATCAACATGATATTCCCAAATTTGTCTTCACAATCTCGGATCATGTTCTAATGAATTTATATTAAAACTTTCGTTAGTTTCAACTCTTGGAATTTTTGTAGGAGGATATTCAGGATGTAGGTGTTCAATTTCAATTGGATAATTTGGCCCCTCATCAATTGGTGGAGTTTCATCATTTTTTTCTTTTAAAGTAGGAATCAATTGTGACTTTCATCTAAGAAAAAGATAAGAAAAAAAAACTACCATAAGAGACATTGTAAAAAAATAAATTTATTTCTCTAAATTATAATAGATATAAAAAAATAATATTATAATTATAAGGCATAACTCCAAAATTGCATAACAATAAAAATGAAATAGAACCAACATTTTTTGAAGCAAAATCATCTTCATCTAGCAAGTCTTGTGGGCAAATTGCAGAAATAGTATCCAACAAACAGTAAAAATAGACTTAGAAAGTGGGAAAATACTAATGTTTTAAAAACCGGATCCGTCATTAAACTGGTGAAGTCACCGGTTTACAGTTCATTGGTTCAACCGTGGTCGAACCGGTGATAATTAAATAAATATTTATTTATATTAAAAATGTAAGATAATACATAAATTTTAATTTTAAAATATTATGACTAATTGTACATAAAAATAAACTATACATAACATAATTTTTAATTTTTAATTTGTTTAAATATATTTACATAATTTTAATAAAAATTATATGAATTTTAATTTTATTTCTTATTTATTATATTAAAATTTTGGATTATAAACAAGACAATAATAATAATTTAATAAAAAATATATTGTTCATAATTTGAATAAATTATTATTCATTTTACTAATACAAAATAAAATTATAATAAAGGTTATATATTAAATATTACATATTATAACTAGATATGTATCTCAGCTCAATGGTAGTGGTGCACTTGCTCTCCAAAAGGACCAGGGTTTGAACTGAAACTTTGCAAATTTTGCTAAATAATACAAAACCGGTTCAACCAGTAACCGGACCGGACTAGGGACCGGTTCCCGATCTAACCGGTCGAACCGGCCGGTCCGGTCCGGTTTTCAAAACATGGGAAAATACCTTTAACCTCTTAAACTAATGCTTGATATATATTCCAAGGCGTGGCTATTGCATGGGTCCGAGAATGAGCGAAACAAGAAAGTGTGTGGTGTTAACGGTGGTCCCTGGATTTGAAGTGGGAAATCGCAATATACAAGAGCAAGAAGAAGCCAAAAACGATAGTCCCAAGCAAAATGTATTGTGCTTTTTACAATTGTGTGCCCTAGGATTATTATGTAAATGGATTAGTTCTTTAATTTTATGGGCTTTAGGATGTGGGCTTTTGGCTTTAGGAAGAATGCTTCTTAGACATATATATTTAGACAAAAAAGGTTTCAATAGTCCAAATATTATTTCATCTTTATACCTATAATATATACATATACTATATATATAAAAAAAATCTTGGAAAATTGGGGGGTGGGGGATGCATTAAGTGCCTCCGTCCCTGCGTCTTAACCACAACTAGTCTCAAGTAGCTTTAACACCCATAAAATAACAAATTGGCCATTTGCAATTCATAATTATTTTTTTGTCAGCATTTCGGTGAAAACTGTGAATAAAGTAAGATGAACTTTTAAGCCCACTTCCTGCCCAAGTTTCTCGTTGTGTCTGTGTGAAGATTAAATTTAAAATTCTTTAATTCTTTATTGTGGTATTCATTTAGTAATTGTGATGTTATTAGCCCTCGGTTCTACTATTTTCCTTTGTTGAAATTTTTTTATAATTAATGCAAATATTAAATATAACTGTACCCTATATATAATGGTTATAAATTTTCATGTATGCATATTTTTTTAATGTAAACTTTAATATACTAATTAGACCCAAAAATGTTAACTTTATTGATAAGAAATATAATATCTCTCCTCAACAACTGAAGTTCAATTTTTCTAAAAAGTACTAAAAAAATTTAAATGAATCAAGCCGGTCTGAGAGAATATACCCTTAAAATTGGTTGAAAAGATATAATCCAAATAATGTCCAAAGATATTCTTATTGTAATGACAAAAAAAAAGGGTGGGACTTTTTTACCTATATAAAAATCAACGTAGGATTAAGAGTAAAGTCTACTTTATAGTTGTTTGTGTACTTGAATTTAAAATATGTTAAAGTAAAAATCTTATAGTGAATAAGTGTACATGTGCTTCTGTCTAATCTTAAATTAAAAATTAAACTTCAAAATGAATCACACTCAACTTTGCATGGTAATTTTTATATATATATACAATTTTAAACTTGTAAATAAAATTATTCATTATATATACAAGTAAATCATTCCTAATCTACAATTTTTAATTCAATAAATTACATTTGAATGCCATGTGATTTGAGCTGTCTACATTAGAATATTTTGTGATTTAAAAGTTTGCATTCCAATGCCACATGATTTAAGCCATAAGTACATTAAATATACAAATATTTATAACTAATTTTAAAAAACTTTAAATTGAGTGACCTCGATTCTACATAATAATTTTTATTTATATTATTTATATAAAATTTAGAATATGTAAAAAATTATTCATTATATTTATAAATATAATATTCTTAGTCTACAAGTTTTAATAAGAAAGTTATTTATAAATATAATATGTGAATAAAGTTTGTTATTTATACACTCATCTTTTATGTATATAAAAAGAAAGTTATTATAATTTGTTTTTGGATAAAACATGATAAGGCATAAATAGAATTAATTTTGTAAGCATGTACATAATCTCTTTTTAAGGATACTTGGCATGCTAGATTTAATACAGCAAGTATAACATATTATTTATCCATGTGAGAATCTTACAGATAATGGGATCGATGAACATGTGAATAGAATTATTTGCAAAATTTTGAATTCTACAATAAGGCATTTTGGTCATATATATTTTTCATATTATAGGCTTTTAAATTATATGAAAAGAAATTGTGACTTAATTTATTAATTCCCTTGTGGATTTTGTAAAATATTTTGAGTTTGTATATTTTTTTAAATATAATTATACAAAATTTCACATATATGATATTTTGTGATAAGTGTCTCAATATTTTAATCTATAAAAAAATTATGAAATTTTGTGAGAGGCACATTAACCATATATATCCTTTTTGAACATTTAAATGAATTTATTAATGTATTTTGGTGATTTTGTTAAGAAAAATTGTATCACAATGTATTGAATTGCATCTTATTTAATGAATTATATAAATTGTGTTTAATTCTCAATAATGAATATTTAATTTTAATATTGAGAATTATGTGGCTTTAAGATCTATGACTAAAAAGGAATATTTATTGTTGTAATATACATGTTTGAGTCATATTTAAATGAAGGACATAAAAGGTTGATCAAGTACATCTTTTTTCTTGGTTTTCAGGGATATAAGGATATGTGTTAACTATTCCAAGAGAAAGTTAACCAAAACTAAAATGGAAAATGTAGCACATGTAGATATTAATTGGTCTTATTCATCTACATAGTATGACAAAAGATATTTTATCAATTTTATTGATAATTTTTCTTATTATAGGTTTTGTTTTATTGATTAAAGAAAAATTTTATGCTCTTAATATGTTTAAAGTTTATCAGACTAAAATTGAGAAACAATTGAAAATTTTTTCATATTTCTAAGTTGTTTAAATGAATTTTGACCACTTTAGTGACTGGTAACTTTATATAGTTAAATCTTTACTGTCGAGCTATTATTTGTTTATTGACAAATGAAGGTAAATATATCCTCTTATGACAATCCAATTTGATGTAAATTTCTTTTAGGTGACTATACATTCATTCTAGTACCTTAAGGTTTTAAGTCAAGCCGTAGTGTCAAGTCCATTAGTTTTATTCCTCTTTAAAGTCCAATAAAGGAAGATCTCTAAAGTCTTTACTTTAGGGTTTTGGATCAAGTCCCCTGTATTTGAAAGGTCCACCAATTCTTTCATACACTTTGTAAATCTCTCTTAGAGAGTGAAGTTTAAAAAAAGCTAGCCATAAGTGAGCTAAAGGAAAACCCTTGTGTGTTGTCATTATTAGTGAGTGCATGAAAACATACTTTTAAATTGTTTCAAGTGAGTAAGGATAAACTGATGATGTTTGATTTTATGAAATAGTGAAAATGGCTCTAATGGAGAGAATGAGTTGAGATAATATGCTCTATATTGCTTTTGATTTCTTCGATATTGGCTACATTCATACAACTTCATATTACATCTTTATTTATAATGAAGCAAGTCAGTTTTTCCCTCTAAAGATTTATGACCAACATTATATTATATTGGTTACCATAATTTGCATTTATCATATCTACTCCCTAGCTATGCCTCATGCCCCCACCTTATAGTGTAGTCTTCAATTTTGGCTTGAATAATTTTACTACAACACACCTTCATAGCTTCAAGCCATTGCCCCTTATGGAATTTGCTGAACAATTCACGTGGCCTTATAAATACTTTGATCTATGTTAGGATTTTTTAGATTATTTTTTAATACTCCATCATAATCTAAAAAATTCGTAATTCCAAGTATTTCTCTAAACTAGATAAAATTTTCAATTATAATTGGCTTTGTAAAGATATCTACAAGTTGGTCTTCAATTTTGCAAAATTCTAACTCGATTTCTTCCCGTTTCATGAGCTTTTGAATGAAATGATGTTGAATTTCGATGTGTTTAGTGCGGTCATGAAAAACATGATTTTTTGTCATGGAAATGCTTGATATATTATCATAATAGATTTTTGTTATCATATTGGTACTTTGATGTAAATTTTTTAAGATCTTTTAAAGCTATATTGCTTCACATGTTGCATTTGTTGTTGCCATATATTCTGCTTTTGCTGACGAAAGTATGACTGTCTTTTGCTTCTTTGATGCCCATGAAATTACCTTAGAGCCTAGAAGAAAAATATATCCTGTTATGCTCTTTCTATCATCAATACTTTCTGCTTAATTACTATCAGTGTAGCTAATCAAATTACAATCATCTTCTACTTTATACTAGATATCGAAATTCTTTGTACCTTTAACATATCTCAAGATTCATTTTGTAGCTATAAGATGTGACTTGTTGGGCTCGCTCATAAATCTAAAAATAATATTGAAAGCATGCATTATGTCAGGCCTGGTGTTTGTGAGATAAATCAATTAGCCAATAAGATTGTCTTGTTCACCTTTTCTTTTCCATCCTCCTTTGATAGCTTCTCATTAGATTACATTGGTGTGGATGCTAGCTTGCAATCCTACATCTTGAATTTCTTCAACAAATCATCAACATATTTATTTTGAGAAATGAATATCTACCCAAGTTTTGTTTACTTGCATTTCAAGAAAGTACCTTATGAGACCAAGATCAGTCATCTCATATTCCTTCATCATGGCTTGCTTGAAGTCTTCAATCATCTTTGTATAATTGCTAGTGTATATCAAATCATCCACGTATAGGCAAAAGGTGAGGAAATGATCTCCTTACTACTTCATATATAATGATAGCTCACTTGGGCTTTTGGTGAAGTCATGATTGAGAAGATACTTGAAGAACACAAATATAATGATATTCATTTCATCAACAAACATGAGTACTTTCTCAACACATTCCAATCTCCTCCAAAGTTGAATGCTAATGGGGACTTGATTGATGAAAATACCAAGCTTAGGTTGAAGCAAATTCTTTTGTCCTTGAAGGCACTTACCCTCCAACTTCAAGCCAAAAGCTAAACACAACTGTCACATCCGAAAATGCGACCGCGTGACGCCTTTAGAAATCAGATTTAAAAAGAAAATTTCAATTCAATTTCCAAAGAAAATGAAAACTAAATCAAAATTGAAATGAGTAGAGTCCCCACCAAAACTTTATTGTTTGGAAAGGCAAAACTTTGAAAAAAATCTTTTTAATTTGGAAAATAAGAAAAATAGTCTACGAACCAAAAAATAGATTCAAGAGTCGATTGTAAATGGGGAAGGTATTAGGCACCCCACAACACCCGTTACTAAGAACGGTTACCCTAAGTTAGTTATACAAAATTACCATAGCCTTTAATCTATTTTAATTCTCCTTAGCAAATCACATGCAAAATAAGACGTAAAGAAATTAAGTGAAATAAAATTAAGAGTGAAAGAAATTAAAGAAATGAAATTTAGAATAAGCGAGAAGAAATTAAAGAAATAAAATCAAAGGAAAATGGTTATTTACAAGGGTGGACTTGACCTAGGGTGAGAGCCTAGAGTCTACGTACCCTTCAGAAGGATCAAAGTCCACGTAGTTCGACTTGGTACTGTGTTTATTTATTATTATTTTTTTAGGCCTTTTTATGTTTCTTTTTGTTTTTGTTTTGTTTTGTTTTGTTTTGGGTTTTGTTAGTTTTTTTTAGTTTCATTTTTTATTTTTTTATTTTTGTTTTGTTCTCTTTTTTTTGTATGAAAAGAATAATATAGTAAAAATAACTTTAACTTTCGCAAGTAAAACGACTTTGAAGTTGACTAGTATGTTTCATTTTTTTAAAAAGATATAGTTACTTTTACTTCTTTATTCTTTTCATTCATTTTTTTTAATGATTTTTTTTTCTACCCCTTTTTTTATTCATTTTTGCTTTTGATTAATCAAGGGGCAAAACTTATCTTTTAAAGGCAATTAAAAGTAAGATACTTAAGTGAAAATTGCAAAAACAAAATGACACTTGCTCTTTTTTTTCTATTAGCTTAATCTTTGTTTTTGCTTTTGTTGTTTTTTTCTTTTTTGTGAAATAGAACAAAAATAAGAATAAAAATTACTTTTACTTTTAGCAAAATAAGATGAATTTAAATTGAGCTGGTGTGTTTTATCTTGCTAAAAATAAAGGTAATTTTTCTTCTTTTACTTTTCTCCTATTTTCAATTTTCTATTCATTCTTTTGACATTTCATTTGTTTCTTGTTTTTTAAGTTGTTTTCTTTTTCTAATTATTTCATTTATTCTTAAAAGAGACTTCAAGAAAAAGGTTAAAAGATTGAAAAAGAAATTAATTTCTCATTCACTTTTGTATTCCCTTTACTATTGTCATTCTCTTTTCTTTTTGGTTTTATTGTTTTTTTTCCTTTTTTTGATTTTTTTATCCCTTTTTTTAGGTGAATAGAAAGAAAGAAATTAAAATCACTCTAGGCTTTTGAAAACAAAAGGGGTTTGAAGTTATTTTACATGCTTAATTGGTAAGATTAAATTGATTACATTTCTTTGTTCTCTCCCCTTCCTCTTTCTTTTTGTCCTCTTTGTTAAATGTTTTTTTTTTCTTTAGGCAAAATTAAATAGATGGGGTCATTGGAACCCCAAAATTTACAAATAAATAAATGAAACAAATAATAAATAAAATCAAAGATACCAAGGGGACTTATTGTCATACATGGCACTTGGATTGATTCATGGGTCTGAGAAGACAAAAAAAAAAACTCACATAGCCATTCAAAGAATAAAAAAAAAATAAAGATTAAAATTAAACTATTAAAAGGATAAAATAAAATAGAAACAAAAATAAACTGAAATATTTACAAGAGTAAAATATTCCACCAAGAAGAGCTAATAACCTAACACATAGGGAGGGGGGCAGGAGAAAAAAAAAAAAAAAAAAAGAACCCCAGGTCGTAGGCCTCCTTCCTATCATTTGATTAGCTTGATGCGTGACTCCCCTAGGCTAGCCATGCCCCCCTCATAGTGCTCCGTATGTTAAACAACAAATAAACCAACAGAGAGAGGAGGAGCAATGCAAAAGGAACAACAGACATCACATTTAATTAGACATTTTGTAGAGGATTCCCACATTGAATGGAGCTAAAGACAATGGGGCTACAACCATCATCGTTCAGCAACGCGTTAAGATCTCCATATATCATCAGAACCGAAATCACATATAAGTGGCATACCAATTTGGAAAAGCAATCCCGATGAATATGAGCATGAGATATGGCATAAACTCCATTCCTAATGACAGTATTAGTTAAAAAAATCAAAAAAAAAAAATTGAGTAAGGCAGTCCAGATTCATCGGTAGAAATTTGAGCCTAAATTTCTGATGTTAAAGACCAAGCCTTATCAGGGACATTAACCAAAAACAAAAACAAAATCCAATCAAGATCTTTCCATGAATCAAAGCATGAAGAAGTGCTGAGAGAACTACCTCTCAGAGACCAAACTTGATGATAAGCAAGCATTATCTTGATTAAAACCATAAACCAAGACTCACCTTCATCAATCGGGCTATTACACTTAAAAGCCATTAACAGTGCACTTAAAGAGGAATCTCATTATAACACCATGATACAGCAAGTGAAATTGGAAATCAAACATTTAAGTCAGAAAAAAATGCCAGAGGCGAGGACATAAACTCAAATCCATTTATTCATTGCAGCAAACCACTGTCTTCACAATTGAGGCCTCAGACTCAGATTCATGTTTAAGCACTAATCCGAGACACACATAGGAGTTTTCTCATCAGAGGTTGACCATTAAATAAGGGATCATTCCCAAAACAAGCATCATCATCCAAAGGTAATGAAACCATACCATCCAACATCCAGACATAACATACATATATAGCTTTGTAGTTTTATAATGAAGATTAGAAAAACACAGTAAACGCACACGACTCCATGGTTCCAGGATTAGAAATGGAAAGCATAAGAAACATACCTTAAGCTTTTAGAAAGTTGAGTGGGTTTTCTTCTGTGATCGAATCCTACTGCCACTAGGCCTCAAATTTACATTCGACACCCACTTTTCTGTTGCTTCAATCCAAGGATCTCCCAAGCTTCTCTCTCAAATTACTCAAGCTCGAGACTCTTCTCTGTTCTCTCCTCTATTTTTTGAATCGCTCCCCTTTTCATCTCCGATGACTGGGCTTTCAAAAGCCTCCTCTCCCTCTCAATTTTTCATCCTCTCTTATTCAAAATCCTTTCAAAGATTCCCCTTTTCTCAAATCCTCTGCTCATCTCATTTTTTTTCTTCAACACCTTCTCCCTCGAGTCTCGCCTTCTCTGTCCCTCCTCGACTCGAATCTGGTCTCTCTCTCTGTCCGAATTTCGACCTCTCTCGCTCGCGCTCTCTGCTTCTCCCTCACGCGTCTCTGGCGCACACCCCATTGAATCTCCTCTTTCGATTTTTTGGTCTCCTCTCCATCTCTCCTCTCGAAGCTAATCAGCCCCCCCAATCTCTTCAGGTTGCTTCTCCTTTATTCGAAAATCCTCCCTGATCTGTTCCTTTCAGCCCTCTAGAGCCATGCGCCTCCTGCCCTTCCTTTTCTGCCATTCAGTCTTCAGTCCCCCTGTCTCCCTGCTCTCTTCTGTGTTTTGTTTTCTGCCTCAGCCTCGTTCTCTGTTGATGGCAGGCAACGCAGAAGGGTCTGGGTCAAAACGCAGGGTTACTGTGTTTTGACCCTTTTTTTTAAGCATTACATATTTATATTTTTTTTGTTTCGGATTTTGATTTGTTTTTTGGAGTTAAATATTTGACTATATATATTTTTTCTTTTCTCTCCTTTTTTTCAAATTATTCCTCTCTCTTTTTTTATCTTTAATTTTTAATCTCTCTTTTTTTGTTGTTTCTTTTCTATTTTTCTTTTCTATTTTTTCTTTAACTTTTCATTTTTTTTGTTATTTGGGCTTTAGAAATTTAAGAGAAAAGAAGGCTGATACTTTTTTGTAATGGCTTTTCCTTATTTTTTTTATTTTTTCATATTTTTTGCTAATTTGATTTTGTTATTATTTTTTCAGCTTGTCGGGATAAAATACAGTATTCACAACAACTTTGATCCTAAACAATCCTTGAAATAAGTGGTGTTTAGTATATCAACATTGTAAGGTTTGATTGGACATTTACACTCATTAGTTTATTCATCAAAGCAGTTGTGTCCAGGCAAGTCTTTGTTTATATGGTTTAGGTCTTGGCCCTTTTATGCTCTTGCCTTTGTAATCATTGACTTCTTTTTTTAAAATCAAAGGAAGATATTACATTCTCTTAGTTACAAAATTGTATAATTAAAACTAATATTACTTTTTTTTTACATATTTGAGGAAGATTGAACTTATTATTCAAACATTCACCCCTCTTAACCACAACTAGTCTCAAGTATCTTTAAAAACACATTCTAACACCCATAAAATAACAATTTGGCCATTTGCAATTCATGATTTTTTTTATTATTAGCATTTTGGGAGAAAACTACAAATAAAGTATAATGTACTTTGAAGCTCACATCTTGCTTTAGTTTCTCGTTGTGTCTGAGTGAAGATTAAATTTAAAATTCCTTTATTCTTTATTGTGGTATTTATTTAGTAATTGTGATGTTATTAGCCCCTAGTTATACTATTTTCCTTTGTTGAATTTTTTTTAATAATTAATGCAAATATTAAATATAACTGTACCTTAGATATAGTGGTTATAATTTTTTATGTATACATATTTTTCTTAATTTAAACTTTAATACACTAATTAGACCAAAATATGTTAACTTTGTTGATAGGAAAATATAGTATCTTTCCTTAACAATTGAGATTCAATTTTTTTTAAAGCACTCTAAAATTAAAATCCTAAAGCAGTGTGGGAGAATATACCTTTAAAATTGGCTGAAAAGATATAATCTAAACAACATCCAAAGATGTTCTTGTCATAATGATCCCAAAAAAAAGGACACATACATACAAATTATTTTTTTCTATATAAAAATAAGCATAGGATTAAGAGTAAGGTTTACTTTATAGTTGTATGTGCACTTCAATTTAAAATATGTTAAAGTAAAAAATTTTATAGTGAATAAGTGTACATGTGCTTCTATCTTAAATTAAAAAGTAAAACTTCAAAATGAATCGCACTCAACTTTGCATAGTCATTTTTTTATTTATGTAAAATTTTAAGTATCTAAATAAAATTATTCATTATATATACAAATATATTATTCCTAGTCTACAATTTTTAATTGGATAAATTACATTTGAATACCTTGTAATTTAGAAGTTTGCATTCCAATACTAAATGATTTAAGTCATAAGTACATAAATATACATGTGTTTGTAACTAATCTTAAAAAACTTCAAATTGAATCACCTCGACTCTACATAGTAATTTTTTATTTATATACAATTTTAAATATGTAAATAAAATTATTCATTATATTTATAAATATAATATTCTTAGTCTACAAGTTTTAATAGGATGAATTACATTTTAGTACCTTTTAATTTGGCTCGCTTGAAATTAATTTGAAAGTTTATATTCTAACACCTTGTGGTTTCACTGTTAACTCAAAATTAGTACCATATGGCTTTATTCCATTATCTTTTGGATGGAATTTGTTAAAATTTGGTTTAAGTTCATAATTTTCTTTTAAAATCTTTAATTTTCTATGCATTGAAGACTAAAATTCTTCTCTTGACCAATTGGAATCTTAAATTCAACACACCTAACATAATATCATTGTCAAATTGTTTTAAATGTGAGCTCACATTAATTGATTTTTTTTTCTTAAAATAACACATTGATAGATTGTTAGTAGAGATATATCTTAAAAGGTCGAATATATTAAGTGATCATAAGGTAATTGAGTTGTAGCACACATTATAGTAAAAGTCCATTTAGCAATTAAAAGTATATGAGAATATATAAATGACCTCCCTCCCCTTAATAAGGTGTGCTAATCCCATTAAAAGTCATTATTCAAGTTTGAGGTTATAAAGAGGAAGACCCAACTATTCCACACTAATTATACGATGGTTCTTATTCTATTGCAATGCTTCAATCAAGTATTTTCTATTTATCTAACTAATTTTATCTTATGTTCCAATTTTCATACATGCAATTTGCTTTTGTCTATTTTGATTAGAAATTTGTTCACATGTGATATCAAAGCTTATTATGTATGATTTTAGAACCTAGGTTTTGGTTGTTTTGCATAAAATTCTATGTTCGATTGCTTGAATTCGATGTTAGATTTCATTTTCTTCATTTATTAGCTATGTGTGAAAGATTAAGGATTTGTTCCTCTTATTAAAAACTTTGATTTGATATATTATACATGTTTTAAATCAATCTACATAAAGAGAAATTAACACGCTAAATTTTGAATTTTTTTTCAATCTTTGTAACAATTGCAAGATGTGACCAAATTTTAATGTTTTAATTTTATTTCTTGCATGGGATTGATTCTTTGTGTGATTATAATGTTATTTAACCTTTTTAATTGCAAATAAATTAACCGAAATTGCCAAGATAAAAGGAAAATTTTTCTAAGGCACAATTATGTGAAATCTCAAATTTTCTCACCTTTTTCCTCTAGTTTTCCTTGTTTTGATTCAATTTTACATGATTATCTAAGATTATTTTTCTAGGTTGATTAAGGTTGAGAATCGCATGAAAAATGCACACTTGAAGCTCTTTTTTTAGCTTTAATTGTAGAAATCGATCATTGTTGCATGGGAAGAGGGAGAAGATGCCAATGCACTTACTCCAAACTTGTAAGAATGGATTGTCTGAAGTGAAAAAAAAATCGTGAAGTGCCTTTAAAGTTGTGAGATCTGATGGCCCAAAATTTGCCATGTGGATGCATTGACAAACTCTTACTTTTAAGCCTAAAATGTAGTGTTTCATTAAATGATAACGGTGCATTTTATCCCAACATGTCACTATTTTGATCCTGGCTGTTGAGTGCATAGATGACAAAGATTGAGACATGTGGCAGGCATACCAACATTGAAGCTTCACCGTTGACGAAATGAATGGCTATGATCATCCTTTTTCAAATAAAGCAAGCAAATTGTGACTCATCTTCATCTTCAGCATTCCCTCTGCATTTTTTCTTCCTTTTGGTGCCAAGTTGGTCATCATCTGTTAGCAAAAGATATCAAATGCAAAGAAAGTTTTTCTCTATCATAAATTTCCTCTGAGTTTAGTCATCTATTTAGGGTAAAATAAATTTCTTTTTTCTTCTTTTATGATAAAAAATATTTTGAATGTCATGTAAAATATTTTTGCATACATTTTGAATGAAAAATTTGACTTTTTCTTTCTTGCTATATTGTTGGAATTGTTTCCTCTAACTAATCTCTTTTCATTATTAAAAAGGAAAAAAAAGCTTTTCTTGTATGATGAAAATTTTTTATTGTAAAAGGTTATGTATGTATAAGAAGAATTTTTTTATTACTTTGATCAAAGTTAAAACCTTATAAAAATTAACCTTGTAATTACTTTTTTAGGAAGCAATATTTTAATTTTGAGTCATAAGCATTATTAAAAGCCTTATATGAAGTTGCTAGGCTCCATTTATTTTGTCATACAATACATTGAGTTTGTTAAGCTTTATTTAGTATGGCTTAAGAAAAGACTAATTGATTGATTTATTTTAAATTAGTTTTTGTCTATAAAACTAATTGAAAAACTTTTAAGGAATCTAAAAGTCATTGGTGACTTTACCAAGGTTCTTCTACCATGTAAGTATTTTTTTTTTTACATAAGCATGTTTACGATATTCTAAAACATTTATGGAACTTGATTCTTAGGGAATTAAATGCACCTAGTTGTTTGTTAACTAAAAATACTAAATTTGAATCAGGCTTGAAGCTTAAGGTGGGAATGCTCTTTGATACCTTAAAAGCAGCTTGAAAGTTTTGGGTTGATTATGGCGAGGAAGTCAGATTTGGAGTTAGAAAGCTATACACCAACAAGAACAAGAATGACTCTATAACTACATGTAGATTTGTGTGTTGCAAATAGGGAGTTTGATGTAAAGACAAGAGAGATCATCTAACTATCAATCCTCGATCAGAGACTAGAACTAATTGCTTAGCAGGGATGGGAGTCATAGATATGGGTGAAAAATTTAGAGTGCACGATTTTGTAGAAGAACATAACTATGAACTTTATTTCTCAGAAACCACCCATCTATTGGCATCTCAATGTAAGGTATTTGATGTTTAAGCTTATCAAATTGAGTTGGTAGATGAATTTGGGCTTCAACAGATATCATCATTTGAGTTGATAAGTTGATAAGTAGGAAGAAGAGCTACTTTAGGATATACTTGCTTGGATTAGAAGAATTATCTTCACACCAAGAGACAAAGATGTCTGCTGTATGAGGTAACAGGTTATTTGTTTGAATACTTTTAACAACAACTATTGAAAAATCTATCATTTTATCATGCATACCAAAGGGACATGAATAAACAAATAACTAATATATTTTGGATTGATGCAAGGATTCGTATTGATTACCAACTTTAGTGATGTCATTTGTCTTGACACAACATATTGTACAAATTGCCAATATAAACCACTTACTTTGTTCACTAGATTCAATCACTATAGAGGCGTGGTAATCTTTAGGGCAGCATTGTTGTATAATAAGACATTTGAGTCATTCAAGTGGCTGTTCTAAACTTTCTTAAAAGCTCACTGTCAAAAGATGCCACAAATTATATTTACTAATCAAGATCAAGCAATGGCTAGCGTAATACATGAAGTGATGCCTGACATGTGCCATAGATTATATACATGGCATCTAATGCAAAATGGCATCAAATACTTAGACAATCTCATGAAAGAAGGCTCTCACTTTTTTAAAGACTTTAAGGCTTGCTTGTATAGTTATGAAGACAAAGTACAGTTTGAGGTGACTTGGAATAGCTTACTTTTTACATATGAGGTGTATAATAACATATGGTTGACACAGGTTTATAGCATGAAGGAAAAATAGGCCGCTTGTCATATGAAAAAAGCGTTGACACTCGCCATATAAAGTACATAATTCTGTGAAAGCTTAAATTCGGACATAAAGAATTAGATGAAACCAGACTTGAATATCATTTAATTCTTTAAACACTTTGAGAAGGTGGTGGAAGACAAAAGATACAATGAATTGAAGTGTGAATTTGACTCTTGGCAAAAATTACCCAAGTTGAAAAGTCAATATTCATGCATGTTATGCTAGCTTGCACAAATTTGCACTTATTTAATGTTTGACTTATTCCAAGAAAAGTGGAACAAATATACAACTACATGTGTGAAGCATAGGAATGAGAATCCACTATTGTTTGAGTATGTTATTACATTGGTTTGTAAGAAATGAGAAAAGATAGTTTCATTTGATTAGTGTGACAATTTCATTTATCGTAGCTATAAAATGTTTGAGACCTTCGTATCTTATATTGTCATGCTTTGAAAGTACTCAATGTCATGGATGTTAAATTAAAACCTGAGCAGTATATTTTAAAGAGGTGGACTAAACAAGCTAGAAGTAATATTATTCATGATGTTAATGGTGATGAGATTAAAAGAGATGCTAGGTTAAGTACTACACAACGCTATAAACAACTTTGCCCTTAACTTATAGATTAGCGACCGAAGCATCTAGTAGTCAAGAAGCCTTCTTGTTTGTGAGAAAAGCTATTGGTAAGTTAAGCAAACTAGTATATCAAATTTTTAATCACCAAAGAAGTTTAGACAATGATACAAAAGACACCACAATTAATGCAATTGGCAATGGAAGAGTGGCTCAAGTAAAGGGTTTCAAGAAGAAAGAGGGAGAAAGGGAAAAAAGCACTAAAAAAGTTAGGTTCAGAATCTCTCAAAAAGACAAAAAAAAATCTCAGCGTATTAATATGCATCAAGGTCAATCATCCTTGGTGAGTAAGATCATATTTATCACCATTTATTTAATCAACTTCTTTACTTTCATTGAATAAATTAACATTTTTTGTTCATTTGGCAAGATAATGAAACTACGTTATGCCAAGTTTTGCCTAGACCATCTAATTTCACAAGCACAGTAATTAGCACTTACTCGTAAAAGTCCATGGTGTGTAAAATTATAATTGTCATCATTTATTTAATCAACTTCTTTACTTTCATCAAATAAATCAAAATTTTTTGTACATTTGGCAGCATAACGAAGCTACTATAAGCCTGTTTGGACCATCTCATTCAACAAGTCTTGTAATTAGTGCTTTCTCTCAAGCCTATAGTGATCTTTTTACTAGTTATACTAGTTTATTGATAGTAGATTTTAGTAAATACTAATATTTTGCTAAGTGCATGCTTTGGATGTTTTAATTTTTGTCTTTTAGAATATTCGCGCAATATGACCATTATGTTGAGTCACTTGAGAAGGTTGAGGTTACACATCTTAACACTCAAGAAGATTGAACAATATTAAGCACTTATTATACACTTGATACACTTTTGTGTTTTGTAGTGTATTTTGTTATGTTCAAGATATCCATGTATTTATTCAAATTCTAGAAAAGAAATGCACACCATTTTTTTAGAGAGAAATAGATAATTTTTATTAATGCTACAATGTACAACTTAATTCTATAAAAGAAATACAAATTCCATAATTTACAACTTCATTATAATTTCAATATAGTACTATACATTATGATTCATATTCTACACTTCATTGTACTAGTTCAATACACCATTATAATATATGCAACATTGGCAAAATCAGCTTGGTTCTATATGTAGTATAGTATAGCTATGTATGATATGGTGCAGTAGCAAAATTGTCATGACTTTATGGGCAACCAAATAATTTTTGAGCTTGTCATAAAGTTGTCTTCAATTACCACCAGAACTAGATCTCAAATAATTCTTGAATTTGGTCTTGAACTTTGCCATTGGTCACAAATGCCACTAGAAAAGTAGATTAGGTCTTAGCTAGCAACTTAGCTCCTCTTTTCTACAATATCAAGTATCAAATATTGGAAGGAATTGAAGGATGAGGTAAATGAATCAAAATAACACTAAAAAGAAGGCAACAAAGCAAATGAATCAAAATAATACATCACTACTTCTTTATGAAAGTGCCTTGCATGCCACAAAGCCTCCCAACCTTGTATCAGTGATTGTTAAACTAATATTAGATTCATGGCATGATAACTTCATGTAAGTAAAAAAGAATGAGTAACAATAAATAAAATGTAGCGTTTGAGCGTCCAATTCAACAAAATTACCACATAATGCTGAGCCTTCAATGGGCAACAACAATAGGCATCTTGCATATAATTACCTACATTTCTAATTCAATAGAATTACAATTCATGCTTTCTATTCACAAATCTTTAATTTAAAAAGAAAATGAATATCCACAATAATAATTACCTAACTCCATAAACAATTACTCAACTCTAATTAAAAAACAAAATGAATATCAAAGAAAGTCAAATCAATCCCAATTCATGTAGGTTGAAACAAAAATTAAAAAAGGAAGTAGGGATTACAAAAATTACTACCTTAGAGTTTGCTAAAATTTGTTTTGAGCATTACTGAGAAGTGATAAAAAAAAGGGAATCAAGTTGCACTACTATTACAAGAAGGTGGACATGATAGTTTCTACAACTACTGACAGCAAATTAAGCAATCGCATTGCTTATGTGGCTTTCAATTCATGGTTAACAAATACTAGACTTACAAGGTTCTTGGATTTCAATATCATTTGAACATACTCAAACAAAGTGTGACCATAACATACTTAGACAAGAGTGATTTCATTTGATTGGTGTGAAATCACTTATAAACACCACAAAGATAGAGTTTGATATACAATGGAACCCTCCTCTTATGTTCATTGTAACAACCCAGAAAAAGAAAAGAAAAGAAAATAGAAAAGAAATGAGAAAAGGAAAAGAAAAGAGAAGCTGGAAAATTTTCGAAGAGCTGAGAATTTTCTAAGTCTTCTCGCTATAGCGAGAAATGGAATCGCCATAGCGAGAATGCCCCTTCGCTGTAGCGAAATTGTTCCTAGCTATAGCGAGTGCGGCATTCCATATAGAGACCAGAGAGTTGCTCGCTGTAGCGACGCCATAGCGAAGGTCTAGAATAGACACGAGCTCGCCGTAGCGACGCCATAGCGAAGGCAGAGGTCTGGAACAGACACGAGCTCGCCGTAGCGAGGGCACTAACTCGCTATAGCGAGAGCGGTCCAGAAAAGCGAGAAAAAGAGAATTTGACTTTTTAAAAGCTTCCAAATCTCTTCTTTCTTCTTCTAACCGACTCAAACTCGTCTTAGGAGAGAGAAAAGGGCGGAGAAGAGAGAGAGAAGCTGAAGAGAAGAGGAAAGCACAAGGAAGGTATGAATTCTCATGGCTTCCTCTTAGTGTGTTGCCCTTCTCCCCTTTTTCCCTCTTTCCTACGGTTTAAATGGTAGAAAATGGCTAGGTCTTGAGTCTGGTTCAGAGGAGAGAGAGTGGGAAACCATTCTTGAGAGAGATTAGAAGTAGATAGTCTTCTCTTTCTTGCTTTTCCCCTTTCTTAAGAGTTGAGAAAAGAGAGGGATAGCTCATGGACCCTAGTGAGAAGAAAAGACCTAGAGTGAGAAGCTCAGTAGAGCTGATTAGAAGTGATCCCTAGCTTAAGAATTGAGTAGTAAGGTGTTAATTCCATGCTTTTGTGTGGTTAGGCTCAAGAGGAACTCTCCCATCTAGGAGTTGTTGTGAAATCCAACAAGGGAGGAGACAATTGATAGAGCAAGTTGAGAATAGCTAGCAAGGTAGTTCTCTCCACTTTCTCTCATGCATAATTGTGTGTTTACATTGTCTTGCTTGTGTGTATGAATAATATGAGCTATGAGAAGTGTGTTAGCATGATTATGTGTTATGATTGAGATGATGTTTTAAATGATTGTTTGGTTTGCTTGAGGAAATGGAAAAGCCAATAACCCTATAGCCAATGTGAGGATGAGCCGAAGCCCTAAGTTGGTTGAGCCAGGTCTCCCAAAAGTGAGGTTGACTCCCAAAGAGTAAGGGTGAGTCTAAGTACCTCTAAAGTATGGGAAGACAAATCCAAAAGCCATAAGGGAAGGGGTGAGGCCAATCTAAGTACTCAGCGAGCTTTTGAATGTTATCCATGGCCATTTCACATGTTTTAAATGTTTTCTATTATGGTTTTATATGCTAACATGCCATACATACATAATGAGACTTGTTGCATGCAATATATGTATGTTTGAATGGAAGTTGAACTACTGAGATTCTCCGAATCTCACCCTCCCTCTCCACCATCCAACCATGCTAGGTGGCCCAAGTGAGATAAGGGATGGGAGCAACCACCACCAAGCATGAGGCTAGGGATAGAGATGAAGAAGAATGTAAAGACCTTTTGTAATACATTGTATATGAGAATTGTACATGAGATGTGAAATGTAAATGATGTATATGATGTAGCATGTACAAATGTTGTAAGATAATGTATGTATTAATGATGAATGTATGAGAATGAGATTTATGATGAATGAAAGAGCATGGTTGAATGAGAAAGAATCCATGATAGCCTAGTATATATGGGCGCATAAGTGGGCATGGGGTAGTGAGTTTCTCCAATCTAAGTTATTAGACACTTGAGGCATCATTGATAGCTCCTAAAGATGCTTCCTCATGTGCTCAAGGAGTCATAGAAGTAGAAAAGCCAAGATTGGACCCCATAAGCCACACTTTTGGCCAAAAAAGGGCCATTTTGCACATGATGTCATAGAATAGCCATATGACCTCTTCTTGCTATGAGATTTGACATGTAGCTAGATTATGTTTAGAGCTTTCTGGGAAGCTAGAGTTCATGTCATTTAGAGGTCTATAGCATTTTCTATGATTTTTCAAAGTTGACATCAGAAAATCGGATTTCAGAAAACACTGTTCATTTGGTCAGTTTGAGAAACGTGTCATCCGAGGGGCAAACGTAGTCCAATGGCTACGAAATTTTATACACAGAAACTAGATGGTCACAGTGACTTGTAGGACTGGAAGCACCTCATTTAGAGGTCTAGAGAGGAAGTTATGCAATTTCGAAGTTCCTGCCCAGAATCAGACACCCAACCAAACCCGAGGTACTGTTTCATCGGTTTCCGGGAAATTGGCTTGGTGAACTGATCTGAAGATATTTTTCTCTTCTAGCTAACATCCACATCTTTCCATAGAGATATAGTTTATGAGCATTGGATTTTTGTGGAATTAGTTAGACATTTTCACAGTCCATATCAGTAAACTGTGACAGCAAAGAAGCCCCCTCTGACCAGTGAACGATTTTGATGTCAAACGCAGAGTATGTGAGATATTGAGACTTCTAATTATTTTTAGAATGAAGTAGACGTCTTAAGATTTCTAGAATGACCTAGATCATGCAGTTACGATTTTTCTGCATTTAGTTATGAATTTTCAAACTTAGCCCAGAAATGAAGCAAAATCTGTCAATAGCGAAAATGCATGTCTCCAATCCCTTTTTGCTTTCCATGAGTTCAAAGCATATTGTGGGGATTGAAATAAGTCTTAATAGTGTAATTGAGCATGAGGAACCATAGAGAGAGCTCAACCGGTCCATATTACTTCTAAGTGGATCCCTACCCACACATAGTGCCATAGAGAAAGAAGCATAAGGTAGAGTAAATTATCTCCCTTGTGAGTTCCGCATGTGCATATGAGTAAGAGGGCGTCTGGGTATGAGCTAGAGGTTAAGGTGTTACATTCATCCTCCCAGCGAATGAATAGAATACAAAAAGTAAATAGATAGAAGAGGAAGCAAAACCTGAGTGAGCAATTCCAACTGTTCAACGTGATTAGGCTTGGGATTGTGCATATGAGGATTAATTTTTTAGGACTGCATTCACAAGAAGAAATCGCCGATGATGACTTTCAAAAGGCTGAGAACAGGAAAGCCACGTAAGGGAGATGATGAATCAAAGATGCACAAATACGGGGGCTTCAAAACACTACTACAATTTAAGATGCATAGATGATGACCTTCAGATACTAGGGCTTTATTTTTTAACAAGAGGGAGATGTGGCTGGTGAGGGAGACATGGCAGGTAAGGGAGACATGCACGAGACCTCATTTTCAAGTGTTCCAATGCTTTCAACATTAGAAGGAGACATGGCTTGATTTGCTTTGTCCAATCCATCAACAGCCAGGATTGTCGCAACTTGAAAGGCACTTTAGGGTTTTTTCACTTTAAACGATCCATTCCCCAAACTTGCCCACATGCGCTCCTAGTTTATGGGAGCAAATATGGACCTTACGTTGGCTCATTTTTTGCCATTTTTTCATAGTTACATTCCATTATTCCTACTAAAGTTTTATATATTTTTTAGGTACAAGTTTATGTGTGTATATATATATATATATAATTACTAGAAGAATAAATTAATTTAAAATAATTTTTGTTTAGAAAATTTATAAAATAAAATTATAGAAAAACACTTTGATAAATTGTGGACCTTCTAACATATTGTACTTTCCTTCATATGACTTGTAGGTTTATGTACTCTTAACCTAAAACTTGAAGGTTAAAATGGTCAATATTGTTATTAGGTGCTTAACTTATAAAATTCATAGGAGTGTCTTATAATTTTGCCTAATAGATCTTGAATATCTAAAATTTTAGGAGTTCTTGACTCGTATTGATGTAATGTACTAAAATTTTTGAATGGCTTGATGGAAATGTGTGATTATGGGGAATCGAAAGTTGTGATTAGCTCATTGATATGCTTTCGCTAATATATCTAACCATATCCTTTATGTTGTGATTGTTAGAGTTATTCAAAACTTGTCTCTTTTTGATGACCTAAGGCTTAGGAAGTTTAATATTGTGAATGCATGAAATTTAAAGCTTTTGTTAAATTTTACGTTGAGCCCTTGATTTCAATGCTATGGCATTAGGTTATGTATTGCTAGGCAAAAAGGAGCAACATGTGGTAAAACTAATTTATCATCATTGCAAATTCTTCATCTATTTGGATAGGTATATAATTTGTATACTTTCAATCCTAAGTTTAAAAGGTTATGTCACTTGAATTTTAATTACTAGCAAAATTGTTATTCATGTTCTTTTTTCTTTTCTTTTTTTTGGCTACAATGGTTCATAAATGATTTGTAGAAATACATTTAGTGAAGTATTTTATTTATTTAGATCATTTGTAAATATTCTAATCCACCATTTTTTTTAAGTGAAATGTTGTAGATATTTAATATCAAAGTGCTTCATCCGTCAAAGTTTACAAAATCATGAAGTCTCCTTTATCAATAGGATATAAGGCAATTTCATTTCTCCTAATATAAAATCTTTTTATGTGAATTGTTATGCATATTTATTGCTGAAGTGGCTCATCCATTAAAATTTATAAAATCATTTAGCTCTTTATAATGATAGAAGGTGAAGCAATTTCATTTATTCTAGTATAAAAATATTATTTTATGAATTAGTGTAGGCGTTTACGACTAAAGTAATTCATCCATTGAAATTCATAAAATCAATTAGTTCCTTTATTCATAGAATATTTTGAATCAATGCATATAATTACTCATCTAAAAAGGGTTATTTCATGTGTCAATTAAAAAACTGCATGAAGCATATAGGTGTAGGTACATGGTCAATAGGGTTTCTTGTCCTAAAGAAATAGATTTTTCAACACTATATGTATTCTCTTTTATTGATTTAGGTATATGGTTTTAAAGTTTTATCTTTGAATTCCTTCAATATTATATTCTTTTTTTTTTATATTTTGGTTAGCTTCATGCAAGAAAAGGCTAATAGCATGTTATATTCTTTCCCTAAGGGAAGTTTATGATCATGCTCATGGTGCTCTTCAAGGATAGTTTGCTCACACTTTGAATTATTTTGAAATTTCCTTTTTTGTTGACCTATTTGCATTTTGTCAATCAATCCCCCTTGATATGAACAACAATAATGTTACAATAGAAGTTTTGATTAGTTCCAATTAGTAGAGATGGAAACAAGATATAAAGTTTGTTATTTATATACTCATCTTTTATGTATATAAAAGGAAAGTTATTATGACTTATTTCTTGGTGAATCATGATAAGGCACAAATGGAATAAATTTGGTAGATATATACTTCTATCTCTTTTTTAGAATACTTGGTGTTTTAGATTTAATACAGTAAGTATGACATATTATTTATCTATGTGAGAATTTTACAGATAATGGATGTGATGAACATGTGAATAGAATTATTTGCAAAATTTTGAATTCTACAATAAGGAATTTTGGTCATATATATGTCTCATGGTATAGGCTTTTGAGCTATGTGAAAAGAAATTGACTTAATTTGTTGAAATTCCCTTGTGTATTTTGTAAAATATTTTGAGAGTATATTTTTAAAATATAATTATGCAAAATTTCATATATATGGTATTTTGTGATAAGTATCTCATAATATTTTAGTCCACAAAGAAATAAAATCTTGCGAGAGTCACATTAGCCATTTATACTGAAAATATATCTTTTTTGAGCATTTAAATGATTTTATTAATATATTTTGGTGATATTGTAAAGAAAAATTTTATCCCAGTGTATTGAATTGCATCTTATTTGATAGATTATATAAATTGTGTTTAATTCTCAATAATAAATATCTATCTTTTAATATGAAAATTATGTGGCTTTAGGATTTATGACTCATGAGAAATTTTTATTATTGTGGCATATGTGTTTGAGTCATATTTAAATGAAGGACATAAAAGGTTGATCAAGTATATCCTTTTTCTTGATTTTAGAGATATAAGGAAATGTGTTAACTATTCCAAGAGAAAGTTAACCAAAACTAGAATGAAAAATACAGCTAGCTCTTATTCAACTACATTGTATGGCAAAAGATATTTTATCACTTTTATTGATAATTTTTCTCATTATAGTTACGTTTTATTGATTAAAGAAAAATTTTATGCTCTTAATATGTTTAAAGTTTATCAAATTGAAGTAGAGAAACAATTGAAATTTTTTTTTTATATTTCTAAGTCGTTTAAATGAATTGTGGACACTTAGCTAATTGGTAATATCATATAGTTAAATATATGCTTTTATACTATTATTTGTTTATTGACAAATGAAGATAAATACATCCTCTTATGAATATCCAATTTTATGTAAACCTCTTTTAAGTGATTATATATTTGTCCCATTACCTTAAGGCTTTAGATCAAATTGTGGTGTCAAGTCCATTAGTTTGGTCTCTCACTAAAGTCTAATAAAAGAAGATCTCTAAGTGTTTTAGGCTTCTTGGACTTATTAATTGAAAAGGAGTAAGTTTGTATGATAGATACACACTTGAATGAAAGATTGTTGGGATTCAAATATGAGTGAAGGAAATCCCACATTAGGAGTCAATATGTCCCTCATTGATTGTTATGATTTAAGGTTACTTGTTCATATATGTCATAGTCTTATTACTTAACTTTGAATATTGTAAAAGAAAATTACTAATCAAGTTATACAATTTTATCATAAATTCATAATGAAGTGAGCTATATTGGCATGCATGAATGTTGTGCTGAAATTGCAAGCACACAGGTTGCATAAATATTAATAGAGTGAATATAAAATTGCTCTACCAGGAATGAGAATCAACTACCAATTATCAAAAATTTAAATCCAATTGTCTAGAAAACCTAATGACATTGAAATTAATAAATGTAGAATTAAGAGTAACAAAATTTACTAAAGATAAGAATTAAACTATGAATGAAAAAGGCTATAGAATTTAGAGTCCCCTTTTTATGTCTTGAGCATCACTTGGAATGCACTCTTATAACTAAATTTAATTAGATTAACAACAACTCTACTCATGTATGTGAAATTCCTTTTCAAGATAAATCACAGTGCTCATATTAAACCTATATATACTTGTATGACTATACACGTGATATAAACTCATCAAGTACAAAGACTTAATGCAAGTTATCACTCACAGATTGCTTAGGTGTAACTTATATCTATCTAAAATCATCACTTAAGTTTAATACTCTAGTGATCTATATTATGATTGATTTCACGATTCTCTCACAATACATCAATTAAATAGTAATCAGCCATTCATAAGCAAAAGAAATAAAGCAATAAATTAATCCAAATGAAATTATCACAAGAGGATTCTAAATTCAACTTAATCAGTAAATAGATTTATATAAATTCCAAATCAACAATCTAGCTACTTTTAACAAGAATTAGTGACAAAGAAACAAGAAAGATTATTAAATTCATAGTCCATAATCTAAATAAAAGAGTAAAAGGAAAAAAAATAATGGTTGAATTTGGCAATCCTTCAATAGAGTTGACAAATCTCTTTCACATCTGGTTGATCTCCAAAGCTCCTCTATAGAATGTTGCTTCCTCCTTAGCTACTTTAGTGTTTTTACCTACTCTGCTTAGGATTCCCTTCACTTCCTTTCCAAAATTAACCTTGACTAATACAAATTACTCTTTCAATTCATAAATTCATAATCAATTAAGTTATATTAGCATGTATGAACATTTACAAATTTTTTACTAAATTTTGGATTATTAAATTATTCATTATTATTGAGAAATTCTTGAAATCAAAGAAAGCTTGTTGCATATGCAAGATATTACTTTATGCCACTTCAACTATATGTTATGGTTTAGTTGTTTGAATTATATATTATTGTTTGATCAATGATTGCATGAGCAATTAAATTTAGGCAATGTGACATTTTTGGTATAAGATTCTTTTATGGTTTAGCATAGATGTTTCTCACTAAAGAGACTCTTGAAAAAGATTTATAGAATTTTCTTTCAAATTGGAACACTGGATCCTTGACCAAAGGTTATAAGCTTATAGCTTTTACTAGGTGTATTGTGGCAATTGTAGACATTTTAAATTCTTCTAATGTTCTTGGTTAACGAGTTATTGTACATAAAGAGTTTTGTGAATTTTATTATTGACTTCAAACATATGGCACCTATGATGGCACATGTATTTTATTGTCATGGCAATGCCTTTGGACAATATATTGATTGTATGACTTCATTTATTTCTCATATTAATAATGATCCCATGTTATCGTTCTCTTAACAATTGATTAAAACATGTCAAAGCTTGTGAGACTAAAAAAGCAAGATATTCTTGAAATGTTATGTACTAGTGAACCTTATTTTTAAATTATTAAAGCCTCAAAATATGATAAAATATTTTCTTGCTATATTAACATATTCATATGATTTAATCAATACTATTGAGTATTTGTTGTCTAAGATAAGTGAGAGTGAAGGTCTTTTTGTTCAATAGAGATATAAAAACCCATTGCAACTAAACTTGAAATGTTTTGGCTTGTCTCATAAATTTTGCTTTCCAATCAAAATTTATCAAGATGTAATTTTTAATCTTACTTATTAATCCTCTTAAAAATAGAATAAAAGCTCACTATGTTCATAGTTCTTAATGATGGGTAAAATAGGTCACTTTTGTTTTTGCTACAAGGGTAGCCTTATTATGTAATCAATTAGGTATTTTAGCATTCTACCTATACCATTTGAAAGTTTTAAATACTTGAGTGATCCTAGTATGACTAATTAGATATTTGTAAAGAACTATAAAATCATGAAAGATGATTTTTTTTTTTGGCTACATAATAGTCTACTATGGATATTTGTATATAATGGTTAGAGTAGTTAAATTAAGGCTTCTTTTGGTTTATACACAAAATGTTGGATTGAGCACTTATTATTGGCCAAAAACTAAAATTATCAATTAGGGTGCAACTTTTTCTACTTAATTGCACCTAACTTAAGTGTCATATTTTGAATATGAGTTAACCTCACAATTGAGCCTCTGATATAAGACAATTGTTGTCACATTTTGGCCAACAATCTCCCCCTTAACAATTGTTCCTCTGGGAATTGAACACATGACCTAGGCTGGTCATCTTGGCCTAATGGTAAGCACTTTGTCTAACAATTGGAATGTATTAGAGCTTGAGTCATGTGTTTGATTCCCACTAGAGCAATTGCTAAGAGGAAGATTATTGGCTAAGGCATGACAACAATTGTCCCATCATAAAGGCTTAGGTGTGAGATCAAGTTATAGTTAAAATGTGGTACTTGGGCTAAATGTGATTAAATAGAAAGAGTTTCACCTTAACTAAAAACTATGGCTTTTGGTTTAGTAGTAAACACTCAATACAACACACAGTGTACTATTTGATGAAGTTATGTGTTTAAGTTTATGGCTAAAATTTGAAAGGTTTTAGTATGATTATGTTATTAATATTCTACTTTTGGTTTAGTGGAATACATGTTTGTTACTCCATTAACTAAAGGATTCTACCACTATAGTATTTCCAGCTTAGTCTAAGAATGGTAATGCCTTGTGATATGTTAAGTTGGTAAGAGTTTTAAAATAAATGTTCATAACCTCAATCACTAACTAATGGTTGATTCCCTTACTAAAGGTTTAAGGACCAATATACTTAAAGAAACATGCTAAGGATATGGATGTTCTAAGACCTTTCGATCTCTTGGACTAGTAAGATTTTGATGCATTTTGCATTTAAATGATCCATGGATATTACTTGACCATTTTATTACATCTTTAATGTGGTTTCATTTTGTATCTATTTGATGTGTTTCATTGATAATCATCATTATGTTGCTTCTTTGCTTATGCAAAATTAAATACAACATATATCTTGAGGCATGGTGCTTAGCTCTAGTGGTACTATACAGTACTCTTTAGATAAAATTATTTGAGACATGCATGCTTATTGTAAACCATATGATTTTTGTTGTAGTTTAACCATAAGGATATTGAGAAATTATAATAACTTCTCTTATAGTTTAAGCATAAGGATAATGAGAAATCAAAGGACTGATAAGAACTAATACATTGTTAATCACTTGAAATCTATTTCTTATTACACTTTTTAGATTTGTAATCCATGTTAATATGATCTTTAATATATGTGACTATGAATTAGTTTTGTCAATAAAAGGCATGATGATCACCATCTTCACATATTGATGTTGTATTGGATTAGATTGTGTAAGTTGTGCTATCTCAAAGCCTTTTTCTTTTTCAATAAAAAGTGCACATACAGGGTTTCATTGTTTTATCAACCTAAAAGTCATTTTACAAAATAAAATTGATTTTATTCAAAACACAATTAATGTTCCAAGTAGGAGAATGTTGAAAAATCTTTTAAATGTAGGCCCACATTAAATTGATTTTTCCCCCCTAAAATAATGGGGTGGTTGAGATGTATCTTAAATGCCTAATATATGGATTGATCATAAGATAATTAGGTTTTAGCACAAATTATAGTAAAAAAATTGGCTAGTGGTGAAATATGTAAGTCATTAGGTTTCACTAAAGTTTGGAATGGGAGGTTCCAATAAGAGATCATATAAAAGAAGGTTAGGTCACTTCTCTAAGTCTAATAAGGTATGCTAGTCCCATTGAAAGCAATTATTTAGCTTTAGGGTCATAAAGAGGAAAACTCAGCTATTCCACATTGATTGTGATTGACCCTATTATGCTACAATGGTTTAATTAGGTATGTTTTGTTCATTTAACAAATTTAATTTGTCGTTCTAATTATCATACATATGATTTGCTTTTATTTGTTCTAATTAGAAATTAATTTACAAACATCCTTCTAATTTTGTTCTAAAGTCTAAATTTCCTTATAAAATTCATAATTTCATATGTATTGAAGACTTAAATTCTTAATTTGGCTAATTGAAATATCAAGTTCAACACACGTAATACAATATCTTTCCAAATTTACTAATTTCCTTATAAAATCCCTAATTTCCTATGCAACTAAGAACAAACTTTCTCTCTTTGACGATTGAAATCTCAAATTTGATACACATAACACAATATCTTCATTAAAATTTGCCCTTAAACAAAATCCCTAATCTTGCCCAAATTCCTAATTTCCTATGAAATATCTAATTTCATAAGCAATAAAGACTGATCGCTCTCTTGACCAATTAAAATATCTAATTTGTAGGAAAATTGGAAAATTAGGCAAAAATTGGGTCACTTGCATAAGAGAGTAGTAAAGTGTTAATGAAAAAGGAGCACAGGATACTAATGCACTAATGGTTTAAACTATCAGGTATTAGAATGCAAACTTTTAAGTCACAAGATACCGAAGTGAAAACAAGTCAAATTACAATGTACTAAAGTGTAATTTATCTTTTTTTATATCAAAGCTATAATCGGGTAGTAAAGTGTTAACGAAAAAAGAGCATAGGATATTATTGTGTTAATGATTTAAACTATAAGGTACTAGAATGCAAACTTTTAAGTCACAAGATACTAAAGTGAAAACAAGCCAAACTACAATGTACTAAAGTGTAATTTATCTTTTTTAATATCAAACCTGTAATCCCACCAAATTTTGGTAGATTGATCGAACTTATATTTTGATCGAACTAATTGAATTCATTTATTAAATAAGTTGAGCACTTTACAAATAATATTTTAAATATAATATATTCTTGTAGGACATAAATATAAGTTAATCAATAAAAAATATGAATTTTTGTATTATGTACGTTTGCATGTATGAAAAAAAATTACTATGATGTTTAATGATAAAATATCATATACAAACTATGAGATTTGCTTACAATTTTTGATAAAGTCATATGCAAATATAATAAATTATAATACATTATTAATCATATTGACTACAAATTTAATTAGTTGAGCATCCAATTTTTAAGTCTAAATAGTTAAATCAAATGGGCTTAAGGTACGGCTCGAACACATTTATTCAATAAATGAATTGGGTATTTTGAAGCTAAAAAGTCTGATGTAGCTAATCCTCTTTTGGTCCTAGTTGTTCTTTTATGATTTCTGAAGAGCTCTAGGTTGCAGTTTGGAAATTGAAGGTGCCTCTTAGGATCAAGCACTTTATATGGAAAGCTATTTCTGGAGCTATTGCAACTAAGGAAGCTTTGTTCAAAAAGAAGTGTGTTGTGAATCCTCTTTATCCTATCTATATGGTAGAACCAAAAAGAATTGAATATATGTTGTTTCTTTGCCCATGGATTCTGAGAAACTTTGGCTGCCCTCTGGCTATAACCATACATAAGGAACATATTACTAGTTTTGAGAAATGGTGTGTGGAATTGTTTGTTCAAAATTGTGATCTTGGTAAGTATTGTAAGGCTTGTTTGGCTCGGCTTTGCTAGAATAGTTGGAAGAGTAGAAGTGATACTGTGTTCAATGATACCAAAGTTGATCCAAGAAGAGTGATTTCTGTCCCTTTAGTAGGTCTCACTGAATTTTGGGAGGCCAATGGTCTCTTGAAACATGATTCTGGTGGGGTATCTTCTAGTAGCAACGGAGTATTCTGGAAGGCTCCTCCTAGTGGCCAGATTAAATTCAATATAGATGGGTCATTCAATTCCAAATTGAAGAGAGCTGGAATTAGTATAATTTGTAGAAATTACAAAGGAAAGGTTATTCAATGATGTATGGAGAAAGCCAGTGTTGATTCTGCTTCCATGGCTGGGGGGTTATGGCTCTTAGAAGGGCTATTGTTTTGGCTTATGGCTTTCCTGAGATAAAGACTGAGATGGAAATAAACTGTGCAGAATTGTTCAATTATGTGAATAAAAGGTAGTATGTTGGCTGTGACTAAAGATGTTTTCTGATACTTCAAGATGCAGTAGGCCTTTTGAGTTCTGGACCTGAAATTCTCTTTTCATTGACTTAACATCAAAGAAATCAAGTCGCTAATTAGATAGCATTGTCTGCGATAACGGAGGTGAAATTTCCTTTTCTTTGTTTTGCCTTGTTTCTTCTAATGTTGTCTTGTTTTTTGGTTTTTGCTTGTGTTTCTGCTTTGTTTTTTGACTGGGATAGTGGTTGCTTCTTTTCCTGATTATTATACTGGTTGGTTTTTGTGTGGAATGAAATCTTGCTTTTGGTCAAAAAATTAATTAATTAATTAAATGAATTGGGTCAAGTTAAATTTTTGTTAAGTCGCATTTGGATAATTCTCCATTGGGTGGTTCAAATTGGGTGATTTGGGCCCAATTATTGGATCTCAGACACTTTAGGCTCAATTTTTTAATTTTCAAATATTTTTTCTAATTTGGATTCAAATACAATAACACAAGGACATGAAATTCTCTTTAGTAGTGGGGTCATTATTTGTCCCCAAAAATTGAATCAAACTTCCAAAATAAGAAAAAATTAAATAGATCAAAATTTTAAACATTTTTATACAAAATAAAATCAGAAACTAAATCCACCATCATAATCATAACAAAAATTAAAAGAAAAGAAAATGAAGCAAATCGAACTTGGGTATGACTAAATTTTAAATCATCAAAAAAGAAAAACAAAAATCTTTCACAGCCAGACAAGACCAAAACGCATAAACTGCCAAGTGACAGTGCCCTACAGTTTCCATTGCTGAGAAAACAAAGACCAAAATCAGCACATTACTTTCTGTTTTGTTTTATTTTGATTTTATTTTGTTTTGTTTTGATTTGTTTATTTCTCAAATTTCATGTCGTTATTCAGCATGCCTTAGATTCCACTCAACCTTTTTCCTCTCTTTTCTTACAGAGTAATTGATCCTCTTGACCAACACTGTCTGTATGGCTGTCTGCCATCGCTCCGCCGCCTCATGTCTCTGTCATCTGCGGTTATCTGCGGCGGTGGATATGGATGGGTAAGAAATTTAAAGAGACATCCTACATATTTGAGTATAAAATACCTCAAAGATCAGTTAAATCACCAAGAAAAAAAATTATAAGTTTAATATTTAAAAGATAAATTAAACATTCCTCTCTTAAATTTTACTTAAATCATATGGATCTTTCATATATTATTAAAATATATATAAGTTTCTTTTAAAACAAAAATTTATACTATATTTTAGTTTAATTATAAACTTTTTTTATCAAAATATTCTCTCTTTATTTAACTATGTTTTTAACTAAAATATTCTCTTACATATCATTTTGGAAAATGTTTTAGTGAAAAAATTTAAAATTCAATTAAAGTGTATATCTTAAACTTTTTTGATCCAATTTTAGTCCAATCTTATATTTAAAAATTCAAAATATAAACTTTTAGTTAAAAAGTGATTTAATTTTAAATTTAAAATTGGACCAAAAAATTTTAAAAAATATATTTTAATCTAATTTTAAATTTTTTATTAAAATACTATTCATAAAAAATATGTAAGAGTATATTTTAGTTAAAAATATATTTAAATTAATATAAATTATTTTGATCAAAAAATTTAAAATTAAACTAAAGTATAGCGTAATTTTTCATTTAAGGAGAAGTCTTGGTAAATTTTAAAAATAATGAGAGGATCTATGTAATTTTAGCAAAATTTAAGGTATATTTGTATAATTTCCTGATATTTAAAATAAAATGCAATTAATTATCTTATTTTGAGCCATTTTTCCTTTGCTGCTTGTATGTTGATTTTTTTTTTTTTGTTTTCTCGTCCTAAGAGTAGTTCGATGGCAAATGATGACCTTTTGTTTTAATTTCGCTAAATACCAAACGGAGATCCACAAATTTTAACTAACACTTTTTTTTTTCCAAATTTCATCTTAGTAAATTCTTTGAAGTTTGAACTACGAGTTTGAGGTTGAGAACAGAATTTAGATATCTTAGATTGAATTATTAGGCAACAATTTGAAAATGAGACAAGAATTTGCAGAGTATGAAATTAACTTGGTTGAGAAGATGGAAATCAGTTAAGTCTTTTTTTTCTTTTTCATTTGTATGGATTCGTTGAGTTGATTACCATCTTGAAGGGAATGTGCTCGATGGATTCCGTGGAAACAACCCTACCATCGTTGGCGATTATCTTATTCCAAGATAATTCTCACCCAATAGTTCATTAGTGTAACATTCTTTGAGTTTTATTTGTATTATTTCATTATGTTCAGACTGCTTCTTTTAGCCCTATGCTCTTTGTGGCTTTTATGAAATATTTTGAACAAAAAAAAGAAGAAGGAGAAGAAAATTATAAATGTGAGCTAAAATCAAGAAAATTTAAAAGAAATTAGAAACGTTTTAAATTGAACAAGTTAGGCAAGGGTTTGGAGATGAGGCGGCAAACAAATTTGGAAAAGTGGGAGTTTATTTGGAAGGAAAGGGTTAGGAATTACTTACATGGAAAAATTATTGTTGATGACTTCAAGTTAAGGATATTTATATTTAAGGATTTTAAATTTTAAAATTATTTTAAAAAATTTAAAGACCAAAAATTTAAATTGTATAAGACTATTATAATTTAAGACTTTAAGTTAAAATTTTTAGTCTTTAAATCATTTAAAATAACTTTAAAATTTAAGATCTTTCAATATAAATTATTTTTAATGTGGGGTTTTCAATTGTAATTTTTTTTTTTTTTACATTGAACAATTAGGTTAGAATTTGGACGCGGCATGACGGGAGAGGGAGAGGTTGGGAGTTTTGATATGAAATTGGAAATAAAATGGGAAAATTGTAAAATCAAATAAAATTTGAGAATGGAACAACAATTAGGGAAAGTGGGGCTGGGTTGGAAGAGATGTGTCAAAATTTTTTAGATAAAATTAAGAAATATTGACAAATATTAGAGACTTTTGTTTGATATTTGATGAAACTAGAAAAACTTAATAGGCTTGATGGAGAAACTTTAAGATAGGAAAATGCCAACTTTTTTTTTTTTAATTACAAAGCACCCACAGCACAGACCTACACCACACTCACCCACTGTCACGGGTGGGATTGAACCCGCCTGCCCCTTTTATTGAAGAGGGAAAGGTGCCAGTTGATCCACTAGATCATTGGCTAGAAAAATGCCCACTTTTGAACTATGTTTAGAAGAAAAAAATTTATCATGTGTATTAAATATTTATATAACAAATACATTTACTTAATTAAAATATTTTAAATACCTAATGTCCAATTAAACTTCACATATACTGATCTTTTATCGATATATTTAACAAAAAAAAATTTAAAATTTTTTTAGTATCTCTCAAAAAATTGTTACTACAACATTTTTTTAATAAAACAACAACTTTTAAAAACTGTTGCTTAAAGATTTAGCCACAATTTTTATGGTGTTGCATATCCTTGTATAGCCTATTTCTATAAGCAACGGTTTCTTCAATCTATACGTTACGATTCGAAAGACTTTACTGGCTATAAGTTCAAAAAAGTGTTGCTTATATAACAATAAGCCGCGTTTGAAACGCTGTTACCTATGCTCCTTACAGGAAGAATGTTGCTTATAGATTATATAATTGAAAAATTACTTCTAGAGACCTTTAAGTCTGTAAAAATTATTTTTGGATAGAAATTTATTATAACTTTAGAAAAATTTAGTTTGTATTATTAGTTATAATTTTTTTAATATAATTGGTCATGATTTATCCGATTGAATCAAGTCTACTCGCTGGTCAACCTAAAAATGGTTGGGTGAGTAGGCCAATTTTGGTTTAGGGTCTCAAATTGCCACATCATTGGCTTCCACATTGCATATTCTTGAAAATGTCATGGGAAAAGTTCAAACACACTCCTCTTTGTTAAAAGTGAGGAGGTTTTAGCAATAAGTTGAACTTCCATTTGTTTATTTAATTGCACATTATTTTATTTATTATATGTACTAGGTTCTTCTTTTCAATATGTATTAAAAATTTTTATTTAATGCACAATAAATGAAAAATGTATTAAAATATTTTTACAAATTATACGACTAATATCTACATAGAAATAATTTTAAAAATTATCAATATGGTTCAAGAACGTCGTTACATTTTATTGTTTAAACTATTACTATGAACAACGATCTGTACATTGTTGCAAAGTTTGATTTCATGCAACAATTTTTACAATATTATCTGAATAATGTTGCTTAAACTACTAATATAAACAACAAATTTGTAAACTATTGCATATTTTGATATTATGCAATTGGTAACAAGATTGTTGTCTAAATTTTAATTAAAATTTATATTTTCACAATTAAAACTTTTTTATCTCTTTGAAAAAAAATACACGTCAAATTTATATTTGATTACATCCTCTTCAGTGATCCGTGTCCTCGTATCTCTCTGGACACATGGCTTTTATTACTTGCTGTCTCCTATTTCTCAGTCTACTTTCATTCTCTTCTTGTCATACACATAATTCCCTTTTCATTCCTCCATGGCAGGTGTTACTAATTTCCTTACATGTTCCGGTTTAAGTAGTTGAAAGGCTATATGATTTACCACAATATCCTCTCCTGTACTGTATACACATTATGCAGTTTTTGCAGAAAATTCGAATTCATATGATTTAAGTATTTTTATTATTTTTATATTTTTTTTTAGCAATCTAATGACTTAGAGTTTATGCTTGAACCATCGTTCTTCATGGCGAACAGTGTCTTTGCCTTACGGCTACATTGTGTTGAAATTTCGTTCGTAAAAGATGGATTGGTTAATGCTCAAAAACATATGACAACACACTATTCTTAAGATGTTATTCATCCCCATTAGTTTGTTGTTGGATTTCAGCGAACCACCCCTAGAATTTATCCTAAGCATAAAAAATAACTATCAGTAACTACAGATATCTCTTTGTATGCAAAATGAAAAATAGAGAGTATTTTTTTGAGAGAAAATAGATGTAATGTTCTGTGTGTTTTGTCTCTGGCCTGCCTCCTTTGTATTTAAGGAGTATGAAACTGAATTTTTAATTGTGATTAAAGAAAATATCAATTTTTAAACGTTGGCAATTAAACTGAAATCAATTTCTAATTTTAAAGATAAAAACGTATATACATTAAATTGAAATCTATTTTTTTAAAAAAAAAACTTGACCAGATACACACCATTAGATCTATTTTGATCCAACGCTCATGAACGCGCCACGTGCTAAGTGTTTAAATATTAATTATATAATTAATATTTAAATCCACTTTATCTTTCACAATACTATTTGACATGTGTTATATCTTCCTTTTTATATAGGCTTATGGGTTGTTGTCTTTATTCAATGTGAAACTTGTCCCTTTAGTTTTTTTTTTTAAACTATTCCAACACATTGTGATCCACCTTAAATCACTTGAATGCTCACGCAAATATGAAATTGCACTTGTTCAATATAAATTCACCAAACAATGATTTATTATGTACACATAATTATTTTTTTATTAATTTATATTTTAATAAAGATTACATTGATTAACTTATACATGCATTTTTTTTCAAGATAACCTGCTACGTGCTGTAGTAGAATTTGAGTCACTGACTTTGTGCAATTTTAGAAGTTGAGGTTAGCACTATTAGCTCACTGTAAAAATTAGCTTATTCTTGTGTATTGTCCAAAAATTTTGATCCGCTGTGGCTGCGAGGTTTTCTCAATTCTCATCCTTTTAAATTTAGGAGATAAACAAACATTATACAACTTTTGACAATTTTACACATACGGGATCCTCTATATCTTTATATATTATTCAATTTATTAAATTTCAAAAGGTAAACTTCATTAATTTTGAAAAACATTTCATCCTATCTATTTATTAATATACAATATATTAAAAATTTTCAAAAAAGTAAACTCAATGATTGCAATTCCATGGCTTTTATGCAATAAACTTACATAACAAAGTATTCTAAACAATGTGGTTTAGAATTGTTAAGTACAGGAAGTCACTCTAAATAAATGGTCTCTATGAAGGTTACTTGATTTGATTATCATTACTGGCTTATCCTTAAATAAGACTATAAATAGAAAACCCTCCAAAGTGATTATGACCGGACAACAAAAGCTAAAGCTAAGACACACCGTAGCCTATGTAGTTTAACCCAATCTCAGCTTAGCTAAGCATTATACAAGCTTACTCAGACTCTTATTCCTGTATTGCCTTGGTATTCTCGGTTAAATATATATATATATCTCTCTCTCTCTTATAGGCTGAACCCTCAAAACAATTTCAATTAATGGATACATGTATATTTTATTCACCTAGGTCAATATTTTGGCTAAAAAAATATATAATTCAAGTTAACATACAAAAAAAAATTGATGATAAAGTAATAAGTGAAAGACTAAAATAAAAAAAACTTTTTGAAACGAGTTATAAAATTAAGAAAACTTGAAATTTTTGGGGACAAAAATATTAATTTACTCTAATAATAATAATAATAAAACTTAATTACATTTTTAGTCCCTTTGGTTTAAGAGTAGGCAATATTCCTCTCTAATTTTCTAAAACGATTTTGGCCATTTCATCATATTTTTCTCCCAATATTTGACAGACTATTGACTTAGACACCAAAACTAAATATTCGAGTGAGATCTGCCATGGGCAAAGAGAGGAACCCACGGGTGGCTCCAGCATAAAGCAGACAGAGCACTTGTTTTAGGCCTCTTCAAATTTAGGCCCTATAATTATATAATTATACCTATAATTTCTATAATTATAAAGATTTAATTTATATTATCTTTAATTATAAGGAAAAAGTCTAATTTATTTTAAAAATTCTTTACAAGTCAAGGCTCCAAAATCTTCTAGTTACCTAATAAATATCACTATTTCTTACTCATATTAATTAGTCAATCTAATCACGAATCCCACAATCCCTATTTTTTCTCTCTAATTTATTTTTCTATATCTCTTATTCCCAACACACTAACCATTGCTTTTTTCTTTTAACTCTTCATGACCAAGTGCATTAAATTTTAGCAGTCAATTATTTCTCATGACTTGTATCTTTTTCTTTCATTCCCAACATACTGAGTTCAAATGTTTTACTATAAAAATATTCCTTATCTTTTTCACTTTTATTCTGAATAACACTCAAATTCTCTTTCATTACATTTCTCTCCTATTTGAGTCAAAAGCAAAAGAAATTTATTCTGCTTATTATTGAGAAGCAATTAGTAACATTATTCTATTGAAGGATCTCTTTCGCAATCAAGTTTTATATTTAGGTTTTATAGTTCTAACTTTTAGCTACTTTTTTATTTTTTATTTATATTATAGTTGCTTAATTTATATTTTTTATCGGTGCATTTTGCGTTTTATATTTTTTCCCATAGTCAATTTGCCAACAGTCTTTTATTTCAAATAGATTAGTTATATTATCAATTGAAAAAGAAATGTTAAAAGAAAATAACTATGAAAATTTGATTAATAACTTTGCATCTAAAAAAGTAGAAAAATAATTTTTAAATAAAAATCCTATTAATTTCACTAAATAGATAAAAATTCTTGTGTTAAAGTTTTGCGTTAGGTCACGAATACATTGAGTCATTCTTGAAGGAACCTTTTTTCGGGAGAGGGAGAGGGAGAGGGAGAGGGAGAGGAAGAAAGATTGTCTTATTCAAGTAGTAGGATAATACAAGTGTAAGGATCTTAGAAGCATTACAAATAATATTTTGAAAACCACATTAATTGTTAAAGTAGTAGAAATATTGGTTTATGGTTCATTAACCCAACCTTAATCATTGGTTTGCATCCAAAATTGCTTGGTTGGACTTGAATTTTTACTAACATTGACTGGTTTTTCCACGTACTAGTTCATAGGATTGTCTAGATTGAACCATAAGCTGTTCTAAGCTAATTTTCAAAATGGTGGCATAGGTAAACACATAGGGAGCCGAGCTTAGTTGGGTGTGAGGAAGTGTACAAGTGTCTTAAGGGTGCTTGAGGAATGCCCAAGGAATGGGATGCTTGATAATTGCTTATAATGTTTGTAATGTTTCCCTCTAGCTTTGGAGGGACTTCTATTTGCAAACTTTTTTTTATGTCAGGTTAATTATGGTAATTAGATCAAATGACCTAATAAAATTATAAAAGTTTCTCATTTAGAGTAGCTTCAAGTTGCACTCGTTTGAAGCAATATACTATGTTAATACATTATTTGGAACTTATAGATTTAGAGTAATTGGCTTTTTTTTTTATGGAATAAATTGGACTATTCTAAGTTTGTGAGAATTTTATACTCATAAAAAGCTCCCATAACAAGAATTAATAGTGTGAAGTAAATAAACTAAATAAGAAAATTAATAAATTTTGTGTTAACATTTAGATGGATGAAATGACAAAGACATCAAAATAAATCAATTATGAAAAAGATAAAAGGGCACATGAGTTGTTTTTAAAATTCGGAAGATCAACCTAAAACTTGTATTAAATTAGACAGATAAAAAAAATAGCTACTAGCTAGTAATCATAATTAAGAAATTAAAAAAGTCAACTAATGAGGGAAGTTGTGGACCATTGCCTGAGGTTGTAGGGTTTTGGTCTTGTCTCCAAGCTGTAGCGTGAAAGGAAGGACAGGCATAAATGGGGATGGATAGGATTGGACGAAAGGATAATTAAGTGTATGACAGTAGCGACCTCAATAGGAGACCATCCATTAACAATGTTAACATCAAACACAATTTTG
This sequence comes from Erythrophleum ivorense, assembly GCA_026724425.1. Taxonomy (NCBI): domain Eukaryota; kingdom Viridiplantae; phylum Streptophyta; class Magnoliopsida; order Fabales; family Fabaceae; genus Erythrophleum; species Erythrophleum ivorense. The sequence continues at coordinate 14,529,651 of JAIUCV010000017.1, forward strand.
GAGTACCAGTGGGCTTTGTGCCATCCCCATCACCAACAATTTGCCTCCATTTTCCTTGGCAATCCAAAACATCAACCCTGTTCATTCACACACATATAGGGGTGATTTGGCTCACCGCGATATGAACACATTTCGTTTATATAATTTGTACAATGTCTATTATATTATTATAATTATTATTTTATCTATTAAATTATTATTTTAACTATCAAATTAATTTTTTAAAAATAAAAATAAAAAAATTATTTTTAATTTTACTTATCCCAACTTATTTATTTTTTCCATTCCCTTTACCTTTATATCTTCTAATAATCCATATATAAAGATAAATAAATAAATATACATTCAAATTCTGTAACATTAAATATTTTAAATATTTAAATATTAAATATTATACAATTTAAATTTTCTATGTTTACTTATGAAAGAATATACAATTGATATATTTAAAATTTTTGAATTTTTATTGAAATTATATAGATTTTATTTTTATTTTTAAAATTATATAAATTTCATCTGAGATAAAAAATTATGTTATATGTTAGTTTATTTTTAAAATTTTTGACCAAAATATTCTTTATTTAAAATATTTTTAGTTTTAAAAAAATATATATTTAAATTAATCCAAAAGTATTTTAATTAAAAAATTTAAGATTAAACTAAAGTATAGAATAATTTATTATTTTAAAAAAATTGTATATATTTTAAAGCAAGAAAAATTTAGATAATTTCAACAAAAATTCATGAGACTCCGTGTAATTTTCACTTTTATTCAATGGCATACCAATAAGAGTGGCTGTTATCACGTCCATCAATATCTCTCTTTCTTGACAAGAACCAAAATTGAAGTGAGAAATGGACCTGAAAGGTCCGTCTTTGGCATTGATTATCAATTTGACTATGAAGGCATGGATGATTGCGTAGACACTACTTAATAGTAAGTTGGGATTTGTCTCCTTTTATGGTTTCTAACAAAAAATTTTATAGTTAATTTTAAAAATAAAAACACCATGTGTGTAACGTTTATTTTTTTTAAATAATTTATGAAAATGTTGTGCCTACATTTTGTTTACAAGTTACTAAATTATAAGGGTCACGTGTAGAGTATTAAAGGAAAATATTTTTACCCAAGTGGAGTTAGCTTGATTAATAAGTGCTTTATAATTTTGGTTCTATTCCTCTAATTAAGAAGCGCTTTAGAAATAAAATTTTAGGTATATTAGGATGATATAGGGGAACATGCTTTTATAATTATTTCAGGAGAGAATTTAACTTTAAAAAAATTCTAAGGATACCTTTAATCATAATAACAATAAATAAATAAAAGACTAGTTTTTTTTAAGTATTTGCTATTATATTTTTGAATAAAAACATATAACATTTTGAAAAGATTTAATTATGGTATTGAGTTGTCAAAAAATTACACTTGTTGTGTATTTAATAAAAAGAGTATAATTAATAACATATTTAAAAGTATATACCTAAAAAGGAAGAAGCTAGAATACATTTTTTTTTCTTTTGTATAAGTATGTTCCTAATATATTTTTGCTATAAATTTATCATAATAACCATAAACAAACCAAAATTTTCAAAAGCTTTATCTTTAAAAGATATGGCTCAATTGATCATTAGATATAGTATCTCATCCTATCAATTTAGGCTTTTTATAATTTTTTGGAGAGCCTAATAATGTTGTAAAAAGAAATTACAATCATCCACCATAATACTTACCCCAAATACATTTTAAAAAAATTGTAATTAATTTTCTAATTTATTAGACCCATCACAATAATCTTCTACCGTCTATATCAACATTAAATCAGATTAAATTGGAAATCTTTACGTTGCACGTGCCTCTCCATTGACTACGCTATCATTTGTTCATCACAGGTTCCCGCATTCATATTTTTATTCTATTATAAATTATAATCTTAGGTCACTTAGCCGACAAACACCTAATTTGATATGAAGACCAAAAGAGCCATTTCATAAGATTTGGGGAAACAAAGAGCATTTCGTAATGCATGTGTGTTCAATTTAATGAAATTTATAATATGATATAGACAGTAAGAAATTATTACGATAAAATTAATAGATCATGATTATTAAGAAGGAAATTATAATAAAAAATAAAAATTATGATAAATAAATATTTTTTTTTTACTTTAGAGTAAATTAAGTAAACTTCTCTAGAGCTTTGCAAAAATTGCATACACCTCCTTTTATCTTAAATATATACACATATATATGTCTTTTAAAATAAAATATCATCTTACACTTTAGTTCAATTTTAATCTCTCAATTAAAATATCCCTTATTTAAAATTTTTGTAATTAAAAAATAAATTTAAATTTAATAAAAGATATTTTAATAAAATATTTTAATTATACAACAATGTAAAATAATCTTTTTTTTAAGAAAAGTGTATACTAAAAAAAAGAAGAAGTTTGTATAATCTTAATAAAATTAAAAAAATTATAGAATTTATTCTTTATTTTAATTACATCAAGCAGATTCAAAGAGTACCCTCTTTCTAATATTTTGAAAAGTATTTTAAGAATGACGTGTCTTAAAATTCTTCCACCCGATTAACTCTATAAACCTACGAAAAATAATGAATTGAGTCCATACAAGCTATCTCATAAAAGCGTGGTGCATATTTCACATGTAATGTTCTTGTAAAAGACTAAAGAACATGTTGTACTAGTAACGAGGGAGAGAGAGAGAGAAAGACTTGTATCAGAAAAGGACAAGTGTCACTTTTACAGCCGACCAAAATGGGGCCCCCGAACTGGGGGTTTGACGTTATGAGAACGCTGCACGTACAGGGACCATACGTGATGAGACTATATAATATTTAAAAATTAAAGACTTAATAGTAAATTTTTTTAATAAAATTAGTACTTAATTTTGATTATTTATAATGCATTAAAAAATTAAAAAATTACATTCAAGAATCTAAATTTTTTTAAATTTATAATAAAATATCTTAAAATTTTTAATTATTTTTAAAGACTACAATTACTATTAGATTTTAAGAGATTTACTATTAAATTTAAAAAAATTATTATTAGATTTATGAAAGTTTATTATTTTTCTAAATTCAATAGTAAATTTTTTAAAATTTGATAATAATTATATTTCTTTGAAATAATTTTTATTTTAAAGATTATTTATTGTAAATTTTATAAAATTTTGATATTTAAATGTAATTTTTCCAAAAATTAATACAAAATCTAAAATCTTTTGCCCAAATTTGATAGGATATTGCTTTAAAATTCATTTCGAAGTTAAAATTAAGAGCAATTTATTTTATTTTTTCATACATTACAGAAAAGTTATAAAACATTCATTTATACTAATATTTATGTGCAAAAGTAAAAAAATAATTACATAATCTATTTTTAAAACTTTTAAAATTATTTTAAAATAAAATTTGTATTGTAATTACTTAAATTTTGATTAATAAGTATTCTTTTATATGTTTTTATAATTCTCTTTATAAAATATTTGTTTTGCACTTAAATCTTAATTGTATTTATTTTATTAGTGGAGATATCAAAATATGCCAACTTGCCCAATGTGAGTTAATTTACGAGTCACAAGTTAAATGGGTAAAAATTTTGAATCCAACTCCCAAAAAAAAAAAATCATGTGAAATGCACCACTTAACACAACCTCAATCATACTTTCTATTAACTTTATTGAGTTGCTAAGAAAAAATGAGCAAAGAAGGCAAAGAAGACAAAGCTAAAGCCTTCTCCAACAACAACCACCACCACAGCCTCTGCCACAGCGATATCTACCTCTTTAGTACGACACCTTCTAAGGTATCTCTATCTATCTTTTGACATCTATCTACAATTATTATTATCTAGACTTGATCATTAGTCAAAAAGTTTACCCAAAAAAAAAGGATATAAGTTTGGAAACAAACACCTAAAAAAAATTATTCATTTTTAAAAAATGTTTGAATATACAACAAGTTAGGTTCCATTTTTTTTTAAATCCAAGCTTGAGCTTGGGTAACATTTTTTTTATTATGTTATCGCAATAATTTTTTTATTAATTCATATTTCCTGTAGGTAAATTATTCCCAATATTAATATAGCTATCAATTTGGTATGTGAAATCTTTACTATTGTTAATGAGCATTCTAAAATTACAATGGTTACATATTGTGCCCATAAGAAGACATTGTCTAGTGCTTACTAGGAACCTCCTCCGTAAGGGGGAAATGGAGTTGGATTACTTGCTATCCACCAACTAATAGGTCTTCTAATGGTGTTTAATCTATTTTTAACTATGAACTCAGAGTCATTTTTCACAATAAAAAATATTGAAGAATAGTTTTAAGAAATTAAGAAAAATTAAGTCTATCAAGGACCAATCAGCTAATAAATCTCAAAGTCAAGAAGGTTGGAATATTGAAAGTCCTAGTCGACTAATATGAATAACTAGTGGACTAGTGCATTATAGAAATACATAAGTTTGCTTTGGTAGTCACTGTTCGATTAGTGAATGTGCTTAGTTAACTAATTTGAGTTTGGTAGTCGATTAGTGTTTAACCCAATCAATTGATAGAAGTTAAGAAAGCAAGTTTGACGCAATCTATAATATGACAATTAACTAGTTTATAATGGCAGTTGATTGGTATAAGATGATAGTCGATTAGTTTAAGACCAGTAATCAATTAATTAACAAATAAACTTTAGAAAAATTAAAAACTTTGATAGTTTTGATGTCTATTGTAATGATCAATCATGTTGTTTTATGTTTAAATAGTCAAATGACTATTGGAATATACATAAAACCTTTAGAAAACATTGAAAACATGATTAGAAATTAAAATTCAAATCTTAAAAGGCATGATATTTTAGAATCAATTCTATAAATAATTGGATTTTGAACACATTAAAAATAATGAAAAGTTTCCTCCATATCCTTCAATTCTTTGAAACCTATAACAAAACTCTTGAGAGGGAGTTTCACAATTATTGGATGAAACTTTTTAGGGTGTTTTAGAAAACTCCTAAAAGCAAATTTGCCCAAACCAATAGCAACTAGCATGTGCAAATCTTGCTTTAAGGATGGTGTATTTATCACACATTTCAAGGCCTACAAATTGCGTTTTTTGCCTCCATCTTTATATCATTTCGTAACAAAAAGTTTTTCAGTGTTCTTAAAAATTAACACACTATCCATTAATTATAATGTATATAATGCATATCTTGAACTTCAATGTTGATATACAAATTGCTTAGGCCAAAAAAAAAAAAATCAAAGAGGGAAATAGGTTAGGCCAAGCTCAAAAATAAGAAAAAAAATATGGCTCCAAGCCTAGGGCTAATCTTTTTGCAATTTTTTATAAGTCTAACTCGTAATCAGGTTTACTATTATCAAATTAGAAGAGTCAAAATAACTAAATGAAAAAAAAATATACAACTAGATTAGAATATCAATTGCATTATCTAATTATAGTAGCAAACAACCAAATCTAGAACACAGAAGTAAAAAAGAAACAAAATATAATTAGATTTGCCTTATTATTAGATGAAGACGTTGTTGCACTAGTGGTTGATGATATTTTTATTGGCTGCTGTGTTAGTAGTCAAAATGAATGAAGGAAGGACAATGGGTTTGGCCATGAGATTAACACTCTTGAAGAAGACATGAACGAGGCACTCCTATCTTCTTGTAAACAAAGCTTCGAATTTGATATTTAAGGAAGAAAAAGGCACAAAATAAATAATGAAGCGAGCAAGTTCACTAGGTTATAATGATATTAAAGTTGGGTTAGGTTAGCACTTGTATAGGTTACTTGGGTTAGGTTAGCAACTAGTTAATATTGGATTAAATTATAGGATAAAAAAAAAAGCTAGCTTGAGGGTTATACATACAAGCTCGTATAATGGGTGAGTTAAATGGGTTGGATAAAAAATGATTTTATTGTAAAATATGTTCAAAGGAAAGATAATCCTAACCTACTAAACTGATGGGTTAAATGGATTTACTCAATAAATTTGGCTTAATTTGATCATCTATATTAGTGTTTTCATGTTCTTTGTGTTTTAGACAAATATGACCTAGTTACTCACATGTTTTTAGACATCACAACAAATATTACTCAATAATGTTTGCAAAAAATCATTATTATCAATTAACTAATGATTACTAGTTATCATGCAAAGAAAAACATTTACAAAAAGCAATTATTACAAGAGACATCAATTATTAATTAGCTTTAAAATATTCCCCATATGATATTTAATTTATTATCTTTTTTATATGTAATCATGCTTCAAGCTACCTCCATTGTTGAAAAAGAAGAATATAATATAAAAAACAATATGAGGCATACAATATTGTATTGCATGAATGACACACATAGTATTGTGAATAGATTTTTTTAATTTTTTTTTAAAATGGACATTATTAATTTTAGAGAAAAAGACACAAAATATATGAAACTTATTATCAAATAAGTTGTATACATTCAAATGTGACTTATCTCTCAAGTAGTAGATTCTACATATTTTGTGTTTATCTCTCTTTAAAATTAATACTATCAATTTCAAAAAAAAAATTGAGAGAATTCAAATTCCATAATACATCAACTTGGTTTCTCGACATTTATTATCTAAGTACATGAGATAAATTTGTAGAGAGATAGAGAGAGTTGAGTAGTATCCTTTGAGTAAGCTCCATAAAATTTCTTCTACAAAAGATCAATTTTGATAGTATCACACATCATGGCGCCCTAGCCAAGGAAGTTCTTGGTGTGTAAAAGTTGCGATATAGAAACAGTTCAATAAACCACTTAATCAAACATTTTTTCAACATTTGTTGGCAAAATTACGTTTGCTCTTACAATAAAAATGCGCCAACTCAAAATAATTAACTAGAAAATATATTATTATTTTTATTAATATAGATTATTTTTAAAAAAATATTATAAAAATTTAAAATATATCATATCAATATATGAAAATTTATCTTTAAAATTGTTTTGAGGAAATATTATATCCTTAATCGTAATAAAGAAAATAAATTAAAAAAACTCCCCTTAGCCACACATTAACTTGTATCTCCAAAAATGAGCCGCGATTCTCGTTCTTTTTAGCCATGCGCTTGTTATCAGTCACACTTAGTCCAATTATTCCCATATGATCAAATAATTTAGCTGGCCACTATATACTCTTTTTTTTTTTTAATTCAAAAGTTCTGTTAGAGAAATCTTGTTACCACGTACATGCAATGACTCAAATTTATGCATTGATACGTATGTGTCACATGTGCATATTAATGTTGAAAGCAGTGAAAGTCTCAAAAATTTATTAATAGTTAGAATGATTTTATTTTTGTTTTTTATTTTTAAAATAATCTTTAAATAAAAGTTTTAAAATTTTTTTTAAATGAAACACAAAATATTTATTTGGAAAATCTATTTCTAAAATTAAATTTCATACAACTTGATATAAAAATTATAAACCTAAGACATAATTTTACCCCACTAAGGTTTTAATTTTAATAATAATAATATAAATACAAACTATAAATAATATAAATAATTTTAAAAGCATGTTTACAAATTTATTTACAAAAAGGCCATTGATAATTTTTTTCATATTCTTACAGAAAATATAAAACGGTTCAAAATTATTTTCTATTTTTTTATTAAGTTAAAAATACAATTGGAGAAAAAGCAATAATGCCAATTAAATTTTCACTTTAGAAATCTTTTACTATGAGATACGCATATTGTGCAGCAGAGAACGCTTAAACAAAATAATAAAACAAAAAAATGCCTCGGCCCTTGGAGGCGATATAGCATCCTTTGCTAAAATTATAAGAACAACACTGGAAAAGACAATATTTTATAAAATGTTAATCCCAACTAGAGTGGGATCTCATGCCCGCAGAATGGAGAATTGTGCCTCCAAAGTAAAAGTTAAATTCAAATTAAAAAGGATACTAAAATAAAAAAGCACATAATCTAATACTTAAACCATTCTATTCATGATTTATGAACATAATATATGTAAGAGGAGCTAGAATTGCATTATTTATGATTTATGAATAGTACCTTTTTTATCAAAGTAAATATATATAATAGGTAATAGATAAGAAGGAGAAAATCTTAGAATTGATAAACAAAACTAACATTAGGAGTATTGGATGCTAAGAATAGGACAGACATCTTCTCCACTACCATTCATCGTTCTCATTCTTCCACTTTGGTCATCTCTCATTCTTCCACTTGTCTGGTCTTCTATTACTTTGAGGAGCCAAATTCGGAATCAATAGGACCATGTGTTGAATCTCTTTGATCTATACTCAACTGAACAAAACGAACAAAAAGTAGAAATTAAAAAAGTAAAATATTAAAATAAAGAAAAAGGTAAGAAAAAAATGAAATTTTTTTAGCATAATAAAAAATAATAACTAAAAAAAAAAAAAGGCTCAAAGCCTCCAACCAACTTTTCTCGTGCTTTTCACGCCAATCTAATAAACTGACAGCAGCATTTTCTTTGAAAATTTGAATACAAACCATTCTGCAAATATTCAAACAGAATTCAGGGGATTTTTTTATTTTCGACATTGAGTTTGGATTCGGATTTAAAATCCCTCCTCTCTTCCCTGCTGTGTTCTGATGCGGAGATGGTTACTGATAAGCCACATTTGAAGAACGAACCTTGACAGATATTTCTCATCTGGGTATTGATGGATGAATGCGAATAATAGACTATAAGAAGAATGAGCAAAGAACTCAACGGCATTGCTAAGGCTTGGGATCGCAAATAGCGTGTTCGGTTAAGAAGAGAGGAAACAACATAATCACACCAATGTCTGTGGAGAATGACGACGAGGAGCACGTGCCGGGTGAAATCTGCCACGTCGAGAAGATTTTATCCAATGGCGACTTCTATACTGGCCAATGGTCCGATCATCTGCCCCAAGGTCAGGGAAAGTATTTGTGGACCGATGGGTGCATGTATGTGGGTCAGTGGGAAAAAGGCAAAACCATGGGTAAAGGAATGTTCAGTTGGCCAAGTGGGGCTACATATGAAGGTGAATTCAAAACTGGGTTTATGGATGGTGTAGGTACTTACATAGGTTCATCTGGCGATACCTATAAAGGGTCTTGGGTGATGAATATGAAGCATGGGAAAGGGACTAAGAGCTACCCAAATGGGGATTACTATGATGGGGAATGGAGGAAGGATTTTCAGGATGGTCATGGGAGGTATCAATGGAGGACAGGGAATTATTATATTGGACAATGGAAGAATGGGAAGTTCAATGGGAATGGTTCAATGATGTGGACTGATGGGAATAGGTATGATGGTTGCTGGGAAGAGGGTTTGCCTAAAGGTAATGGTAAATTCAGATGGGCTGATGGGAGTTTCTATGTTGGAGCTTGGAGTAAAGACCCAAAAGAGCAAAGTGGGACTTATTACCCTGCGGGTTCTACTTCTTCTGGCCATAAGGATTGGGACCCTCAAGAGGTGTTTTCTGTGGTTTGGAATGATTGTATAGTTTGCCCTTGCGAGAATGTGCCAATTTATCCTTCAGGAAAGAGGCTAAACTTGCCTGGGATTGAGGGGGATATGTTGCACTCAGTATCTAAGAAGGGAAATGATGCCAGTGGGAGGACTAGGTGGATGTCTGCAGATGCAAGACTTGATAATTATGGTAGCGAAGAGTTGGCTCGTAATTCTGATGTAGACAGGAGAGCAAGAGAAGGGTTTGAAAGTATGGGGAGTTTTCAGTTTGATGATTCTGTTCCAAGAGTGAATAAACCGCCACATTTGAGACTAAAGCCTGCTAAGAGACAGGGGGAGACTATATCCAAAGGGCATAAGAACTATGACCTCATGCTTAATCTGCAGCTAGGAATCAGGTACTGATCATAGCTTTCGTTTTCCTGTATTTTACTTCGAATTTTCAGGTTCAGTTAGCCTCCCCCCCCCCTCCCCCCCCTCTTTTTTCTCTTCTTTCATTTACTTTAACTCCTAGAATTTGATTGGAGTGATAGCTTGTATCCGCTAAAATGAGTTTTCGCCTGTGATACTTGTGTACAATAACATAGGGTGATATTAAATATGATATTCGAATATCAAAATTTTCCTTGTATGATTCTAGTATTCACTGCAAGGTTATTAATTTCTTGTGCCATAGCACAGACATTCTGTTGGAAGACCTGCTCCAAGTGCATCCCTTGATTTGAAGCCTTCTGCATTTGATCCCAATGAAAAAGTGTGGACTAAATTTCCATCAGAAGGATCCAAGCACACACCACCTCACTCGTCTTGTGAGTTTAGATGGAAAGATTACTGCCCAGTGGTGTTCAGGTCAGGCTTCAGACAGAAAATGTCAAGATTGAATAAACTTTGTTTTAAAAAAATTTTTTTTGTGTGTTAATTACGTGAACCGTGTTTTGCAATATAAACTGCTGAGTGCTAACTTGTTGAGAGTGCTCTTGAAAATTTATAACCTTTTCTCTGGAGGCACAAAGAGGTTGGCGATATGCTCCTAAGAAGGATGTCTTTGTAAAAAGAACACTGGGAATAGGTGGAAATACTCCCCGTCATAATTGATATTGCAATTGTTTCATAACATTAATATTACAGATAGTTTATCTGATTGTATTAACTTTATTTGTTTGTCAAAATACTTTTATCAATAAATATGTGGGAAAATTGTTCATTTCTTTTATATTTTCAGGGCTCTCAGAAAATTGTTCAAAGTAGATCCTGCTGATTACATGTTATCAATATGTGGGAATGATGCCCTTCGGGAGCTCTCATCCCCTGGAAAAAGTGGAAGCTTTTTCTATTTGACCAATGATGACCGGTACATGATAAAGACAATAAAGAAGGCAGAAGTAAAAGTGAGTTACTTTCAAGTTGGCTACATCTGAAATGAGCCATGAGTTCTTGAATTTCTCCAACAATGCAGAAATAGAATCATTACCATGCTCGTCAAGAATTATAAAGCTTCTCCACTAATATTATGTATGTGTAAATTTACAGAATGAATTTGGATACATTAAAGAACAACAAATACTACATATTCAGAAAAAATTTTGTAAACTTGGCAAGGCTTTTGTATGTGAACCACTTTAAAAGCTATTTCAAACTTATTAATGGTTGCCATCACTCCTATCCACTTTGATGTGAAAGTTTTCTGTTGTTGCCTGCATTGCAAAGGCCATTTATCTGCTGGGTGATATTTCAATCTCAACTTCATAACATGATTGCAGGTTCTCTTGCGTATGCTTCCTGCATACTACAATCATGTTCGGGCTTTTGAAAACACTCTAGTCACCAAGTTCTATGGTCTCCATTGTGTTAAACTAACAGGATCTGCACAGAAGAAGGTAATGCAAAGGTGTGCAGAAACTTCTACTTTGATGAAACTTTTTTACTTTCTAATACATTATAAATTTCAGGTTCGATTTGTCATCATGGGGAATCTATTCTGTTCTCAATACAGCATTCATAGGCGCTTTGACTTAAAAGGTTCTACCTTTGGTCGTACAACTGACAAACCAGAGGCAGAAATAGACCCAACAACCACCCTTAAAGACCTTGACCTAAATTATATATTCCGGTTGCAGAAGGACTGGTTTGAAGAATTCTGCGCGTAAATTTCTTGCTTACTACTTTGTTTCCTTCATTTGCGTGTGCGTATAGTGTGTATTATGGAGGATACTGCATTATGCAATTGTTTGTCTCATATTTATTAGCTGCTTATGGGTGACAATTAAGTCTGTTTGGAGCTAAGCTTTTGTAAAAATGAAAATGAGATCAGAGGTCTACAAATAACTAATTGAATATAAATGGCAGCTGACATAAAATGTCTAATATTCATGTCTCTAAATTATAAGATAAAAGGACCATACCAATGACCTGACATATTGGAATAAATCTGATAACGCTGAAATGGTTGCATTGTTGCATAAACCGCACCATTGCCTGCATTTTTCACTCATGTACATTCATGCGCTTAAAATGGCCTCAGTGACTTAACTTGAAACATATGGAATATTTGGGAGATAGTTTGTTTTATTTTCTAAGCATGCCTTCGTGCAGGCAAGTGGATAGGGACTGTGAATTACTTGAACAGGAAAGGATAATGGATTATAGTATGTTGGTTGGTCTTCACTTCCAAGAAAATCAATCAAGCAAAGACTCTCATACACCTAGTCGATCTTCAGGAGTCTGCACTCCTAAAGGTTATAACTTCTCCTAGTTGGAATTATTTATTTATTTATTTTTATGTTCAATATGAATCTTATCTAAATATATGAACATATCTTGCAGCTGATGGACACTTTGACAATGGTGGAACCCCTCGTCTTTCTGTAGCGGATAGGGATAACCTTCTCATAATTCCTAGTCGGTATAGTCACTCAACACATACTGGCAGAAGTTCAAGTTTTAATAACCTTAATTTTGATAGCTAAGTGTTGAGTCAAGTCATCAGGAGCCCAACTAGGCCTAAGTTTGTTTTTGGCAGTTACTGTGCTATTTTAATAAGGAAAATTTTTTTGTAGATTCTTAGGTGATTGCTATCACTTTTTTTTTTCCTTAATAAAATTATAACTCGTGGAGTAACTTTATTTAAAGGAGTCAATGATGTGATGTTAAGTTGTAAAAATGTTCATGTGTTATGGTTTTTTAAGGAAAACCTCATAACAAACTCAGGTAACTACACCAAAATTTGTCCTTTTACTAATTCTAATTCAACAAGCATGTAGTATTCCTGTTCAACTCAGATAGATATGACTGTCTAATTTCCACCTAATCTTGCTTTGCTTCTTCTGAATTTAATGATACTTTATCTTTTCTTCACCTCCTTCTTAATTTTTCCTTAAATCTGCATAAATGCTGGTCTTTCATTGGCTTTGTAAGCTTTTCATTATCATTCCTCGAGACTCTACGGCCAAGAATGTTTTTTCCCCTCTAATTATGATGCCATAATTCCAATAAGGAAGAAACTTGGGTGCATACTGCAGTTAATAGGTATTTTCTATGAGGTTCTCTAATAAAATAATGATAAGTGGAAGAACTTATTTAAGGAGTTAGTGTGGTGTTAAGCTGTAAAAAATGTCTACTTATTATATTTTCATTGGAGAAGTTGATAACAAATACTAAGAACTTCATATTAGTCATGTCTTGATAATCAATACCAATCACATTTTTCTGAAGATAAGCATTGTGTTTCACGTTGCAGGTGGCCTTCCATTCAACTGGGTATAAACTTGCCAGCAAGGGCTGAACTGACTGTGAGAAGAAATGAGGGTGAAACTCCTCAGCTGGTTGGAGAACCAACAGGGGAGGTGTATGACATTATCATCTTTTTTGGTATCATTGACATATTACAAGACTATGATATCAGTAAAAAGCTTGAGCATGCTTACAAAGCAATGCAGTATGATGCAACTACAATCTCTGCTGTTGATCCTGGGCTATACTCAAAACGCTTTCGTGATTTCATCTTTAGAGTTTTTGTAGAGGACACTTAAAAGGGTATAGTTTTGATGCCAAGCATTCAACTTAGAGCCAGCGGCCATCCAAGTACGAGTCATTTATGGCAATGGCTTCACAAATCAGCACATTCATACCCATTTTGGCCACTACTACAGTGATTGGAGGGTGTTTTATGAGTGCCAGAGGATACACACCACTTCTGAAAGGACAAAACTTAGGTCTAATTTCTTCGGAGGTTGCCATCAGGTTCTTAAACAGAATTATAACAAATGAAGGAACTCTTCTAAAAGAAACAATGATGAGGAGAAATTTTGTGTACACATGTATGTGCATGCAATGGTCCAAATTTAGTCTACATATGTGGGCCTGTGTCAGATTGTGCAGATTAAATCTGGGTCATTGCATATACATACATGTGGTAAGATACACAAGAATTTATCAAATGATGTGATGTCTAATTGTAAAAACTGTCTATATTTTATAATTCTGTTAGAAGACCTCATGGCAAATACTTGGAGAAGTGCACTTGAGTTTTTTCCTTTGTGAAATTTGTGCATTTCCCCTCTTATCATCCTCTGTTTCACTTTTGTGGAATTCATGTTAATCATTATGACGGGAAAAATATATGTTGTAGGATAGATCAATGTTAAGAGTCACCCTAGCCTTTTGCAATTGTAAATGAATCAACCCAAAAGGGTCAAAGCAACATTAGATATCATTCTTTACTGTAGCCTTTTTGTCCCAGGTGAGCCTCTGGGGTTTTGGCACTAAATAAAAATGTACAGAAGGAAGGAGGTGAGAAGAGGGGAAGGGGGGGTTAGTTTGTATGAATAAAATATTTACATGGATCATCTTATTTACCTTGGGACAGGATCTGGTTTTCAAATTTTTTTTTCCAGTAAAATAGCTTATTCTTTTGTCCAATGATGCCTCCTCTTCGATGTTATGGTTTTGTCTCTATTGTTTATGAACAGGAAGGCTTGGGGAACTTCTCTGAAGAAGGTAGAGGGTGGAACTTAACAAAGCAAGATTTATCTGCTTTTTATTTCATATTTTTTGGGCAATTCAGATTTTGGGAAAACTGCACTAGTTCATTGGCTTGATACTAAGATAAAAGATAAAAAATTAAAAGGTGACCTTGTAAATACATTGTAGTAGTTTGATAATGTCTGTAGTTCTCATAACATGTTTATTATAGGAAATTTACCACTAACTAGATAAACATAAGATTGAGGGAAAACAAGTGGAGCTTATTGATAACTTTAGATTGAGGAATGGCAAGGATAATATTTGATCATCAAGTAATGCATATTATAACAAGAAAATTTTTAAATAGACTTTGTGTTTAGATATGGATAAATCAAATTAATTCTGAATAAACAAGTAAATAATTTAGGAACAATTTTTACATAAAATCCACCTTAATTTATTTGTGATTTGTTTAATTTATTTTTTTCTTACAAATTCTATTCACTTTTTTTTTTATCGTAACAAAATATCTAATTTTGTAAGTTTTTTGTTTATGGAGGATGATGCCAGAGGTTATATTATTTTGTCAGAGAATCATGGGGATAACTGGTTACATAATTTTTCAGAGGAAAGTATATACAAGAAAATTTTTTAAGTAGAATTAATCAATAAAAGTATATAGACTAAATTAAACATAAAGATATATATATATATATATAATATTTGATGTATATCTATTTCTTCAAAATACCAAAATACATTTTTCATCAACGTACAATATCTATAGACTGTAGGACTCTAGCTTTAAATTTAATTACTGAACATTTACTTCGCCAAAAGAAAAAAAAATTATTTCTGAATCCCTTTGGAATGCAAATCTTTAGTTATCAATATAACTGCAATGGTGCAGTCAAATTAAATAATATAAGGTTGTGACGTGTGTGTATTTTTTTTTGAATTTAAAAATTTTAATAAAAAATTATATTTTATACTATAATACTTATAAGTTTTTTTTTTTTTTATCATTAACCCAATTTTTTCTATCATTATCTCATTTTACCAATCTGCAACGCCTTCTTACTCGATTGACAATCTCCGCGACAGAGGCTGACTTGACTGATGCTTCCAACCTGCTGCCCTTCTTGTTGTTCTTTATGTTGTTTGTTTTCCATTTATTTTAATAAAATATCTATTAGCAAAAAAAAATATTTAAAAAAATTACAAATAACGATTTAAAGTTTAAAAAAATTATTTTATAAAATCTGTTACTATTATTTTAAAATAAATTACTACTAATTTTAATTATAACTAGTAAAATCTAATAATAACAGATTTTGTAAAATAATTTCTTTTAATTTTGATTCCTTATTTGTAATTCTCTCAAGCTACTCTCTCCCATTGCTGCCAAAAATTTCTGCCAGCAGAGTCTTCAGCTTCCAATTATTTATTTGACGCTTGATAATAGTATGTTAGAGACACAAGATAAATAAATTAAATTAATTATAATTACAAATAAATATATAAATATATTACATAATTTTTTAATAAAATATATTCATGGCATGTAGTGTATTTTTATGATTAATTTAATTAATTTATTTTTAAATTAAATTTACCTAAAAATTTTTGCGTAAAAGACCATGTCTATACTATTTCTTTTTGGGCCACTTCAATGTTTGCACTAAACTCTGAACTCGCAATATTCTCCTATGCTAATTCGGACTCTTTAGATTAATTTAAACAGTTTTTTTTAATTTTTAATTTGAGAATTTTTTTAAAAAGAAAATATAAAATAAAAATAATATTTTAATTCCAAACTTAAAATAATTCTTAAGATTAAAAAAATAAAAATAAAAATTAAATAATCTGAATTTTAATTTAAAAGATCCAAATTTTATGAAAAGGAGATTGAAGAGGGATCAAGAAAAAGGATCCGGTTTGTATAACATATGGAGAGGATCTAGCCACATCAAAGGGTTTCTCATACTAGTCACTTCAAGGTCAGGACAACAATCACAGGAGCAAAACACAAGGTTCTTCAAAAAAGGGCTTGGAAAAATCACTTTTTCAAGTGAAAATTTTTAGATAGACTTTTTATAAATTAATTATAAATAAATATTTAAATATATCAAACATATTTTTAAATTAATATTAAGCAATTCTGACATTCATCATGCAAGGAAGACATTTCTTTGTGCAATGTCTTATACTTTTAGTTTTGTTCTCGACATCTTCGGGACATTTGTATTGTTCTCCAAAATGGAACATTTAGATTTGTTGATATAAAAAATTTTTTGTTATGTCAGGATTTATTTTGTATAGTGGGCTCCACATATATAAACTAAATTTTGGCCATTAGGTTAGGTATATATGTTGTTCATGCGTTTCAAAACTTTTCTTTTTGGTATACCAAATGTCAAATGGGGGATTTTATTGAAAAATGATACAGCAGCCATGGTTACTAAGAAAGTAGATCATTTATAGTTATACAATTAGAGAGAGAGATACAAAGAAATGAGCGTACATGTAGTTTTTTTTATCTCTTTTTAATTACAATATATACAACAATTGAAGACTATAAAAAATTCAAATTTGGTTACTGCCAATCATTTAAGAGATATGCAGCAGCAGACCTCCTCATTTTAACAAGAAGCTGAAGTCATTGTAATCTTGCAGGCCTACATTGTCCAAAATATCATTTTCTTTATTAAATATATTAGAAAAAAAACAGAGCCCATAAGATCATGATCAAATAAAACCTGTATTGTAGCAACAACCCCTTTAAGTCAAACCTTTTATGACGTATATTAAAATTATTATTAAAGTAAATTTTATGTTAAGAGTTGGATTTTTCTGTCGTACCCAAAAAAAAAAAAAGCAATTAATCTTTCTTTCTTTTTTTTAAGGGGTCATTTTGTGCCTAGGGTAAAAGATGATAGATTTTTGCAAACTAGAATAATTTGAATGGACTAAAATTAGAGTTAGAAAGACGCTCAATGCGTTACTATATTGACTTTGGTATCTTAAAAGTCAAGAGACATTTAAGATATTCACATTTAATATAATGGTATCTTGTTTAATTTTGTCTAAGATATTATAAGGTATGAAATGACATTATTTTAAGAGATATCTTAAATGACTCGAAAACTAGATATCTAACATCCCTGTTTCAAGAGATATTTAAGATATTCACTTCTGTAGCTTTGTTATCTTTTATTACGAACCAATTGAGTAATTTTTATGACAATTTTTAATTGTTATACTAAACATTTGAATCTTAAATATCGTGTTGTCTCATACGATAGTATGGGTAACCTAAATATCAAAATATGAGAATTACAATATATCAAACACCTCCTTGGTCAACAGTAAAATCCAGTTTAAATTGTAGTACAATTGTGCATAATATTCACTTCCCAAGATTTGAGGGGACCATTGTCAGGTGGATTGGAACTACATTCTAGCCCACACGGATGCAATTCATGTCAATTAGATTCAAATTTGAGTCTGCTAGGATCATTATCATATGTACAGGAACATCAACTACAGCATACTTATTAACCAAGAGCTACAATAGTAATTCTATTCACAAACCATAACAAGAATGAAAAAGAAGCTACTGAGATTATTCTTCTTCCATATGACATCAAGAAGGTAACAGCTAGAATGGATGCATGAGAGAATGTTCTTGTTTACATGAGGAGTTCTCGAGTTATGATCCCCAGCAACAAACTAGTCTTTGATCCAAACATGTCAAGAGTTTTGTTGGGATTTGTAAATCTCGTGATCGGAAGTGGCCGGAGTTACTGGACACAACCTAACAGAGAAGGAGTATGGTATGGCAGGAACCAAATATTGCTGGTGCACAGATGGGGACCAGCTATCATCTCCACCCAAACCCATGTGCTTGTGGTCAAGATGAACCTGTAACATCATAAAACAAATTGAATAGATGACAACTCAGAAATGGAAAAGAAATAATTGCCTATGATCATATTCTTAGAAACTAACAAAAACCTATTCATGGACTTTCATTTAGTAGATTAAGCTTGAGTTGAAGTAGCCATTGATAAGATATAAGAGCTTCAATGACCAAGTTTGATTCTTGCAGCAATCCTTTCCCTTGATTAAAATTAAGTTTCAACACAAGGCATAATAAGTCTATGTTTTGTCCACATATTAAATCTAAAGGGCTTTCTTGTGATGGGACATGTTAGAAATTATAATAAATTATTTATAGGTCTTCGCTTAAAGGTTTTAACTTTTGAGTAGAGGTAATTTTTGTCATATATATTTGTAAGACAAAATCTATGTCATAATGCTCCATGCAACCACAAGGAACTCACGCCTAGATGAAGCACAATACATAAATACTAATACTTCAGCACTTCCATACAAACTTTGATTGGAAGGAAAAAATGCAGAGATGCTGATGCAGGCAAATTACCTCAATGTTATCTCCTTCAATGAGCTCTTCATTGTGTGTGGCCCGGTCAAGCTCTAAAGTACTATAATAGCTTGCACTCATTTGCATAGGTGGAGAGCTACCATACCTTGAAGCATATATTCCAGAACCAGTTTTATTTCTGAATGTCACCCATCTAACTTCCGCCCTACCTGCACATTCCCCAGGAACAATATAGGGAACATGCAAGTCACCAACACTCTGCTCGTAGACCCCCACATGTGCAGCTGCCTTTCTATCTGGATAACACTCGAATGGCCCTCTTCCATACCACCTTACTTGATCCAATGTTTTTTCCAAGTTGAACTCAATTCCCACACGCGGCAATGGAGGAAGATCAGAATTTGGTTTCACAGTGCATTCCACAGTGACATCCCCAGAAGCATAAATGGTATAGGCCATATCAATTTTAATTAAAATCTTCAATTTATTGTGCTTGGAAACACCATGAAAAACCACCAATATTTTAACTATGTTCTTTGTTGTATTCTGTATGGTACAGCTTTCAGTAATAAAGTGGAGGCTGTCAACTTGAGCAGCTTTCCACTTGGAGAGATAACTATCGGGCCCTCCCCCTTTGTCATTATCAGTAGGAGCTCGCCAGAAACTCGGGAATATGCCCTTATTCATTAGATGAACTCCTTCAACCTAGCATTCATCAGCATAAGATTAAAAGTATTATTTATTCAACAAGTAAAGTGGCTGTAAAATCAAACAAGAATTTGGAGATAATTTGGAGATCCCAATTTCAAAAGAACAAGCTAATTCTAGAGATATATGTTAAAACTATCTATTGGCAACTTTAGACCTTCTTACTCTGAAAGTGAATTGTTGAGTTGTGTTGCTTGGAACAACTCAGTGATTAGTATTGTCTTAATAGTGAAAATAAACACGAATGAGAAAGTACAAAAGTATCCCCTTGTGTTTAATAAAATTACAAGGACCTATCTTCTTGCTATAAAAATTATACTCCCATAACTTAAATTTGAACATCAAACCTCTTCTGCTACTTTCTAAAATTAGACAAGCCTCCCTTAATTTTAACACAAGTGACATAAACCTCCCTGATTTTGTAACATATTACAAGGTTAGAGTAGCTTTTCAAATATTAAATAGGTGTCTCAAGCCTCAAGGAGATCTATGTAGTTTCCTCAAATTAAAAAAATACCGTGCAATGCTAATTAGCACTCTTACTCCTATGCATGATCAACGGCCCCTGTTCTTCAATTGGACAGAGTTATACAGACATTCAAAGCCAGTCATTGTCTTGTTCTATCACCAGCATGGACAAGAAGTGAAAATACATTTGGTGTTTCTAATAAGGAAATATATGTATTTTCATTTTATTTGGTGAGGTTTACATGATATCTCTTGTCTTTGGAATACCTCATACCAGCTGAAGTTTTCAGACAAATGTAATTTAACTTTGTAGTCAAGCAAGGCTGTTCTAACATTATTTTCAGTATTTTTTTATGTATTTGACTTGCAAGCATGTCTCCTTAATAAAATAGTCCTTGGTCTTGCAGTTGGGAATAGAGCTATGTTGCCATCCAGGGATAATTGTGTTTTAAAATAATAATAATTTTTTTAAAAAATTTTTTTGGTGAAAGATATTTTGAAAAGAGAAGAATGCAGAACAGGAGGATCATAAATCCCCCTAAGTTAATGGCAATAAAAAATTTAAACATCAGCCTAAAAGAGCTATCCAATTTCCCTGCATATCTGACAAGGGTACCCCCTGAAAAAACCATGTGCATAAACCAATATTGAAGCAAAGAAAACTATCCCATTTCAAAGAAGTAGAAAAATTGGAAAAAGAAAATTAATATATGTTAAATTAATTTTATATCATACAACGAAAAGAATTTAATTGCATCTTCTAACTTGATTCAAAACATGAGTCTAATTACAAATGAGTCATGTTCTAAAGAAAGTTCTAACTATATGAGATTTATTGTATCAGAATTTAGAGATTTGTATTTTCATCACATTAAAAATAGTGAGATTTCTCATTTCTTTAACGCATGTATTGGATACATTATATACGAACTACTATAAACATATGAATGTATAACTGGGCATGTATTCAACTAGTTAGAAGATAATTAGATAATCTAACGAGGCCAAAGTTGAAGAAACAAAACACACTGGGCATAACAACTCATGTACATTATTTTGATAACGTGCACGATGGTTCATTTTTTGTCAACATGAGAAAGAGAAATAGAAAAGCATAAATGAAAGTTATTGGGTAGGAGATGGAAGATTCCAAAACAGTCATGTCTCGGATGAGACACTAGTCAAGACATTCAATATATAACATAAAGCTGGATCTTACCATTCTGAGAAAGTCTAATATTCTCCATGGACTATGATTGTTATCTTACTTAAAGAGACAACCAAATTTCAATTTATTAACTTAATTGATGACCTACAATACTAAACCTGAAGTACATTGATGTAGGAGAGGAACCAAAGAACCACCAAAATAATAGAAACAATAACTCAAACTCAAATAAATTCAATCAATAAATCAAAATAATCAGGGGTAATCTCTTTAGACTGATAACTGGCCTATTCATAGGCTATCCTAAGTAAGAAATTCTAATAAAACTCAAATAGGAATAATAATCCTAATCAAAGACAATACTATAGGATAAGATATCCCTAGGCTCAAATAACTTTACTGATAACCTCTAATCAAATCTTAATTACCCCTGTTATTCAATAACAAACCTAAATACCAATTAAAAATTGCATAAAAAAATATAAAATAAATAATTCTATCTTTTCATATTGCATTATACATATTACCTTCCAGCTTTCAATTGTGCCTCTTTTGATGTTGAATGTTATGTCCCATACATCTTGCTGGCTAACTCTGATGATATCTCCTTGGGTTGCGGTGCATAGAGTGGCACTGTTAATATTGATGGCCTGGACAGAACAATCAGTCATGAAATAGAAAAATACCAAAATTAAGCAATGCCCAGAATATTGCCAAATTACTAAGCCTATGGGCATCATTTCTAATCCAAGTTAGTGTCTAAGTTAGAAATTACATGAGAAGCAATCTCTCTCCTGGCAGGCAGTTGAAATTGCGTAGATGAAATAATATGACCCGCTTCAACCCAACGAGTGGAGTTCAAAAGCTTAGCAGTTATTGTCAGGAATATTTCTTCTGCAACAGATGAAGACCATAGAGAATACCATGGACCTGATTGCCAATCTATAACATAACTACTTTGGGGCTTTATTGGGTCTAGACTCAAAACTCCAGACCCAAGGTTGCATCCGTCTGCATGAGCACTCCAGCTGAACTCCAATCCTTGTGTTGTTTCAAAAAAATGAGTATTTGTTATCTGCAAGACAAAATTCGAATAAGATATAAAACACAACTCTAACCCAGGGAACACAACAACAACAACAACAAGTCTTATCCCACTAGGTGGAGTCAGTTACATGGATCAAATGACGCCATATTATTCTATTCTGAATCATATTTATAGAAAAATTATTTAAATCTAAATCCTTCTTAATAGTTTCATCTATAATTTTTCTTGGTCTTCTTCTACCTCTACCTATTGGATTACTCTCCATCTAATCCACTCTTCTTATTGGTGCTTCTATAAGTCTTTTCCGCACATGTCCAAACCATTTAAGACGTGATTCTATAATTTTATCTACTATAGGAGCGACTTTAACTTTCTCTTTAATATATTTATTTCTAATTCTATCTAGTTTTGTATGTCTACTCTTCCAACGTAACATTTTCATTTTTTGCAATATTAAACTTATTCTCTTGTTGACTTTTAATTGCCTAACACTTAGTCCCATACAATATTGCTGGGCTTTTAATTGCCCAACCCAAGGAACACAATCACCAAAAAAAATGAGTACCTCTAATTTTCCTTCCTGTAATGTCACCTTGATTGGTTGGTATAAATACCTGACTTCTGAAACAAGCAAAGCCATGAATTGTGATACAAATGAATGAACATTGAACTACAAGAAGATGGAGTGCAAGAATGATATAATATATCAGCTTACCATGTAGTGCAGGATGAGGAGTTCGATCAGGCCATGTGAGGCCATTTAAACAAAAATTTAAGTCGTTAGGAACATCCCCAAACTCACCTCCATATGCCCAATGCTTTCTACCATCTACACCATCTTTCAACAGGCCCTGTGTGCAAAGTGAAAAATCTTTCAATCCTATAAAATGATTTCCTCATGTAGAAAATTGTATCTGTTCAGTGTCATAACTTCCATTTGTGAAGCTAATTGAAGAGGTCTCAACTAAGATACAATATATATATATATATATATATGTGCTCTCCATAATTTAATGAATAAAAAATGTTGATCAAAAGACCAAAAAAATCATATAATCATGGATGTAAGTAAGGCATCACTTATCCAATTAGCATGCTCAAGGCGTACATTGAGGAAATCAATAAGTAAAGACAATTAAATGGGATGATATTAGTCAAATCTGACATACAGCAAAAGAGGAAAATATTAAAAAAAAAAAAAGAAAAAAAGAAAATCTATTTCAAAAAAGGTTAAGAAACAAAGCATCTAGGAATTACAGGTACCAATAAAATAATCTAATGGTTAGAATATCTTGGTCAACATGGAAATTATCATAAGTCATAATTTGTTATTTTGTCTGCAATGGATAAGGAATGAGTATACTTACGTACATTAATGCCATGAGGCTACAGTAATAATTCAAGAAAAGTCAATTATAAAATTAAAAAAGTTTCCATCATTTTCCTCTTAAAAGATTGAGTTCTTTCATGCATTGGGAAACACCAATAGCTTCACAAATGCATTGATGCGGTGCCCACTACATAGTTTTTGGATATTTGGCCAGGCATCCAGCTTGATTGTTAGTCAGAACAAGCGAACTACTGCGTTGATTTTGTGATATCTAAACCAGCAGCATTTGTACAAACAAAGCTGCCAGTGCCAAGCTTCAGGTTCCAGAGTGAAGGGTTTTGTTTTTGAAATGGTTAAACTCTCACTTTCTTTTTCACTGAAATGGTACACTGAGTTCTTTGAGAGAAACGAGTTTCTTCTCTTATTGGGTTAAAAGTTCTGATTCCTTTTAATGTGCATCTATTAATGAAAAAATAGTATATTCTTTCTGAGAGAATATGAAAGACATAAATCAATTTGCACATGATATTGGTGAGTCATCAATTTGTTATAAATGCAAGGACCACTCACCTGATCAACCCAATCCCAAATAAAGCCTCCTTGGAGTCCAAAAGTGCTGTCAATTGCTTCCCAATATAAATGTATATTTCCATTGCTGTTTCCCATTGCATGAGAATACCTGCCATTTATGCATTACAGATATCAGAAGGCCATAATCATTACTGGGAATAGAAAGGGACACTTGAAGGGCACATCATAGCTATTGATGTCAAAGTCAAATATAGTAGTGTCCCTGTAACTAAAAACATACTCGCACAGTATTAGAGGACGGGTCTCATTTGGGTCATTTGCAATTTTTACAATGTCCCAAACACGCATATACATGGGACACACTATATCTGTACTTGGAGTTCTGGATCCACCTCCCTCATAGTGTAATAACCTTGTAGAATCTCTTCCTCGGATCCAACCTGATGAAAGTGTCCACATTAATAACAAAATGAACAAAAGATAAAAAAATAATTTTTAACATAAAAAAGAGAGGGAGAGAAGGAAGGGGGGAAAAAAGGGATAGGTTTGACAGAGGAAACTTCCATAATAAGGTTCTTAAACAGAATTGCAATCTAATAAGATGTATTGAATTACACCCTTCAATATTTATATTTTTAATTTATCTTGTTCAGCAAGTAGCCATTCATCACTTGTTCTTCACCCATGTTCCAATATCCATGTATGTTCTGGATGCAAAGTCCAAAATTTTAAGATAAGACCTCACATTTTGGTCTTTTCCACAAGCAATTTTTAATTTCAGCTCACATTTATCTCCTTAAAATACTCAAAATCTTTCAGGTTTTACTTCAATCTTGATTACCAGCAAACTGATTTGAGTCTCAACGCTATGTCTCACATGTGAGAATGATATTAGTACAACTAGAAATATAGTGATTAAATATGGTTATCGATTTTCATTAAGAAAAAAGGCAGTTCTTTGGAATCAATTCATTGGCAGATCTACCTCCAATCATTTAGAAAAATTTTCTTTCACTCTGAAAAGCAAAATAAAGAAATGAGATAATTCAAATATGCTAATTAGCATAACCTAACTCAAGTGTAGTACCAGCTAAAGCAGAATGATTTGGTCCATATCCAGATTCATTCCCTAAAGACCAAGAAATAATGCATGCATGGTTTTTGTCTCTCTCGACCATGCCAATCACACGATCCAACATTGCAGTTGCCCAACTTGGTTCCAAAGTAGGATGCTTGAGATGTTGAGAATAGTCAAAACCATGTGTCTCAATATTGGCTTCATCTATCATATACATGCCAAATAGATCGCATAGCTCATACCACCGAGGATGTTGGGGATAATGGCTGTTCCTCACAGCATTAATATTGTTTTGCTTCATTAAGACCAAATCCTGCATGCACAGCAATCATTAGTGTCTAAAATCATTTAGCTGAGGTAAAATGGATGTCAAAGAAACTATACCACAAAAGAAGAGACAAGCAGTACCTTGACCATGCAGGATTCCATGTTTGTCTTCCCCACCCGTGGATGATGTTCGTGCCTGTTCACCCCTCTTATTATGATTGCATTCCCATTAACAAGCAGCTGTTTGTGGGCTTTGGATACTTTTCTGAAGCCTACTGGACATGATTCACAATCAACGAGATGACCAGATTGATCTTTGAGGATGATGACTAGGGTATAGAGGTGTGGCTGTACGAAAATGCAGAGATATCAGAGGAGAACCATAAAGGTAAAAAAGTGATAGTAGGGCCAAGATGTATTCAGCAAAAAGGGCCATATGGAGCTTTTAGAAAAATGAAGCATATTAAAAAGCTTTCATCACATAAAGACCAATGTTAGATCCTCATCAAAACACATTCAATCTTTTTATGTGTAAGGAACTCCCATTATTCAAGAACTGTTCATACTCTTCCCACCACAAGTCAAACATAAACTAAACTGAAGCATGTTAAGAAACTTTTCATCACATAAAAACCAATGTTAGATCCTTATCAAAACACATTCAATCTTTTTATGTGTAAGGAACTCCCATTATTCAAGAACTGTTCATACTCTCCCTATCACAAGTCAACATAAACTACTTGAGAATAATTGAATGAGTAGGAAGTGAAATGGCAAGCAACTCAGATATTTGTAGGATATTAGTCATCATTGTTTGTCAATATGGAATTTAATCTATGCTGCAAAGTCCAATCAAGTAGATATTAATGGCATTGGCAGGATCTTTTAGAAATCAATAACTGAAATTTCAGTTCAAAGTTCTGATTTCCAACCATGTAGAAAACATAAATGATTGAAATTTCTCACTTGCTCTGCAGACCAAAGCTTTGGTGATTGAATTTTCCCCACAAGCACAAAACCAGGAAACCCTAAAGGTGCATCCGAAGGTCGGAGCTTTATGTCTGCTACATGAGATGAAAGGAGATCAGGGTACCCATCAGAGACAGACCAGCTTCCAGAATCATAGAGTACTGCCTCTATGGTGTAGTTTTTAAGAACACTTTCCTTGGATGCCTCTCGTGAGTTATCTAATTTTACTTCAACCTGGATAATATGTGCACAACGTTGCTAATATAAGGTGTCTCAAAGATAATAAAATATCAACATAAATACTATCATTTTAAAATAATATCAAGGCAACCATGAGACAATCAGGATAGATTGGAGGCAGTAAAGATAAAATATATTTTGTAAAAACATAATGGTCAATTCATGTGTAGTCAGAGATAAAACAGCATAGATAATAGAGACTTCAACAATTAAATTAAGGTAACATCTTCGGCTCAACAAACTAGTACTATATATAAATATGTAGGTGTTATGTATCTATAAGGTTAACATCACAATATATAGATGCTTACCAGTATCTCTGCATGAGAAAAATCTTCAGCAAGGTTTGATTTGAAAACATAGTCTGCAATAAATACCTATATACCACATATTTTGATACATATCAGCATTGATCAGGACAAAATAGGCAAAATGCTGAACAAATTGGACTTTCTGTTTGCTCGAAACAAAAATTTAAATCAGAAGATACATGCAAATACTTCTCAAACTTTTGAAGTAGTTCAAGAACATGTAAACTGTAAATGAGGTGCATATAAGAGAGTCAGCATCGAATGATTCTAATGTAACTCAATCTAACTTTACAATCTCATCATAATCCAGAGAAAAAAGTCAGTGTCATATGGATATCATATCACATCTAAAGAGTATGAGTTCTTTTTTGTCTTTTTAAATTATAAAGATTGAAAAGACAAGAAAATTGATTTTTTTTTACTTTATTAGTCCTTCCATATGATATGATTTGGATAAATTTTTCTTGCTGCAGCACATGAACCATGTGAATCCTAATTTTTCCCCGCTCATACATTTTCAGAATTCCAATGAGCACAATGCTCATATATTGAGACAAAACAATGATAAGGTAAGTAAGGAGAAGTTTATAGAGAAAACAAACCTCAGGCTTTGCTAGAAGAAGCACATCACGGTGGATACCAGATAACCACCAATGGTCCTGATCTTCAAGGTAAGAGCCATCACTCCATCTAAACACTTGAACAGCTAGAACATTCTTAAGGTCTGAACCACATGGATGACAAAAATCAGTGATTTCAAACTCTGCAGGTAGCCTGCTGTCCTGACTTTCCTCGCAAAACATTAAATATTTTGTTAATGGATGGATCCAAAAGTTGATCAATGTCAAAAGCTTCATCCTTATAATCTCTTTTCTTCATATAATACACTAAATACCATTACAACCATAACAAAGGACAGGCCCCTTTTATTTTAGCATATGAACACCCATATCCTACTGTTATGCCTGGAGATACTGTAGAGTTGTTTGTCAACCACTACAAGCAATTATATAATTAATGAAACTCTGTGTGGCTACTCTTTGGTGCACAGTCCATGGTTTATTCAAGTGAAACTCTATTTCTGATGTACAAAGAAATCAGACAGCTCATGTACACTAATTAGGTTCTTAGGGTTTTTGTTACTTTGTTTTGCTTTTGTATTTTCTGATTTAAGGAATTCTTATCCTCAACAATTTGTACTTTCTACTCTTTCTAATACAATATCCTCTTTTATGAGGAAAAAAAAAAAAGAACCTCCAGGTATAGATGTAGTCACTAAAGATAAATATATATATTTTTTCATTTTGTCCACAAAAAATTGTCATGTCCAATAGTGTTTCTTTAAAAAAAAAAAATTACTACCATTGGCAACACATATGGGTTAGAATTCATTGACCCTGGTGTAAGTTTAACCTAAACTTACACTATCTAACTTAATTTCTCAAAAAATACAAATAAAGTTTCTATCATGAATATCATACCCATAAAATTTCACATTAATTAGTAATTGTTTTGTACTTCATCAATATATGTAAAGATTAATGTACAATAAACTTTTCAATAGAGTTGTCAAAATGGGCTGGCCTAGTGGGTTCGGCATTGTTTAAAAAAATTTTTTAGTAGCATCATTTCTGGTCTAACCTACCAATTAAATGGGCCAGCCCCCTGTTTCTTTTTCATTTTAAAAAAATCTCCTAAACGGCTAAACCCAACCAACACATGAAGAACAATACAACCCAAGAGTCCTCGAGCTTCATCAATTGCAGAACCTGGGACGTAGAAACCCCACTGAGCTCACTCACTTTTCCTTAGCCTTCTTCAGCCTGTGAGTCCATGACTACTTAGTTGCAGAATCTAAGATGCAACCTCAAACTTTGACCTCCAACAACCTTCGTCCCAACCTTCAACCTCTAACAACCTTTATCAACTTTCAACCTCCATTGCAGATCTTGCTTTCAACAAGGTCTGCTACAATATCTTCGACTTTTTCAAGATCTGCAACTTCCAGTGAGAACAATAACTTTGACTTCTTCAAGAACTGCAAGATCTGCTAGCTACAACTTCCAACCTTTGATTTCTTCTTTTTCAGATTTGCTAATCAGAGTTATAGAGGGTTTGGTTTGTGAATAGAATGACAAGTTAGGGGCATTTTGGGGAGAAGACGATAGTAAATGATGAAGAGAGAGAGACTTTATATAGAAGAAACATTGATAGCAGCCATTGATGAAAGATCACGACCTCATAGGGTGGGAACATTGTTAAAGAGAGATTTGCATATAAATTTAGCACCTGTTTGTTGTGAAATTGGGTACTTGATGAACCTGATCTGCTTCTTGGATGCCCTGGTGGGTCTCTTTCTCATTTAAGAAAAATATGGAATCTTGGGTTACTAATTGGTCAAATACTAGGCAATCCGAAATTTTCTTGAATGATATTCAAGAAAAGAGTATTCTAAAATAATTCATAGAATTAGAGGAATTGTTAACTCTTGGATGAAATCATAAGGGAATACTTGGAAACATATCTACAAAACCTTCGTATTTGAATCTACAATGAAAGATCCAATTGATCAAGACAGACAACGAAGATCAAATCTATATGATTTTGCACTTCTCAACAAATATAATCTATTTTGTTATTTTAAGTAGTTATTCAATTCTAGGTAATCAAGAACTTATGGGTTGATTCAAGAGTTTTTCCTTTTTCTTTTTTCCTGGTGGGTTAAATGGGTTTGGATTTTCAGCTCACCTAACTAGGTGGGTTTAAACGGGTCAACCCATTTAATCCATGGTGGGTTGGCCTACCACGGGCCGAGGTTTGACAACTCTATTTCTGAAACATAAGAAAATATCAACTATTAGTTTATATACTTATCGTTGTCTAAATTTTTAAAAATTGGCATGCAAGATCAATGTGAAAATTACTTATAATTCAACCTTAGGATTGATTTAAGCCTTAAGGCATATTCTATAACAAGACATTGGATGGTGCATGTCAAGTTTTATACTAACAATTGATCCGTCCCCTGTATGGAGAATGCTAACCAACTTGTTTTCATGTGGAGGTTGGCATCCTCAATAGTTCTTATTGGACTGAAAAAAACAATTGCTCTTTCTTTAAAAGGCACAATAAATGCAAGGCCATTTAATTCAATCTTTTAAAAATGGATGTTTTAAGAAATTGACCTGAATGCCCTGTCATTTATTGTATCTTCAAAGAGAGAGAAATGGCTTTTCATGCCAATATAACATGCAGAGGATGCCGACCTCCACATGAAAGTGATGATGCATAAAATCTTCAAATATGCGTCCTTGAATACCTATATCCCACAGGGGAACCATTTACCCAAGCACAAAAGGCAGAATCAACAGCTTCAAAATGCAACAAGATTCTTCTACCTGTCAAAAGCAAATAGAGAAATGCATAAATTAAGTATTTTAAAGTTAAATGCAATTGTTGATAAAAAGAAACGAACAGATGGTGACTTAGAAGTAAATAAAGATAACAGATCAATAAAATTTTTGCAACACATATCAAAACACGAAGGGAAAAAGATAGCTCATACGAAATTTGGAAAACTTACTTTTACATCATCTATCAGTCATAACAGACTATGTCTTCTGCATGCAAATAGTCCACACCACCAATTGCATAAATTTTTTTTTTTAAAAAAAAGGACAGAAGAAACTTCATGCTATCCATATCATCAGAAATTGCGAGTAATATGCACCATAGTTAAATTATAAAAGAAAAATTGGACAGTAACAGAGAAGGACCAAGAAAACCAAATTCCTCCACTGCGTATGTTGATCAACTAAAGACAACAGACACAACATTGTGACAACGTTCCAAGAAATTTGACTAGAACATACCCTCCCACTCTTTAGGAATGTGGAAGTCAATCCTGTAGCAGCCTGTAGGATTCTCCGTAGGAACAGAAGGAGGATCCATTGGAAATGGATAATCTATATTAGTATATATAGGGCGGTCAAACCCATGCAGCTGCCAATTTGAAGGAACTGTCCAATTTGGAGAAAAGAAACCAAATACAGATGAAAGATTATTCCTTGTGAGTATATACAACAAATTAGATGATAATAACAATAATAAAATGTAAAAAGAAATCACTTTCTCATTTATGGACTACAGTGAGTTGACTAATCAAATTCAGAATCCCACATGGTCCATTAGAACCAAAATGAGGTACTAGCAGAGCAAAATTATGATGCCTTAGAGGGTTAAGTACATGCTACCATTATTTGTTTGCTACACCCCTAAAGCCCAGTAAAAGAAAAACTAGTGGCCTGTAACTAGAAGCCCTATTAACTTGACATCAATTTGACATATTTAAACATATTTTCTCTAATGTGCAACTGTAAAAACAAGTTATTTTATTTATTATTATTAGTAAGAAAGAAAAAACCTCTACTTAGGAAGGGACAGTTACAATAGTAAGAATAGACAATTGTCCAATAGCAATTATATATGATTATACTTTGAAATACTGTTTCACAACACATTATGTTCACATTATAGAAATCAAGAACTAATAGCAATAGAATAAGGAGCCACAATATAAATAAAAAAAGATATATACTAACTTATGAATGTATATCAAGAACCTGATAATTATATAGACTACAGTACTACCCTTGACCCATCTCACTTTGCGTTAGCTTAACAATATCGGCAATAACAATTTGATTATCTTTTTGATTACACAATAACTTCTACAGAATTGCCACTATATAGAGTTGTTTAATTTTGTAGGCAACTAACTTCCTTCTTCATTCTTCTACTAGTAAAAACAAAATCATCTGAAAGAAATAAGAACCACAATGACAGTAGTACAGGGTAAATGTACTGCTTCTATCCCATTTATACATCTCACTTTTATTTTCAAGGAAGTCCCAACTATGTCTCATTTCGAAAGTCAAGAGACAAATTTTTCTTGTCCTTATTTACCGTATTGTTTTTCTAAGTTTAAAAGTACAGAAGGTTAATGTGATTCTTAGTGTGATAAAATATAGTTTCCATGAAGATGTTATGTCCTTTATAATAAAATAAAAGGCTTGCTAAAATTTGTGGAAGTTCACATGTGACACAGAAAATGGTATGGAGGGAGAAACTGCTTAAACGAACATGATTATAAAGTATAGGGGCACCAACATAAAAACTAACCAGGCAAAGTGTTCCACTCTGAGTCCTGGAATTCACTTTCATAAAATTTTATGGGTACGCTAGTAGGACTGGCAGCCAAGAAAAATTTCCAATATCCAGACAAGGACTTAACAAAGGGCAAGCCTTTGACCCAAAATGCAGCACAATCAAGAGCTCCAACAACAGCATCATCATTCCAAGTAGCAGACTCGGAAACCAGAAAATCCACTTTGCCGCGATTATACCAGTACCTAAGTGATCCTAATCATATTACAGAATATCAGAAAACCACAAAGAAAAAGAAGGTAAGATTCTATGAAATATAACATAAACAAATTGAAAAGTAACGGTGTTCTTTACATAAAACAAAAACAATACTACAAAAGCCTTAAGAGTTAACATTCTCAATCTAATTTCACATAGTTGTTTTGATCTTATGTCTCATAAGTCCATAACCTGTCCTCCACGTCATAAATTAAACCAATTTGTCGTTAATAACTCTTGTTTTGGTGGAGTGGGTGCAGGGGGAGTATGAGAGTGCACATAGCCATGCCATCTCAGATT
This sequence comes from Erythrophleum ivorense, assembly GCA_026724425.1. Lineage (NCBI taxonomy): Eukaryota > Viridiplantae > Streptophyta > Magnoliopsida > Fabales > Fabaceae > Erythrophleum > Erythrophleum ivorense. The sequence goes on from JAIUCV010000017.1 coordinate 14,562,369, forward strand.
CAAAGGATGAAAAGAACAATAATTTACAATATACTTTAACTCCATGCTTGTTCACAGTAAGGAAATTAAAAATAGCATCTTTACTCCCAAGTTAAAAAAAAAAAAATGCCATACAACCAACATTCCACAAGCTAGATCAGCTTGGTAGGTTATTTATGTCTTTTTAGTTATTTCAACAGTAATATTGTTATACAGATCTTGTTAATAGTACATTCATAGATTTATCCTTGATTCATTCTTTTATGCATTGCCAAATAAGTAAGTAAATCAAAATTCAAGATCAAGTAATCCAAAAATTTGACTGTTTATGAGGGTTTTAAAAGCATTTGACATTCGTCCAGTCAGTATAGAAATTATCGTGCGTCAAATAACAAACAAAATGTTGGCTTCGAAAGATAAAATGCATCATTCTCCTCACATACAAATCATAACGTGATCACAAGATTCCTTTTTTTTTTTTTTCCAAAACAGACAACTTTTTGGTGCGCCTATAGACTGATCAATGCTCGCACTTTGAAACAGTAAAATTTTCCTTTTCTAAACCAAATTGTTCATATTTACTTTTGTCTCATTAGTGCTGATGAACAATCCAGTGATAAGCAAGGTTCCAAAAGGCATAGTCATTAATCTCCATGTGATTAAGAGGAGCACCATTTTTTCAAACTTCAAACTACCAAGAATCCCAGCAAAAACAGAAAAAAAATGCAAAGTCAAAGTTTATAAATTACGCAAAAACTATTGATGTAAATCCGAAGGTATGTGGTTCATCATCGATCCTCACCTTCAACTGAATCATGGCAATGCAAATTAACGTGGGGGTCTCTTTTTTTCCACTTGATGAAAGATGGATCCTCCCACACTCTGTGACCATTAACATCTGGAGGAAATATGATTTGCCCAACCAAATTAGATGCCATCAGCTATAGCTCTCTCTGATAGTACACGAAGAGAAGAAAGTGAGAGAGAAAGGGGAAGGAGAAGCTCGTTCTTGAGGAGCAGTCACTGCAGTACGTTAGTGGAACTGACCATTATTGGATTGGATTGGAGTCGAATCAAGCGAGACATTTGTCGCCGTTTTACAACGATTTTTAGATGGCAGAGGGCTACGACTCGTCGTTTTAGATTCGTCTGGAATATAACTGCAAGGATTTCGGCTGTAAGAGTACTTGTTGGAGATAATTGGCTCTTTCAACAAATAAATATATGATATATATATAGAGAGAGAGAGAGAGAGAGAGAGAGAGAGAGAGAGAGAGAGAGAAAATAGAAGAAGAAAAAAAATCAATGAAAAGAAAGAAAAAATTAAATCATATACATATTCACATTTTGTCACTCTATTTTCAAATACATAATGTATTATCATAGAAAATTCTTTTCTATTTTTCCTTTTACTTCCATTTTGGGCATCTATTTATCTTTTCACATTTAACTTTTCGGCCATCACCAAAGTGTGTAGAGATACTCTTCCGTTGTGACGCCAACAGGAGACGGTCCATTTGGCTATTTTATGTCATTTTTAATTTTTTTTTAAGTTATAAATGCAAAGAATGAAAATAAAAATTATAGCATAACCTGAAAGGCAAAAAGAAAGAGTTGAAAATGGATTAAGAAAACCAAGTGAACCCTCTCGCCCGTTGGCGCCACAAGGATCCTTATTCCAGTGTGTCTTTGTATTGTTTTTTAAACAAATTATAGTTAAGGATGTTAAATTAAAAATATTTATATTAAAAAATTTTCAATTTTAAAATTATTTTAAAAATTTTAAAAACCAAATTTTAACTAAGATATTGAATTATAATTTTTATATAGTTTAAAATTTTAATTCTTAAATCATTTAAAATAATTTTAAAATTTAAAATCATTTATAATTTAGATGTCAATTATAATTTTACTTTAATCTTTTATCAAAGACCGATCTTGCCCACTTATGCTTCTCATTTATGTTGCCACGTATTTAGTGTGGGAATAAGGATGAGAATATTAATTTGCATCCTTTCTTGTTTCAAGAATTTTAAAAATAGAAAATCTAAATTTCCCTTCTAATGTAATTTTAAATTATGGTAAACTTGAAAAAGATAAAATCACAAGAACGAGATAAATATTATTGAGTTTCATGATTACATTTTTTTAATTAAATTAGTAACACACAAATATAATTTATAGAGGATATACTTTATATTTATCAAGATAATTTGTCAAATTAGCACTTTCACAGTAGAATAAATTTTGATATAAACATTTAACTTATATTTCATTATTTCTGAGTCAAATTTTTAATTTCGAATCACAATCTTTTCGAATTAGGCTATCACATAATAATATATCATTAAGGCCATGTTTTAATTATTATGATGTACTACCTCTTATTAATTGACAGATAATCATATGTTTTAAACAACTTTAGTTATTGCATAATAATTAATAAATATAGAATAATATTTTACTCATTTTGATATATTTATTATTATAATCATACTAGTTAATTACACAAATATCAAATTAATTTTTTAAGAAATAATAATTATCAAATAAGTTAATATTTTTTAAGTAATTATTAAAATATTATTTTATATTTAATAATAATTAATTGTATTATAAATAAAGAATATAGTGCTTTCAAAAATATAAAATCATCACTCTTGCAGAAGTGATTTTTTTTTTCCTTTTGGGTACTCAATTAATAAGGAAGCAATGACAATTAAAGATGAGTTCTTAGAATTAATATTTAGCAAGGGTCTAGATGAGGTGACTGAGGATAAGTATAAATTTGCTAGAGAAAATAACAAAATAAGAATGGGAAAGTTTAACTTAACTAGAATGTATTGTGTAGTTTGGTCAAAATGAAATATAAAAAGATCCCTTTCTAGGCTTTGGGTATTGTTTAAGGATAAAAACGAGATGTCCCCTTTAGTTTAGGGTTTGTGTCCCTTTACAGTTAGAAATTGGTGTCACTTCTTGTTTGACCTCGTAGGTTTTTGTAATATCTCTCTGGTTATATGAGTTTTGGCCATTTTAGAATTGGAATAGTATTGAGTTTATAAAACATTTGTAGCAAGATATAAGGTTGAATTTGAAGTATTTAATTTTTTTTGGTAGATATTTATTTGATTAAAAAGAAAAAAAAAAAGGCAAAAAGGAAGCTAAAATCAATATTTTCATAATTTTTTTGGAAAGCTAAATATGTGACGGGATCATCTTTATTAATTATGTTCTGCTTTCATTTCATTGTTGTGCGCGCGCGCGCGTAGATATATTTATAACATTTCATTGTTCTTTTCTTCATGGAATTAATTCTTTTCAACCAAACAATTAATATTAAGGAGAAATTACATATAGCTTTCTTGAACTATGATGTAATTTTAATTTTGGTATACTAAATTTAAAACGTAGCATCTTATCTCTTAAGGGAAGAATATTAAGGGAAGAATTTGAGAAAGATGATAAGGATATAAGGTATCACATAAAAAATCACCTAACTTTTAGGCGTTAATTTTTACAGATAAGTAATAATTTCACTTTTATGATAAGTTACGGGTGAAGTTTTAGATTTTGAAGTTTGTGTGTCAAAACTCTAATCAATTATAGTTCAAGAAGTTATAAGTAATTTCTCTTAATATTAATTCATAAGTCTTTTTTTCATCAATTTTTAAATAAGTCAAAATAAAACGAAAAAAACTGATGTATATAACAGTTGAGAGTTTAGTTATATATATTCACCTTTTTAACTAAATATTAAATTTTAATAAAAGATAATATACTCCACCTTTTTTTAATATAATTGGTTTTCTTAAGTCTTTTATTAATATGAAGATATTTTCAAAATACATTCCTTTATTGCAACTATTCCTAACAATTTATATTGTATGTATCATTTTGAATTATTGACTACTAAAAGTCTTTTTAAAATTTTTCCATAATATTTAGTTGGAATATATATATATATATGACATAAAAATGAATAAAAATATTAGATACAAATCAGCTATTAAGTTGTAAATTCTTTTCTTTAAGCTGTCTTATCTAAAATTGAAACTGAACTATTAAATTCTTAATTTTTATGTGTTTTTCTAAACACACTTTTTGTATCCAAAAAAGTAATCTAATATCTGACAAAAAGAATTAGAGTTTCTCTTTAAAATTTAAATTAATATGTTCAAGAATTATTCAAAAAATAAAATTTCAAAGCACGTCAAAATTTGAGGATAGTTATGACTGTAGAAAAATAAAATAAAATAGGTCATATGTACATACCTAGTTTTTTAATTTTAATTTTAATTTTCTATTAAATTTTAATTTTCTAAATATTTGAATATTAAAATATGAAACAAATTTATATGTATTCATATAAATAAATAAACAAATAGATAAATAAATAAATAAATAATACTATCATTTTATAAGTTTATTGCTAGTTAAATTTTTAATAGTTTGAGGTATTATATTTGTTTCAAAACCAAGATATCAGCTCAATTTATATAAAGGATTTTTGACTTTTTCTTTTTTCCAAAAAATTGATTAATTTCTTTTTCACAAATACCAGTTTAGATATTATAGCAAACAATATTTTATTTTGATTATAAGACAAATAGGATAAAGTAACCCTTCTAAAGCAAATAGTGCCTTTTAAGGTAACCTCTTTAAAAATAACAACACAAATACCAAGAAAAAAGATATGTTTTGAAGATGAAACCTCCCATAAGTTGAGAAATAAATAGGTTTAATAGGCCAAATCTACTACATATATGAGAAAGTAGCTAACGCTCTCTTTTACAATAGTTTGTTGATGTAATAGTTATGCTTGTATTTAAAGAAGAAAATGAATGTTACACCCGTAACCAAATGTGTGACTAGCATGGAAGATAAATAATTTTTCTTCTGTAAATCTATCTAAAACTAAAATTCTACCAAATATTCAATGAATAGTCCTATAATTCAATATCAAATTATAGAACCAAATAGAATAATTGTAAATTATACTTGTATTAAACATATTTAATTGCAGGTGGCTTGTAGAAATTTTGATAGAATCTCCTTGTAATTTGGATGCAATTACATCAAAAGAGAGTCTTATTATTAATCAAAACTAATATGCATCAATTTCTAGGAGCAGGGCACCCTATTTGTGGTTCAATGGAGCTATACATATACAATGGTATGAAGCCAATTACATATTAACAATCAAAATAGGCCCTCGTAAAATTTACGTAAGGTTTACCAAAATAAAGAAGTGCTATGCTTTTAGGTCGCTGAAGAAGGATTAGATTTGGTTATACTATTTGAAAAGAGTATTGAAAACATAAGAAGCAAGTCAATGTTCAATGAGTAAATAAGGTTAACTATAAGGTATAAGAATAATTTCACATTAAAGTTCTATCTAAAACAATAATCCATTAATTGAAATTTAAAATGGTGATTAATGAACCTTTTGATAGAATCATTTATCAATACAATAAGAGCATCTAGTCGGTACCAAATGGATTAGACATAGAGCACATAGCTTGCGACAAGAAGTAACACAAACACTGAGTAATCAATTAGCAAAAATCAAAACAAATCCATGTATGGTGGCCAATCACACAAGGCTAGTAATACCTTTGCTAGATGGATTAACCACTATTGCAATTAATTGCAAGGTCCTAAAATAGATGGCTTCCATAAGAATTAACTTATAAATACATGCTCGAAATTAGTCAAAATTCTTAACTATGCATACATATCATTAGAACATATAAATGGTGTGCCTCATTACATTCCAGTTTACAAAGATATTAAAAAGGTTAACTTAAAATTCCCACAGTAAAATAGATATAATTTCCAATAGCGGTACATATTTTCCCAAAGCCCAAAATTACTCAAATAGACTTTTAGATAGCTAAATAATCAAAAACACAATTAGTAAAATAAATATAATTAATTAAGAATTGTTTAATCACAAGCTTTGAAATAAAGTTGGATAGTATATAAATATATGTAGATAGCATATAGTTGGTCTTATTTACTCACCTCTTAAGGTAATATAGAGAAATTTCCTACTGTATCCTTTGCTAATTCTTTAGTAATGATTAATTCTTGAGTACCCTATAATATTTTGTTAATGAAACCATAATATTTAGATGACCTTACGTTGCCTCTTAGGTTATGGAAATCAGTTGTATTCCTTCCATAGCACCAAGATAAGCATGTTTATTCAAATTACAACTTTGTTAATGCTCAAGTATCTTATCTATCCCTTCTAGCCATTACCATCCCAAACATAATTCATGCATGAACTCTCATTTCTAATTGTTATATCTTGTCTATTTTTTCTACCGCTTCTAACCCGCATATGCTTATACTATGAATTTTCTTTCCTTAATTTCTATACTTAATCAACTATCATTCTTTGAACTTCATCTCGGGAAAGTGAAAATTTCCTTAAATGCTAATGTATTTTCTAAAAAATGCTCAACTTGAAATTTTAAATTTTTCTTTACTTATCAATAGTGTTTTCCAATGATTTTTTAAGTCAATCACATATTTACATAAAATGAATGAACAAATGACAATAGGCAAAAGCAAGATATACCTTCAATTTGGCTTAATACTATTTTCACTCATCATTCAAGACATTAACCACACTTTTTAATAATCTTATAGTCCCAAAGGCCTCAAAACGTTAGCTTACAAACTTGTGGAATTTATGTGAATTTCAATTGAAAATAGTAAACTTCATGCTACACTAAAACTACCATAAATATAATGCTAAGGTTTCTAACATGAGAGGATAAAAAAAATGAAAAATATAGCTCCAAAAACATACCACTTACTCTTTCTAACTTCCTTGGTTGCTTCTCCCAATCTAGCCATACCAAAGGAGTAGCCACACACACCCAAATGGCTCTATTTAATTGAGATTCAAGGGAGAAAAGGAAGAGCATATATAACCATAATTTTAAGGTCATAAAGGAATGGAAGCTTGGATTTATAGAGGCAAGAAAACTTAAAGAAAGAAGTGGGATATTCTCCAGCTATAAGGGAGCCATGATTACGAACCTGGAAGGAATGACTCTGCACATAAGTTGGCTACCAAGGTGAACCAGAGAAGCATGACAACTGTAATAGAACAAAATGAAGAAACAAGAGCAAGAGGAGAACATGAGTTCCAATAAAAATAGAGATGATGGTTGATGGTTTTCTAATTGTGCTATCCCATGATTTTGCTCAACAACCACGAAGCTAGAATGGCAGACCAAGAAGGAAGGAAATCTACAATAATTTAATTGAAAATTAATGATAAAAAAGAGGGAATATATTGAATAATCATAAAGGAAATGGAAAACAAAAATAAAACACACTAGAATAGTAGGAAAAAAACAAAAATATATAGATATTCCTTTTTAGCACCAAAGAGTCGAGATTCAAAGTTAAGAGGAAATTTCCTACACGACAAGAAATGGTAGCCAAGAAACAATAATGAGACATGGTTGCTATAGCAAACATCATGCAACAATAGAAGTAAGAGAAAGGAAACCAAGTTATAGTGTTAATGGGGGTATAGGACATCTTTTTTGGTTGCTTACTCCCTTGCTCTTGCTGCTGAAAAGATTACTTAGAAGTTACATGTGTGTGGAAAAAAATTAGGGAAGGAAAAGACCAAAAAAAAACCAGTTGACCATTCATACAAATGGGGGCACCTTCGGTATATTGGAAAAATGAACTTGAAGCAGAAAAGAAGAAAAAAAAATTAAGCTCTTACCTGTCTAAGGCTTGAACCATTAGTATTACAGGTGACAAGATTTATGGCTATCATTTGATCCAAGCAACATTCTTAGTTATATCTATTAACCTTTACATGTACATATATTTAGGTTTTTTTATAATGGGGAAGTTAACAATTTAGCCAAATGAGTTTCTGGGTTCAAAACTGTGGATTTTGACAATGGTCAACAAATCTTTTAGGCACATAAGATTGCAACTATTGATTAATAATCAATTGTGGAGGATTGGATGATAGAATTGATCTAGCATTTGAAGAATCCCTCATCTACAAAAGATTTCAAGTTCAAACAAGAGAGCCACAAGGAATATCTTAATCAATGATGGTTTATACAACAAAAGGCATGAGGGGTTATTGTTGAAATTTTTGAGCAAAATGGAAACTTTGAAAGTTATGGAGGCTGTGTATAAAGGAGTTTGTGGATCTCACAAATTAAAGCCTAGTATGAGATGATTGATTCACAAACATTACTATTATTTGCCAAGAATAATAGTTGATTGTTTCAAATATACTAAAGGGTATAAAGCTTGTTAATTACAAGGTCCTATTCAAGATTGGTAGCGATGAATTACATCTAGTTATCAAACCATTACTGTTCAAAGGTTGGGTTATAGATTTGATAGGTAAAATTTATCCTCTTTCTTCTAAGTGGCATGCCTCCATCATCGTAGCAATAGATTATTTTACAAAGTGGGTGGAGGCGTAATTGATAGTGAATGTAACAAATGCTAATGTGATCAAATTTATTCAGCAACAAATCATCCACAAGTGTGGTATTCCTTAAACTATAACTGTTGGCCAAGGTATGATTTTCATAGGAGATAAAGTGGTGACCTTTTCTTAAGAATATAATATCAAAATGATTCATTCAACTCCATATTATGCTTAAGCCAATGAGCAAGTGGAGGCTACAACAAAATCCTAATTGATATCATTAAGAAAGCTTTAGAGGACAAGCTCAAGAGATGACATAAAGTCCTATTTAAAGCCTTTTAGGCATACAGGAATTGCAAGTGTATCACAACTAGCTTTACCCTACAATGATAGCGTAAGAAAATCAATATGTTGATGGTTAGTGTGAGAAAACTATATGTTAATAGTTAGTAAAACCTAAGATCTCTATTTCATAAAAAGCTAAGGAAAGGATAAAACCAAAATCTTTGCCTCACAAAAAGTTGAGAAGAGCATGTCCAAAATCAAGACCTTTGCTACAAAGTGAGGAAAAGAAGAAGATAGAATTAGAAATTGAGAAAAAAAAAAAGAGATAATAATGAAGAAAATTTTTAGACAACCTTCAAATGTCAAGAAAGAAGAAAATTGGCAATGCTAAAAGATTAACTCCAATTTAAAATATCCAAATTGAGGAGGAGTGTTGAAAATTACTATTAATTTTAATTATGTTATTTTTAGTTATTTTATTTTTTATTTTAATGAAGACTTATTTATTTTTAGTTAGTTTTGGATAGGCTTTTATGAGTTTAGGATTAGTTTAAGTGTTTTGTTTTAATTAGGATAAGATTATTTTAAATTTTTTATTTTTGATCAGAATAGAGTTATCTTATTTTGATTAGGATAAAATTATTTTATTTTTTACAATTATGTCTTTTAGTTGAAGTAGGAGTTTGCACTCTTTTTTTGTTATCCATAAATATAATATTATTTCCATCTAATAAAATAAGTTTAGAGAAAAATTAAATCTTGAATTTCTACATAACCGTTGCCATTACTCACCAGTAACATGTTATTTATTTAATTACAACTTATTAGTAACAAGTCACAAACACATTTTCAATGATGATTTATTTTTATTGCACAACTCACACATTTTCATACATTAGCCACATGAAAGACATGAACAGCAGATGTGTTAAATATTAGACTTACAAAATTTTGAAAATGCATTAATGTTGATGAATTTATTCTTCAGCCATGTCATCTTATATATATATATATATATATATATATTATTTAGGTTGCTAGCCATATGTCAAAAATAAAATGCATGATTTACGTAAGGCAGCTATGTAAGTCATAGATTTGAGATAGTGGTCAAAATTATTAGATGTCTATCTAAGATAAAAACAATGCCTTTATTGTCCTTGACCATGTGATTGCAAAGGTTTAGAATGAACCATGCCCTTGCCTCATATGTTTTCTTTTTCACTATAGCAAATACAAGGGACACAATATGTCCATCACCATCTTGTGACAATCAACACAGTCCTTCTATATTCCCATATAGGAACATCTTGTCAACTTATAATAGCAATTTCAAGTGGTCAAAGGCATCATGCGATGCTTGAATATCCAAAATAATGTATAGAACATTGCCACAAATTTATCCTTATAGTTGCTTTATGTACATTCTTTGTTCACAAACTTTACATATGATCCAAGTATGAAATAGTGAATAATAACCATGCACTTGGTAATAAAGATATGAGGTCTCCTAATTCCCAATAATGATGGCATGCAATATTTGGATATTTTGCATTTCATTTATATGACATTGTGTAATTGAACATACTTGGTATCCTTTTTATTATTTGGGCAATAGACACCTCTAGCTTTTCAATTACCATTGCCACAATGTATGATGCTATCATGTTGGAATCTAGTTTTAGGTAATCTTGAAATAATGATGCAAACACACATGTATGTGATCCCCTATACTTTGTGATCTGCCAATGAGATTCATTTACTTTTTGGCATGCCTTGACCCTCTAATTAGAGCTAATGTCATAATAAGGACTTCAATATTAATTCTGTGTATTTTGCAAAGAAGTAAGACACCTTATAAATGTGTGGTATGCTTGCAAGGAATATATTTTAATTGTATGGTGTAAAGATAACTTATCCACATGCTGAAAGCAAATGTACAACTCATATTTGTTATTCAAATTCCTAGTATCCGTCATTCTATGAAAATCAAGACCCTTTGTAGCCTAGATATTAATATATGAGAAATAGCTAGCTACAAGATCTCATGTTGGTCAATTGGTGCAACTAGAATGGCCTTGGTAGGAACCTCCTTAACATCATCACCTTTGTCGTTAGTGTTTTTATCATCATTGGCAATTGGAGTATTATTGTATAAATCTTCATGTTTAAATTCATCCATTATATCTTTCTTTGCATCCCAAGGACAAGGAAGATGAGTATTACCAATTGAAGGATGCAATGAACTTAGTTGGGAAGTGTGATCTATGGGAGGGGTTAGATAATGTTGGGTATAAGTGAGTTATGTATGAAATAGGTCCACTCCTACAAGGTATGAACTAAACAATGTGCATAGATCACAGTCAATTGCTAGCTAAGTTTTTATGTTGAGATTCAATTCAATAGTTGAGATTTTGTGTATAGCTCTATATTATATGAGTGTGTATCAAACATCACTCAGACAACAAAATTGTCCTCTAAGTATAACATTCGATATTACAATGCTAATAACATTATTGGCCATTTATATATTAACTTAGTCATTGCCTAGTTTGGGAAAAGTTGTAACATGTACCCAACCAATTCCTTTAATATCTCCTAAGTAATGCCTTCATCAATTTTCAACGCTTTTACTCTATTACACTTAAATGTCAAACCTTCATTGTCATTATAAATTTGTTTATTTATGTCCTTACTAGAAAAATTGGATTTAGTGATAGACAAAATTGTTACCAATTTTGGATTTACTGATAGGTTTGTCTATCACTAAATTTGACATTATTTTCACAACAAAAAATTTATAAAATAGTGATTGATGCTTCAATAAAAAAAATTTCAAAATCAGTCAAAAAGACATTCATTTTGGCCCCAAAAAGAGCAGTTAGAGCATTAATTAAATTTTTGCTAGTTGATAATTGGGTAGCGGCTGATTTGCAATATTAAACAGTAATTTTGCAATACGTCGGCTGATTTGCAGTAGTAAACAGTAATTTTGCAAGGCATCTAACTCTTATAACTTTTTAATTTAAGTAATATACTTATAATATTTTAATATAATAATAAAATGACATGCTAACATTTTATTAATGAAAAATAGTTAAATTTAATACATTAATATATTGTATTTTTAATAAAATTTATTATTATATTGTATTAATAAAAATCTGCTCATAATTATTTTTATTATATATTTCTTATGATATACATTAAATTATATGTTTAATATTACAAATAATAATTTGTATAAATTATAATTAATAAATTTTAAAAATAAAATTTAGAAAAGGCAAAGTTTACTTAATAAAAAATTACGAATTATTCTTGCATCAAAAAGTTTTCAACTAAATTTTGGTTGGATAGTTTGATCAATATTCAGTCGAAGATTATGTCCGATTGAAAATTGGTTAGATAGTTTTTCTTTTTATTTGTAATATATTTCTTTATATTTTTCCCTTTCCTTTTTATTTATTATTATGATCTATATCTTTTGTTTTCATTTTGTATTTATTTCATTTTTGAAGCAAAATGATATCTTTTTTTTTTTGAATTTTCATTCAACTTTTTATTCAGTATATATCATTACTTTGTTTTGTATTGTTTTTCAACTATATATTCACTTTTTGTTTTTAAATTTCATCTCTGTTATTCTTCATCTTCTTGCACTTCATTCTTCGTTTTTCTACACTCCATTATGCTGTAAATTATAAATTTTATAAATTTGCAACAAACATTAAAACTACATTAATCTATAAAAAAAATTGTACCAACATTTGAAAATCAAAAACTCAAATAAAAGACTCTCCTTTTTTTTTTGGTGCGTATCTTCATTTTGGTTATGTTTATCTTTTTTGCCCTCCTCTTTAAACATTAAACTTCACCCTTTTAATCCAAATGATAAGAACCGCAATCAATAAATCAATATAATATTAAAGGACAAACTTATATTTAAACTTACCTCTTTATAGATGAATGCTATGTAAGAAGAATAAAAAATTAAAGATGAATAAGAAATGAAAGTAGAAGAAGGAAAATTAAAATTGAGAAATTAAATATGAAGTAAAAAGTAAAGAAAATTAAATTTGGAAGGAGGGAGATAGGTCATAAAGAAAAAAGGGAAGGCTAGAGAAAAAAAAGAAGAAAGAGAAAGAGTAGAGCAAAGATGTATAGAGATGAAGCTAAAGGAGAAAGAGAAGTAGGTATATATAAAAATTAGAGTAAATTACACAATCTCTTTTTTGAGTTTTACAAAAACTATATATACCTCCCTTTTATTTTTAAAATTAATACAAATTTCTTTTGAGTTTTGCTAAATTGACGTAGACCTCACTTCCATTTTCAAAACCTCACTCCTTTGAAAAAAGAGTAAACTCTACAGACCTTTTTTTGAGTTTTGCTAAAATTATACATACTTCTTCTCTATTTTCAAAACCTTCTCTTAAAAAAAAAAGAGTAAATTGATAGGCTTTCTTTGAATTTTGCTAAAATTACACAAACATCTATTTTATTTTCAAAGGAGATTTGTGTATACTTTCAAAATGAAAGGGAGGTTTGTGTAATTTCAACAAAATCTAAGAGACGTGTCTATATAGTTTTAGTAAAACTCAAGGAAGGTTATATAATTTACGATAAAAATTAAAATGCATAGGTAAGAAAAATATTTTGATCTCACGTGTTCTATCAAATTTTATTTCATAGTCATTTTTTTATCGTACATTTTTTCAAACACGTGAGCAACTTCAAAATTTGAAATGTCTAGTCATGTCAAAACACAAATTTTGACAAGTCATATGAAAATTTGACTTAGACGAGCTATTTTTTAATTTTAATATTTTTATTCGAAGTTCAAAAAGTGTCTAATTTTAATAATATATTTTTAATATTTTACATTATAATTCAATAAAAAAATAAGCCATGAAAAATATAAAATGTTTCATTTGTAAAGATATTTTAATTTTTTAATATATATGAAAATATTAATATATGATTAACTAATTTAACATATATTATCTTAAATATTACGTTTTATCAAAATAAGGAAACATATTAAGAGAATAATAAGATATAATTAACACAATATATGTTATATTAACATATATATATATATATATGTATATACATATTTGTCATTATTATTTTAGATATGATTTTTTATAATATATATTAAATTATATTGTACACCTTATAAGTTTTACTTGAATTTGAGTAGTTAATAAAGCTTCCTTTGTCAATTCTAGAGTCAAATAATTTCAAATTATCTTTATTGTTATTATAAGTAAAATATTTAATTAAAAAAGCATAAAAATAACTAATATTTGATTTTTTTACCTGTTTAAAGCTCATATAGAATTTTATCTAGAATGGGTTGTATTAGGAATCTACTTAGGATATAGTAAGAAGTATTTATCATTTTAGCTTAATTAAAGGTCTTTAAGAAAGTTATTTTCCCAACGTTGTGTTTCAGTCATATCAATTGAAATATGATTTTTTTTTCTTTCTATAATTCTATTTTGTTAAGTAGTTCTTGAAGCAGAAAAATTGTAGTTTATTCTAAGTTCATTATAAAATTCTTCAAAGAATTGATTTTTAAATTCTTTCCTACTATCACTTTTGATTGAAAGACATCAAATATCCTTTTTGATTTTGAACTTATGCACAATATGTCTTAAACTTTTCAAAATAGTTATTCTCATGAGTTAAGAAAAAAAAACTTAAGTAAATCTAAAGTAATCATCTACAATAACAAAACCATAAATTTTACCTTTGTGACTTTGTGTCTTTATTAGACCAAATAAATCCATATGAATCAATTGAAACAAGTTCCTTGGATGTGAATGATGACATAGTTCGCTCCTCTTTTCTACATCTTTCACATACTTGATCCTTTTCATATTTGAGTTTAGGCAAGCTAACAATAAGTTTTTTTAATGATTATTTAGATATCAATTTCATATAGGCAAGCTAACAATAAGCTTTTTTAATGATTATTTAGATATCAATTTCATATTAACCTTTTGTGGCAAAGCAAACTATGATAATGTATTGATGCAAGACATGTTTGAGTAAAGATATTATCAAGAATCAAGATATAAGTGTTATTCATATCTTTGGCATAGATAGTGTGTGTATAAGAATCAAAAGCAATTTTATATTCTTTATCACATAATTGACTAATGCTAATGAGATTATGCTTAAATCCATCAACAAGATAAATATGATTGATTGTAAGAGATGCATTTAAGCATGTTGCTCCTAGATCCATTATTCTACCTTTCTTAGTGTCATTGAATGTAATAGTACCAAATACCTTGGGAATAAAGGGCAAAATTTTTTTCTTATTTTCAATCCTATGATGGGAACATCAAGAGTCAAGGAATCATAGGTCTTCTCCAATTTTAGCCTTAAGAGAGACTTGCATGCAATATATGAGAATTTAGGTATATAAGAAACTTTGAGTCCTTGTCATGTTAGTTCTAGATTTCTTATATACAAGAGCAGATTTCTCATATACAAGAGCATTTTTAGGAATCCACTTTTGAACTATTATTCTTGACTTTATTAAGCATTAATAAGACATATGATCTCTTCTAACAAGTATAACACATTTGAGGTGATTTGCAATTTGAGGCTTTTAACAAAACTGTCTTAATTTGTTTTCCTCCATCTTTATCACTATCATAACCAATACCATTCCTTCCTAAGGATTGTTTTGATGTACTTAGAATTACTTTTATATTTTTATGTCCTTTCAAAAACTTTGCTAGATCTTCATTCAAACTCAAAACTTTCTCTTTTTGCTTGTTATTTTTATATAAGAGTGCTTGCCTAGAATATTCTTTTTCAATCAATCAATGTTTCTTTTTTAATACTTCCTTTTCAACTTTCATGTGATCCTTATTTAGCTTATTATATTTAGTGCAATTTTATTTGAATATTCCATAACAACATTAAAGACATGTAATAATTCATCATATGTAAGACGAATATTTAGCTCTTCTTCTACCTTAGTGTTGGCATATTCCTCATTAGCTATGAGACAAAAAATTTCAACTTCCTTCTCAACAACAATGTCACTCTAGGAATCTAATCTAGTTGGGAGACATAGATTTTCCATTTCTTATGCTTCTCCTTTGCTAGATTCATCTAGGTCTTTATCACTTCACGTTGAACTAACCATCATAGCCCTTTTTTTTTTGGCTATTTGAGCTTGATTTATTTCTCCTTTATTGGAATCATCTAGAAGGTCTTTATCACTTCACATTGAATTAACTATCGTATCCCCTTTTTTTTTGGCTATTTGAGCTTGATTTATTTGATAATGGATAGTTAGCTTTGATGTGACTAATTTTCTTACGTCTGTATCACTTGAGTGCATCTTTGGTTCCTTCACATTTTGGTAGACTTCCACTTCTTTGATTTTTTCTATGATCTTCTCTTATAGAAGCTGTATATTCTTCTAGTCAATAATATCATTTCTTTCTCATTAGATTGATCAATAGGAAGCTCATTTTCTTTATCTCAATGAAAGGTTCTTTTTGTAATGCTTTTCTCTTTATTTTCTATACTTCAATTTAGATAGCTTCTTTCATAGGCAATTAGGTTTCCTTTGACTTCATCAAAGGTCATTTTCTCTAGGTTTTCACTTTCTTGAATTGCATCAACCTTGGCATTCCATGTGAACTTAGACTCTTAAGGACTTTTTGAATGAGATCCTTATTTGGATAGCATTTTTTCAAATCATTAATGATTTTTCAAGTCTTTAGAACATCTCCTTTATGCTTTCATTGTCCTTTATTTTGAATAGCTCATATTTATGCACCAAAATGTTAGTTCTTGTCATCTTAACTTCTGTGGTTTCTTCATATGTTATCTTTAGCTTGTCTCACATTTATTTTACTGAATAACATTTTGAGAGCTTTTTGGACTCTCTTGAATCTATAACATAAAAAATATAGTTAATTGTTTTACAATTAATTTTAGACCTCTTTTTATCTTCCTCATTCACTTTGTAGTTCATTGACTAGCTTGTCATCAATTTTTTCATAGAAACAAATGATTTATTTTTAATCATGTCTCACGCTTGTAATTCAATTGATTCAATGAAGACCTTTCTTCTAATATTTTAGTATGAATAATTCATCCCATTAAAGTATAGTGGGTTTTTGATCGAGTAATCATTGGTACTAGAAATTGACCTATCTTTTAGATGAAATCTTTCTCTAAGAAGTTAGTCCTGCAAAATAGGGACCATGTTTAAATATTAATTGTTAGTTTAGAATTAATTCAAGAAGAGGGGGTTGAATTGAATTTTTAAAAATTATTTTAGCCTTCTTTATAATTTATGATTCTTTTTGCCAATGTTAGGTTTTTAAAGAATGAAATCCTACTATTTAATAAAAGCATTAATCAAAAAGCAAAGAAAGTAGAGAAGAGAGAGAATCATGTAACCAATTTTATATTGGTTTGGCTAAAGTGTCATACATCTAGTCTCCAAGCAGTCACCAAGGGTATTTTATTAATTGTAGGTAATCACCACGTATATAAAGCAACCTTACACCATTAGAACAATATTCTAGCTTTTATTGCTTATCTCAAGGTAACACAATAGGGCTTAACACTTGGCTTTACAACTTTTCTTCTCTTTTTTTCACTCTATAGGCTTTTTCCCCTACATTAGGGCTTTTCAACAAGGCCTTTAGAAACTTTTTACAAAATTTTTCTCATGATACCCAAAAACTCTCCATTAGGTTTTTCTACAAGACAACTAAAAGCTTAGTTTTGGAATAAGGAAGTTCATTTTAGGTTCATGAACTCATTAAGGGTTTACTCAAATATAAAGGTTAACTTACATAGAGCAATTACATGTTCAAACACAATACAACTTTAGAATATGATTGTTTAGTGTTCTTTAATCTTTGATAAATAAAGTTTAGCTTTTAACAAATGGCTATTGGTACGTCAACTTCCTTAAATTGGGCAGATATATATATGCCCATTGATAAGGAATTTGTGTCTTCAAAGCTCTTCAAAGCTTCCAATCAATTTGTGATGAGTGTAACAGCTTTATTCCATATTAAGTAGCCTTTAAAATGTAGATCGTTGATTCCATCTAATATGTACGTTCTAGAAGTGAGAGGACTTGAATGGGTTTTCATTAGAGTGTTTCCATCTTTGCTTTCTTCAAACAGTTAGTCTCCTTTAATATTTGCTTTCTAATATCACAAACTTTCCTTTATCATTCCTAATTCAAATTATATCATTAAAGGCACATGAAAATAAATCAATGTAAGGTCAATATGAAATCTTTCCTTATAAATGACTTGACTAATATGTTTAATTTTTTAAAAATATTTCAATTAATTCCAAAGCTTAAGTTAAAAAATTACCATATTAAGATTTGAAGAACTTTCCTTATAATATGTAAATAAAAACCTTCATTAAACCTTATGATCATAATTTTGCAAATCACATTAATTTTAATTTCAAAAACTTTCCTTATATAAACTTGACACATTTAATTTCTCTCTAGAAAAATTTCCACAAATCAAATATTATTGTTATAAATAAATAAATCATATTTTAACCCATGAAAGAATATGTAACCCATCAAATTAACCTAGGCCCAAAATAATATTTTTGATAATTATAATTTTGACCAAAACAAATATTTCCGTGAAATATAAACTTAGCCCAAATTAATCTAGTTTCCAAAAACAAATAATTGAGCATGTTATCAAACATGATTCAAAACTAAGAAGCCTAAAACCTTGGATCTAACACAGAAAATGGGGATGTTTACAAAAATGGTTTGAACCAATAGTTGTTCATATAAGTTCAAGCAATCTTTGCAGATATATGTATACCGAAAGTTGGTGCACTTACTCTATCATTAACCAGCATAGTAGCTTATCAGAAGTAGAAACTATGCAAAAAAGCAAGCACCAAAAGACCATGGGAATTTACAAAGAAATTTTCTTAGCAAGAGGTAATATTAATTAGAGAAAGAGAAATTTAGTATATTTCCATCTCATATACAAACCATTACTTTTATGATGCTTAAAGTATTCCATTTTATACCTCACTTTTTAATGGTTAAAAAGTGTTCCCACATCCCATGTGTCAATGGATATAAGTTAGCATTCAAATTAACTTCCATTTGGCACAGAATTCCATTATCTCTATATCAATGCACAATTCCTACAATAACACCAAATTTCTACAACAACGTTCCTCTCCCAAGCATCCGACGAACAAAATAATACCCATGGCAACTACTAGTCCCAATAAAATCTTTACTTTAAATCTCTCCCTCAGGTAGTTCAAACAAATAGGCTCATTTAACCAATCGAAGAAATTGCATCCCCCCGCGCTCTTGTACATAGAACAAGCTATAAACCTCCTTCCTGGGTTCTTCTTTGTCTTGGAGACTCAAATCACAGCTCTTAGTCCAGAATTACAGTGTCCCTCGTGTTGTTGTAGTATGTTCTTTGATCATCTTGCAACACCAAATCATTCTTCGTTGCCGCCCATTTCCTTCAATCTGGCAACAACAAATGATTCTTCAATTGTCATGTGTTAAGTCTCTTCCTTAACCAATAATTTCATGATTTGTTGTCAGTCTCTGCACATGCAAGCATAGGCAAATATATGTATCTCTATATTGGCATGCTCTTATCCGCCAACATGTAAAGATCATTGATTGAAATTATTGGATACATAACATGTAGAGCATCTAAATGTAGTAGCTCTTCAAAAGCCAGCAATAAACACTGTCGGAAAATGAACAATAACCAATAAATCATATAACTAGTTTTGAGTCTTCTTCTTCACTAATGCTTCAACGTTCTTTGCGTTCTTCGCTCCCTTCTCTGCGTCTTCTCCTTGCATGCCTCTTCTTAGATGGGTGTTAGAGAACGAGTATGAAGATGCTGGTTTCGCTAGAGAACAATCAGGAATTATTCACAGATGGGTGTGTCTTCTTCTTTGAAGGTTTGCATTTTCAGTGTGCATTAAGGCAGATCCTTTAACGCAGCATTTTCTTTTGTTTTCTGATCTGCAGGCATAAAACGAAGAGGCAGAAAAAAATAAAAAAATAACTCAGACTATTAGAAGCAATGTTTGGATGATCTGGAAAGGAGAAAGTGAAAAAAAAATTTTACACATCAGCAGATAATGGCCTCGTTAGCAATTAATGATCCACGTCACTTTGTGACATCATTAGGACGAAAGGACCAAACTAATAACAATTTGGTCTATAAGGAACTATTTCGAGAACAACAATCTATGAAGAATCAAATTGAGAATAAACCTATCTTAAAAGAACTAAAATAATATTTTACTCCATAAGATAATTAACAACAGCAACTAAATTTGAGAAAGTGCACTGCAGTGCACACAAATTTTTCTAACAATCTTCCACAAATCCAATCAACTAAGGAAGGGAGTGAATTTTCATTTCTTCAAAGAAAGATCAAAGTAATAGAGTACCAGTATCAATGCATAAGTAGTGTCAATACAAGAAAAATAATTTAATTTTATTACTTATTTGTCACTCTAGAGCAATATATATCTACTGTTGGACACAACGACAACGTATTTCAAATTAAAGATCTACCTAGCTACTTGCAATGGCAATCTTTGATGATTAAAATATACTATTTTTTTCAAGTAAAATTAATACGTAAATTTGAGGATGAACAACTAATACATATACCAGAACAAGAAAGCGGTTTTTTCATCCTCCCAAAAAATTTCTTCCTCATTCTTTTTAATACATCCTAGCCGCTAGGGAACTTGCAAATTCAAGAATACAAGACTTTTCAAAAGTTATGTAATATAATGGCAATTATTAAGGAAACAAATTAAAAGGACGGAAGAGGAGATGCCATTGTAACGTTTCTAAGACCTTGAGGGATTAAGCTCAAATACATAAACCCTTTTACAAAATCATGAATCAATTCATGTTTCTTTCCCTTGAATTTCCCCTGGGAATTTGGCTGAGCACAGCAGCATCCAGCTTTCGATAGTGATGCTACATCTGATCAAGAACCTTGTAGACGAAGCTGTCAACTTTATCCTCATGCTTTTCATAAAGAACTGGAGCGTGCGTGTGCAACAACAAAAACCTTATGAAATAGCATAAGTCTCAGCAATCAGGTATGAAAATTAAAAAATTAACTAGCAAGGAAGCTGTAATGATTCATAAATAAGAAATTTAAAGTACTAGGAAATTAATTAAAATCAATAATTAAATAATAATCAAAGTAAAGAGTAAACTAAACTTGTGGAAATGACAAAAGAATTAACCACAAAAAAATATAATAAAGACCAACAATTATAGCACTTGTAATAATCAATTTATTTAAATAAAATCAAGTGAAAAAATTTTTGATTAACCAAAATTAAGATTCAAGATTACGTTGTAGTTACAGTGGTTGAACCTTGCAATCCTATAGAAGCTAAGTTCAAATTTGGGTGGGACAATTCCATCATCTTTTTCTTTTAAATTCTCTTTAATCTTCTAGCCTAATGTCAGTGATGCTTAAAGACCAAAAGTGCAACTTCTGAAATTTTTCTTCAGCCCTTATATATATATATATATATATATATATGTCTCAAAATGCTGTTAGATTCCTTTGGATATTTTCTAGCTTCCATCACCATGCTTCTGACAGTGTCGTGATTGTTATTTCTGTCCCTTGTTGACCTGAAGCTGTGCAGATTCAGAGGTTCCATTTCTGCAACTTCAACTGAAGATATTCCTGGTTAATTTGCCTCCTTCAAGCTTCCTTCTCAGCTTAATGTTTTGTGGTCTTTTCTCCTAAGTTTCTATATATCTTTCCGTTTGTGCTTGGTTCTATGCTTTGTGATTGAAGCTTCACTTATTCTTTTCATCCTTTCTGTTTGTCAAAACCATTTCATTTGTTTTGAAAACAACCATGCAATTTCATGAATTCTCTCTTGGTTGACTAATTTCAATCTTCAATTCTCCCTATTCGAATTTCAGCAGCTCAATGTATTATATTCCTTGTCGGCAAGTTCCACCTTTCAGCTCTATATTTGAATATGAGCTTCTACTAGGGGTTCCAAGTGAAATTATGCTTTTGGCTGTGTGGGAATCATCTTAGGTTCCAAGGCTAATTGGTAAGTTTTACAACTTCTGACCAATCATTGTTAACAAAAATAAATAAATAAATATTTTCCTTCGTGCTCTCTTATTGGTTAGGATGTGGAATGAACTATTGAAGAATCTGTTATTTGTAGGGGATTATTCAACTAGGTGATTGAGGAGCTATGCCTATTTTCCATTCTTCATGCTAAACTTGTTAAGGTAAGCCTTAACATTTTCTTATAGCAATATAAATTAAGTGAATAATTAAGAGTAGTGTTAAAATCAAGAATGGGAACTTAATAGGAAATAATCAATTAAAGTAAATTGAGCATTAAAATTAAAATGACCACTAAGATTGTGAATTGAGAAGAAAGTAAAAAATCAAGATTAAGTTAGGGGACAAACTAGAGCTAGATGCCCTAATTCAATTCCCTAACCTTCAAAATGGTGAACCAAGTTAAGTATTAATCTAAGATTGGTGCTGGTAGTAGGTAAACTAAACTAGGTAGTGTAAGAGACTTGATGGTAGTTAAGGTAAGAGTGGAAATTTATGTGATTTTCAATAAAAGTTGAGGGCTTATATGGTAGTAAGAAGTTCTTTAAATAATAAAGTAATAAAATTCATTATGTATAGTGTAAGATTGAAACTTAGAGATCTTGCAAGGGTATTAAATTAATTAAATTGATAAATGGATGTGTCATAAGATAAATTTACGAACTTAACCTTATAAAGTGAAATAACTTAAATTGTGGGATCAAAGGTAATTAACTAACGACCTAATTTATGAATGGGAAATATTGATTCTAGAATAATTTTCCTGGTTGGTAATTTAGAGTAGTGCTTGTTTGTTATAATTTGAAAAATTGAAAAGTTACCTTGATATGTTTTTATGAGTTCTCTTAAATACTTTATGATTACAAAATATCGTATTATTAATTGTGAAATTTTATTGTAGATCAATTATCTCAAAGATTTTAGTATATGAATTTTGCTTAGTATATGATATTTTTTGTGTGTGCGTGTGTGTATATGGTGGGATTGTGTAGAATGCTAGCTGCTAACAGTAATTTTGTTTACTCTTGGTGCACTCTGGATATTACCATGCTATTTCTATGATTGAGTACTTAAAAAGCATTGATTTGGATGCTCTTTGATTGCTTAAAGGTTGTACGCATTGTGGTAAGTAGGGATGGTGGCAAGCAAGGACGATGGTAGTAATTTCGCCTATAATTCTCACTTATAATGCTTTGAGGTTTAATATATGATTGTTTATCTTCATAGGTTTTGTACCCACATTATTATATATTATAACTTAGAGTTTTGCATGGACCTTTTTAATGAAGTATTTTTATTAAATTGTTTTCTATTCATCATTAAACTTTTAAATATTTGAATTTAATTTTTTATTGCCATAATTTTCTCTTATTGATGCTATATCTTGATTAAGATATCTTATGCCTATTTGTTCATTTTATAGTTATTGTATTAATAATGTAATAAACCAATTTTCTTTTAACTTAAATCTTTTAAATTTTTTTGTGTATATCAATCATTTCATATATCTTTCTATTTGAAGATTCATAAATTTGAATCTTTATAAAAATTATTTTTTGCTTTTCCATATTTAAGGTTATGTTATTTATTATTATGTCAAAAATTTATTTTCAATAGAAAAACTTTGTGCCTACTTATTTCATTAGTTATCATGCTTTATCTTCTACTTACTAAGTATTACAACTAATTTTGTTATTTATCACTACAAATAATAGTGCTTGGTTTGAATGCATCCCAATCTAGTTGAGGAGTATAGCTAAGGATAAGCTAATGGTTAGTTTGTTTGGTATTGTTAGTTATTGGCTTCTATGCTTGTGTATATGTTTGAATTTTTGAATTTGTTCCACAGGCTACAATGTTAGTTCTAACTAATTGATTACTATAAACAATTTGGAATGCCTTACTTACAAGGTCGACACTTTGTCATCTTTTCTCTAAACTTATTACAAATAAAGTATTACTATGATATTACATATATGAATAGAATTTAATATATGAGTAAGAAAGAGAGTTTACTTGAAAAGTATTATTGTATCAAAGTGTTAACTTATGTTTACTTTTCATAGGATTTGTTTAGCATGATTAGAGAATGAGATGGTTATCTCATATTTCATGCAAGTTGCATCTCCATCTCGAAATGTGATAGAAGCATCACTATTGAACAATCAACAATAATCAATTAGGTGAAAACCTATAAGTAGTTTAATTGTAATCTCCTAAATGTTCAAATGAGATAGGGTCATTTAGTTTGCATATTAGCATAAAGAACTAAGCACATACACAATTGTGTACCAAGTAGACTCTTTCACTCACTCATGTTAACTAGAATTTAGCTTAACAAGTATCCCCATTCCCCACAATATGTTATTGAGTAGATAAATACATGCTCTTTATCGTTAGAATGTTGATTTAATCATCTCTAACTTTCGCAAACTCTATTTGCACACTACCAAGTTCTTTTCATTCTCAGTTGTTTCACCATAGCTAGCAACCATGAGCACTGCTCCACTCAACACAATGTCTTCCTTAGGTTATTATGGATTCGTAAAGGTAGCTAGAATGCTGCCATCTTCATCATATGCAAGCTTTCTCTCTCTCACCATAATGTCTTGTTCTTCCTTTCCAATAAGAATTTCAATATTGTAGAATATGATCTACCTTGGTTATTAATTCCCCTATTTCTCATCAATCTGAATTTAATTATTTTTGTAATCATTTTTACCAAACTAAATGTAAGAATATATATATTGTTAGTTTAGAAGTAATCCAAGAAGGAGAGTTGAATTGGAGTTTAAAACTTATAGTTTTAATCCTTCTGGTGCTTCGGGACAATTGGTTAATATATTCAAAAGATCATTCAATGGTCCATGGGCTATGTGGGAAAAGGTCCCACCACATATTAAGGATTGTTGGTTTAGTGAATTTCAAGTACATAAATTTTATTGTCATATATGAGTGATCCATTTGCAACTTGTACCCTTCTACATGTTGCTTTAATTTTAGTGTCATTATATATATATAATGTTTATTATTTTACTTTTTCAAAGTAGTAATTTATGTACAAATTGCTTAGTGTAATTGATCTTTTACATTTCATTCTTTGATTTCTTTGTTTTGTTAATTTACTAATATATTGAGGAGTAGATAAGTGTTGTTTTATCATGTTTTAAGTTTATCTTTATGGTTAAATTAACATATTTTTACTTTTTTTATTCATTATATTCATTATTTGATGTAATATGGATGACTTTGAATCTTTGTACGAAGAAATCTATTATAGGACCAGAAATTGTTGTGACTTTGTTTGGCTAAATTTAGCCGTAAATTTTGTTAGAGTCTTCATCTATATTGGTTATGTAGATTTTGATTATGCACTTTAGAAATTAAAAGGTACTTGCAATGTTAGCCATAGTACTTCATTTTAATTTTAATTTTTTTGTTTATTAATGTGTTATTTCATTTAATACTTACAAAAATTGTATTATTGGAATGAAGATGACCACATGGCCATTAGAACATTTTTTGAACATAAAGGGAGTATACGGTTGAGTGGTACTATGAACAAAGCTAAATAGAAATTTTATAAGAAAGATATAATCCCTAAATGGATTAGTCGGAATCATTGGAATGAAATGATGGTTTATTGGCAAAGTAAGGAGTTTAAGAACCAGTCAACCACTAATTCTAAGAATAGGTTGTCAAATAAGGGTGGGTTAGGGACATCCTTGCATATAGAAGGATCAATTCCAGTTTTTGAATATAGAAGAAAATATGTAAGTGTTAAATTTTTATATTTTATACTTATTATATTTTAGTTACTCCATGTCAATTAACTATTTATTTGTTTATTTTAGGTAAAGGAGAAAGGGCTAGAGCCTACTGCCTCTAACTTATTCTTAATGACACATAAGACAATAAAGAATGATTGGGTTGATCATAAATCAAAATCTATGTAGGTAAGTATGACATTTTAATATTTATGATATAGATAATATTATCTTTATTTAATAATTAATTTATATTATATTAGGATAAATTTAAAAATATCATCAAGGGGCATAAAGGTAACAATTATAAGATACAAGTTGATGGAGAAGGAGATGCAACTATAGATGGCCAAGAAGAAGATGCTGATGGAAATGAAGAATCCTTTATGTCAATGGTATTTGCTCTTCCCAAAGAGCAAGTTGCCAACACTTGGATCAAAGTAGCTAGAGGACCAACAAAAGGAAGAGTTTATGGCCTTAGCTCAGAAGGCACTACTATTATGCATGGAGCTAGCTTAACATCATATGGTTCAACATCTTCTGGAGCAGCCCTAACACCCTCTACACAAAACTTAATTGACACTCCTTCCTTTGAGGAAGCTGTTAATCGAGTAGTAGAGCAAAGACCGAACAGCTTTTCATGAGGAGTTGCAAGTAAGTATTTAAGCAGCCATCCAATCTATGAATCCAAGTCCACCACCCAGATCTTCTGGAGATTCGAGGTCTACATCACACATTTGTTAATTTGTAGGATTGGATAAATATTTCTATGACTAAGTTCTAAACTTTTGGAAGACATTATAGCAGTTGTATTGTAAATTTTTAATATTATGTTTTGAATTTCTACTTATTGAATGAGTTTTAAATTTTTATTGATATTTATTATACTGAAACATATATTAGTATATAATATTTACAATAGATTTTAGCAATGTATATAGAAAGGATTTATTTATTTATAACCATCATTTTGCAATAGATTTAGAAACAAAGGTAGAAAGATTTTGTTTTTAACTTTCATTTAGAAACAAATTTAGCAACAAATGAAATATTTTTTTAGACGAATTTAGCAACAAGTTGTTCCTTTCAAAATTAGCAACAAATATACAGTCGTTGCTAAAGGTCAAATATTTGTTTCATTTTGACTCAATTTAGCAATGCCCATCTTTGAAATTAGCAATGACATTGTTCATTTCTAGTTTAGCAACGGATTAGCATGGGCGTTGCAAAAATTTAACAAGGCCTAGTTTGGCTAAGGATTTAGCAACAACATTATCCATTGCTAATGTATGATTAGCAACGATCATTTGCTCATTAGTAACGGATTATTTCGTTGTTAAATGGCTTTTTTCTAGTAGTGAGATAAGAATAGTCCAATGCTTATTCTTTGAAGCATTAATGTGATGCCTGTAGGTTTGCTTGTGAATTTCTTACTATATAGGCTGATGTTGGTGATAGCAAAGCCTGAGATGCATTAGAGTGATATTTTGGGGACATTGAAGTGGTTTGCTATGGATCTAACCATTGTGCTACCTTGTTTGGTAAAGATGGTTGACATTTGGGCTTGTGCTACATTGACTTAAAAACTCGCTAGCCATATGGGTATGAGGTCTAACACCAGCTTCATTTGAAGCTAGTGCTGGGCCTCATATCCATATGGCTAGCAAGACTTGCACATCAATGTAGTCCAAGCTTAAATATTAGTTTTCTTCATAAAAAAAGATAGTAATGGTCAGATCTATAAGGCTACCCCACTTCCTTCTACTAACATCACTCTAGTGCATCTTAAACTTTACCATTATCATTACATCATCTAATCTATGACAAATTCATTATGCATTTGTACATATGGTAAAAAAGCTCATAGGCAAAATCACAGGCATCACAATGCTTCAAAGAATAGGCATTGGCCTACTCCTATCAAATTACCCTATAAACTTGCCTAAAAAATAAGATAAAATTCAACCTTCTATGGTAGAAATGGCAATCAACTACTGCTTAACATTTTTGGATCCTCCACAATATGGCTCATTCAAGAAGTATGAAGATGTGTTATAGCATTAACCTTTTAAGAGTTAACACATCCTACCAAGTTCAAATCTATATAACCAACATCTTTTTTATTATTAGTTCTCCCATATGTGAGCATGAAACTTAAACAAGGATGGCTTTAGTATTTATCTAATTTTCCTTAAGCAAAACAAAGGTTTAGACAATTATCAAGGTTTTAACTACTCGAATAGAATGAATATTCTCTGTCTCTTCTCTTTCAAGATCATATTTATGATATAAATATGAACTAAGTTTGTTTATTTTTACAATGCTATAGTTTTTAAACAATAGCTATTTTACCTTATATAACATCCCTAAGTTACTAGATATAAAAAATATGCCATCTAACTAGATGACTTCACTCCTATTGATCTTATGGTATAAATGTTAATCCATGAGGTTTGTAAGAAAATTGAAAAATGTGATCACATCATGTGGCTTTATGTACCACTGTCGTGAAACTCCATGATTTTCTATTATTTAAAATTTTATCTTAATTTTATTTGGCCTTAAATCCTTCATTTCAAGGGACTTACTTTTATATCCAGTGTGTTTCGCTCGTTTATGAAGAAACATGACATTACGTTTCTCATGTTTACAGAGAAGTTAGATGTTACATTTTACCTTGTAGGCATAAATGTAGCCATGATGACTTGTAAGATAATATAAGGTATTGCATTATAGCCATGACAAAAATTATTGTAATTAAGAATGCATGAAGCACAAATATTTTAATTTGAAGAAAGAACTCTTTGAATATTCTAATATCAAAAACCAAAACACAGCAAATTGTATTTAATAAGAACTAGAATTTCACACAATTTCAACATAGAGCAAAAATGCTACAAGTTAGCATCAAGTGAAGACATCTCTAACACTATTTTAATTAACATGTTAATCATATAATTTACATGCAAACACTCAACACTAGATGAAGGGACTTTTGACACAATTTTAGCTTGTTAAACTAATATTATACTGTGCCAAATATTAAAACTTAGTTCCTACTGAAAGCCTAAAATATAGAACTTTATACCCAAAAAGTAAACACCAACTTAGCACTTCATAGCATAAAATTATAGCAACAAGATAGAGCTTTGTAATAGAAAATTATGGCATCAAATCAGAATTTTATAGTGGCAAATTTTACAAAGAAACTAGAGAATAGACAATAACAAAATTTTGTGACAAAAAACCTTGTCCAAAACATAATTAGCACCAAAACAAATTGCTTAGACTATATAGTAAGATTCAGCTCACAATATGAAACTTTATACCTGAAAAGTATAACCTTTATCGCTAATGGAAGTTGAACTTTACTGATTAAATCACCTTTATTGCTAATTAAAAAAGTAATATCATGTTAAATAAGTTTGCTCAAATGATAAAAGAGAATTGATAAGATTCATAGTAATTTATGTTGTATGAAGTTGAATTCCCTTTGCATTAGGAGCTTATGTTGATAGTCATTCTTTTTCAAAAAGATCTTTGAGTATATCACTAGCATCCTCACTAATAATGTTAGAATAACCAATTTATATTATTATTATTATTTAAACAAAAAAATATAGTTTCATATGATTTGGATGCAATTCAAAGCACCTTACCTCAATCCTAAGGTTTCTTCTTTCTACTATTTCCCATTTGCAAGTAAATATTGTGATATAAATTTAAAAGTGATGATTGGTACATGGTGAATTTTAATTATGATATGATAATTTTTAAATATAAAATTATATTTTATTGAATATTTTATGTTTACTTATTTAAAATAAATTATAATGTTTGATTAATTATTTTAACTTTAGATTTTGTGACAATTAATGACTCTTAATGAAGTCAATTCAATTTTTGTGTAATTAATGAGTACAATTATGGCTATAAATTTAATAAAATAGTCAAAATATTATTTTATATTTAATATCTATTGAATCATAACCAAAAGTTAATGGTATACTTGTGTTCAGTACTCTAAATTTTATTGGGCTTTTTTTGTCATTAATGGTCACACTAATAGTTTTATATGCTAAAATTAAGATAATCTTTTAGTGTTAGATTAAGTCTAAAAAATTATATTTGCACCTTTTACTGAATTGAAGTTTTTTGAAACCTAAAATTGCAATTATATTTTATTGATTTTTGTATATTGGTTGAATTTTAGTTTGCTGACAAGAAAATAAGGTTTGTCCAATTTCATTAATTCAGCTTACAATACGATAGTATTAAAGTGGCCACTTGCAAATTGCAAACTCTTTATCTTTCATAACCTATATAATAACTACAAAATATGGGCATGTAATATTACACTTCTTTCCCCCTTGCACATGAACTACCTCATTAATTTCTACATATTTATGAAAATATTTGAGTAAACAACATTATTCAAAATAAAATAATTAAAAAAATTTATCTTAACAAGAATTCATGTCTTTCTTTAATTATCTTTTAAAATTTTCCATTAGTTTATGAAATAAAACCTCGGCATTTAGAATGATTCAGTATCTTATTTAATTGAGATTAACGTTAACTATTAGATGAATTTCAATATTTTTATTTAGTGCTTAATATTGTTATCATTGACATAACATATTGTTATTATTAATTTGAGAATATTTATTTTCTAAAAAAACCAATAAAGGACATTGATGCAGTGTACGCAAAAGAATAAGATTATTTTATCTAGGGCCTTGAGAGAGGAAGGGCAAGGATTTGGAGTTTGAATGTTGAGTAAATTATGCCATCTTTTGTTGATGTTAAACTCTAATACTATAATTTTATTTTTAATATGATAATAAAAATAATTATATATTTTTTAAAAATAATGTTTTAATAAAATTTAATTTTATGAAAAAAGTAAATTTTTTTAAAAAAATTATTTTTTAAAATAATAAAAAGAATCAATGTATCGCATTTACATCTTAATCTATACATTCAAATCAATGTACCAAACTATACATTCAAAATAGAGTACCAAAATATTAATTCACCAATCAACACCTATCAATTAGCACCCACATCAAGTAATCAAGCAATGTCTTACTAATTCAACAATCAACGCACATCAAATTAAACAAAACAATGCCTTACTAATTTTGAACCAAAGGAAAAATACCTCACAAATCTGAGTGTGAGAAGGGATGTGCGTAAGGAAGAGGAAGATCTTTGGAGGGCAAACTGTCATGGCCGACATTGATGGGAGCTTTGATAATAGAGTTCAAATGTGGTTGGGGTTGCAGTTTTGAGAGGAACAATGCCACTGGTGAGCTTCGAAAACAATGGTGAAGTGAGCATATCGAGATGATGCGGTAGGTGGACTAGCATTTAAATGAAAGGAGCTTTGAATGTTTGCTGATAGAGATGCAATTGGGCTTTTTGGTTTTAAACATGATTTATAGAAAATTATGGTTAAGTTACACTTAACCATGGGTATAAAACCATGGTCAAGTTTAGGCTTAACCATAGTAATGGAATAAATGTGGTTAAACATAAGACTAACCATGGTTAAGCCCTTTAAAGGCTTAACCATAGTTATTTATAATCATGGTTAGCCACTTAGAGACTTAACCATAGTTTACAATAATTGTGGTTAGACTTAGGTTTAGCCATAGTTATTTCTTAATCGTAGTTAAACTTTTGCCTTAATCATAGTTATAAGAACTATGGTTAAACATCTTTTGCTAAAACTTTTTTTTTCTTTGTAGTGTTTTTGGTCTCTAAAATTTTCTAAAGTCATGCTTTACATGTTGGTAAAAGATTTGGCAAATGTTTGCACATCATTTCATATTGTTCAAACATATAGTGGTACACAGAAAACTCAGCCCAACCTTATCATAATGAGCTAGGTCTAGCCAACAAAGGAGAGAAAACAAAAAAATGGACAAAATTGAATAGGTTGAAAAATCGAGCTAGGTTGAGCTACAAGTCAAACCAATGGGTTGTTTTAGATTGGCCCAACTTGGCCTGTATCATATATATATAGTTTCCTAATTCCTAAAATCCATAACTCCCTTTTTGCTTTATACCTTTCTATTTATTAATGATGCAATGCTTTTTTTCCAAGTCTAAAATTTTCAAAGTTCCATTCTTAGTCTCTCCTCTCCTTCACTCCTTCATCATTAGCTTAGCTCATTACAACCTTCTGCCTTAGTTGCGCTCCCTACCAACTTGCCTCCTTTCATCGTCATAAGCCTCCGTTGTCAATCATCGGCCTTCCTTGATCCCTTCAAAGCTTCACAGCATTTATTTGCTTCTTTTGTTTGTTTCATGGTTTTTGGTTGGTCTCATTGTTATTGGGTCTCCTCTTCCTTCTTCCCTTCGTTTCCTTTCAATGTCAAGTAATATAACATTTTTTTTCTTCCATTTTTGTTGTCAAGCTAATTTGTGATTTCTATAGCAAAGCTTGCTTCCTTTAAAATTGATTTGAACTGTGGATCTTGCGCTTCCCCTCTCTTATTCCTAGTTATAAGTATCACTTTTGTTGAACAATAGTAATTAATTTATAAAATCTTAATACTCTTTTGAGATTGAAGTTGTGGATTGCTCTTGAACCTTTAGGAATAGAATCATTAGCCAAATTTTATTGCAAAATGTGTTTTCCTTACCAAAAGCCAATTATAATCAAGATGAGGATTTTGCCAAAGATTGGCATCAATTTTCTTTCTTAGTCTAATGATAAATTGATAATTGAACATTCATACAACATATATATTTCTAAAAGAATATTTGATTTGAAACATAATGTTATGGAAATCTATTCGAATTATGACAAATGTATAAGGGGCATGTGTGATGTTTGGAGGTTACTAATTTTATTTTATTTCAAGTAGATAGTCTTTAAATGTGTATTCTAAACATTTAAGGTTGCCACATTGCTGGATTCGGTATAACACTAAAATAGTTAAACTTGAAATTGCATATAACAGTTGCTAAAAGACATTATTTGAACATAAACATGATATTGATCACATAATTAAAAGAGTTGATTTCCTTTCATTTTATTCTATATGATGATTGTTATGATTCTTATACATGTGGAAATAATTGATACTCTTAATTATTATTATTTTTTACTATGAATTGACACCATTAGGTAGAAAGGCACCAATAGTAGACTAAACTTTTGAAGAAAACTAAGGCCAATCCTAATTCTAACCTAACACTATTCTTATCCAACAATCTATTGCTTCATATGCTAATACTATTACCTTTATTGCTTCTACAACTTCTACAACTGTGGGTTCAAAAAGAAAATCCCCTACAAACAAGTATTTGGGAGCATTTTAGAAAGCTTTGTTAAATGAAACTAATGGGGAATATAGGTGTGTATGTATATTTTATGAGGCTTTCTATGCTTGACACCCTAGCAAACATGGAATGAATTTCTTACATAGGTACTTGAAAGCATGTGATAAAAATCCACACAGGGCATAAGCAAAAAATCAAACCATTTTCGCATACATCCAACCTTTAGGGGGAGATAATTCAGAGGGTTGCTCCTACAAGAACATTGGCCCCTCACATCTTTAGTCTAGATGAATGTCAAGCTAAATTTGTCATATGTGATGATATGCTCTTTCGAGTTATAGAAGGGAATAGATTTCACAAGTATAGCAATTATCTAGATCCTAGGTTCCCAATTCCCTCAAGAATGATTGTTGCTAAGGATTGCTTGAAACTTTATGTGAAAAAAAATCTAATAAGCTTAAAGAGTTCTTAGAAAGTCATGTTTGCATGTTTGCCTTACTAAAGACACATGGATTTCAATTCAAAATGTTAACAATATGTGTCTCACAGCTCACTTCATAAATGTAAATTAGAGATTACAAAAGTAGATCCTCAACTTTACTATAATTGAAAATTATATGAGTGACATTATAGGCTAGGCAATCGAGAAGTGTTTGTTGAGTTGGGGGATTAAGAAAGCATTCATGCTAACTATAGATAATGCAAGCTCCAATAACATAGTCCTAACCTATTTAAATAAGTGATTGAAAAATTGGAATGTGTTGGTGTGTAAAGGAGATTATTTACACATGAGGTGTTATGCACATATTTTAAACTTAGTAGTGAATGATGGGTCAGAGGATATGCATGACTCCATCTCTGCTATTCGTAATGTTGTTAAGTATGTGAAGTCTTCTCCTACAAGACTTCAAAGGCTCAAAAGTTTTATTGAAAGGAAAGAATTGAGTCCAAGAGTCTTGTATGCTTGAATGTTACAACTAAGTTGAATTCCACCCATTTAATGTTAGTATAACCATCAAGTTTCAAAGGGTATTTAATATAATGGAATAAAGGTGTTTACCGGACTTGAGGACCTAGTGGGCTTGGCCAAATCGGGCCAGGATAGGGTGAGTGTAAAAAATAAAAAATAAAAACAAAATTTAAAGCCAGGCAGGGCCACAAAATTCGACTTGGTTAGGCACTAGGCTGGGTTTAAGGGCCATATTGGTTTGGCCTGACCCTAAAAAAATATTTTCAAAAAATAATTTTTTATAAAAATTTATATCAAATTTTTATTTTTTTAATGATAGAATATAATTTTATAAAGGCTTATGTAAAAAAAATTTCTTAAGATTATCTTATAATTTTAATAATAAACCCATGCTAGCCTTAAGGGGAATATTAGCTTGGCTAGACCTAAACAAATTAAAAAAATTAAAGAAATTTATAAAGATTTATATTAAAATTTTATTTTTTTAAAGATAAAATATAATTTTATAATGACTTATATAAAAATATTTTTTTAGGGTCATTTTATGGTTTTAATAATAAATTAGAAAAAAAGAAAAATATCAAGCCACACAGTATTAGTTCGGCCTTGTCTAGTATTAAACTGGGTTAGACAAGGTCTAGGCAACATGTTTCAATTTTGAAACCCATTTAAAATCAAGCCAGACATCAGGCTTAGTCAAAGTCTAACTCAACCAAGCCCATGAACACCTTTAGAATTGAGGATGAAAATAAAGGGTATAATGCGCATTTTAGGAAACATGTCCATTGAATTGGTCCTCTTATGGTTTCTACTTGGAGTAATGCCTCTATGTTTGTTCAGTTTTTTATGGTCTTTTAGGTCTTTTATGAAATTACATTGAGGTTTTTTGGTTCACTGTATGTGACCTTAAATGCTTGCTTTCATGACATCTCTTTGATTCTATATATGTTCATATTTCTATTATGGAGGATCCTCTCATTAAAGAGATGGGTAGGAAAATAAAGAGTAAGTATAACAAGTATTTGGGGAAGCCAGAGAATATGAATCCTTTATTAGTACTAAGAGTGGTATTTATCCTTAGATATAAACTTGCTTATGTACATACTAGCTTTAAAGAAAGATATTTTGATCTTAATCTTTGTGAGGCCATGGAGAAAAAGGTGACAGATGTATTGTATCATTTATGTGAAGAATATGCTAGGGGTTTTTAATGAATCACAAGATATCTCTAAAGAAAATGATGACTTGAGTGGAAAGGATCCTAGGGAAATGTAAATACCTACTTTTGCTCCTCGTAGGATAAAGAACAAATGGAACATGTCAAAGAAAATGAAAGCTATCTGAGATTAGACTTTGGAGTTAGATAAGTATCTTGCAATTGAATTAGTTAAGGATAATCATTCTTTTGATATCTTGCCACGGTAAAAAGAAAATTTTGCAAAATATAAAGTGTTTCCTTTGGTTAGACGTGATATGTTAGTTATGCGCGTGCTAACTGTGGCTTCTAAATCTGCTTTTAAAACTAGTGGTCGTATGTTTGATTCTTTCAGGAGTTCATTATCACCAAAGATAGTTGAAGCACTCATTTGTACATAAAATTAGCTATCATATTGTTCAAATTTAATTAGCATGACTTTAATCAATACGAGGAGTCTAAGAGTATTATTACCACTAGCAACTTTATACTTTGATAAGTATCTTTTGCATGTTGATTTTTACTTCTAATTTTAATACTTTGTTTAATTTTTATGGATTTATCAAGAAGTTTAGCTATCTTTGAAGATGTTGTGAACATCACCTGATGTGTTTTTACTTTTTGTTTATCATGTATTTGTATTTTGAACATATATTTTGGCCTTTTATTTTTATTTAACATATATTTGCATATTAAACATCACTTGAATGCTAAACATATGTATTTGCAATTTGATATTGTTTGATAGTTTCCATTTAATTTTTTGGCTTTGTTATTGACTTAGAACTTGAGTAGTTACTAGTTATTTCCAATTTAGTAATTTAGTTCTTTGAATTTGCTATTAAAATTCCTAATAAAATTTAAAAGAAGAAAGCATGTTGCATGCAAGTGGAGATGGTGAGCAAGCTTTGCTTCTCCTTTTCTTCTAGGTAAATTCAAACTATATTTGAACAATGATGCATTCAACCTCCATCAACAACAGAGGCTGATTCCTTTAATGTTCATGCATAAATCCCTACTAGCATTGCACAAGACTATTGGACTATACAAATTTGGGAATCATAAAATTTTAAAAGAAATGGATTTATAATTTATCATACTTTTTAGTTTTATTTTATCAATTAGGGAAAATAATTACTGTGAACTGCATATAAAATTGAAGCCATGGAATATGCATATAATTTGATGCTAACATGTAATTTATGAGGAATTGGGTAGAGAAGGTAGAAAATATGCATATAATGTACATATATTTTTTTCTTGTGTAGATTAACTTGTTACCTTCTGGCATTTTTAACTTTATCATGCATTTTCAAATATCTAGATAAAATTGATTATGATGCTTACTTTGTTTGGCATTTGTAGCTCTTCTTTTTGTGCACATAAGAATGCCAATTTACATGCTTGTTGGGGGTGGCAGTGTTGAACATGGGAATAATGCGTCTAGCATGTTAATTGCTTTAGAATCACTAGCTATACAATGATTGCTTTTGTCTCTTTGCTATTCCCTATCTTGTTTTCCCTTTTTGGTATACTTTTTAAAAAGTTATTGTCCATCAAGCAATTTGGGTCGATGTTTGAATGAACTTGTTTTTATTTTGTGTTGATTATCTTTAAAGGTGGCAAAAAGAGAGTTGTGCATCTAGCTTTCTTGTGATACTATGTTAAATTGAATGAAAAATTTGTTTTTTTTTAGCGTAAGATGAAGGTTTGCTAATATTAGAAATAATGCTTGCTTAATGTGTTTATTTGTTGTATAGGAAAAACCGAAGGAGGAAAAACCTGCCTTGATTGAGGCATTAACTTAGACTCTTTAAGCAATGCACAAAGCTAGATGCATAAGCGTAATAGATATTGTTGAAGGCAGGTTTTCTATCCATTCTTTTTTATTAAGCATCATGTCTAGCTTGGATGTAAAAGGCTATAAACTAAAGGATTTGATTTGGTGTTTAATTGAATATCAAAACCTAGAATTTTTGTTCATTTTCTTCCTTTTTTTTAAAAATTTGTTGTATGCATCCTGATTCCATGTTTATGTCTTGCTTGTGTTTTTTCTATTGAAATATAGATTTCAAACAAAATCTTATTGTTTTCATTTTAAAATGCTAGCAATAGAACAAAGAAATCATATTAGTTTCACAATAAACCTTTTCTTAAACTAACATATGTTTCTTTGACTATATGTTTGATTGCTTACTATTGAAATTTCTAGTAAAAGCCAAGATATGCTCAACTGGAAGGCTTACTCACTTGACATGTACATAAAACTTCTATGCCAACCTCCTCCCTTCTTGTAACTAAATTAGATAAGTTTGATTACATGGGGTAATCCTTTAAAAGGATGACAACTTCTAAAGATCTCAATAGGTAATGACTCTAATACTCTTAAATATTTCTAAGCTCCTAATTCTTTAATACTCCCATTTAATTTGTGAGACTTATTCTTGAGCACTCTCACTTTAATACTCTTAAATAATTGATTGTTTTTCATTAACTACCAAAAAAAAAATTTCTTGGCCCACTTAGCCAATTTTGGCTTGGTTGGACATGGTTTATAACCATGCTTAACTAAGCTGAGTTGGGCCATGAGCCTAAAAAATAGCCCAAACAGAAAATTGGGTCAAACACCAGAACTATTTAATGCCCAGCTCGATTTGCCCTATGTGCACCTTTATAAACACACATTCAACATATTATAAACCTAATAACTAGCCTGAAGATGGAAGACACTTCTCATGGACTTTAGGTTTGATCGACTTAATCATTGATGATGATGATTAATTGGGTAATGGTTAAGAAGGACTTCAAGAAGAAATTTAGAAATCCAAATAAAGACAAGAATGGCTTGTCTTTTAATCAGTGTACATTAGAGATAGAGCTTACAAAGGAATGTTATGTTGTCATAAATGTTGGGCGATTTTGTCTTGCTTTCTTAATTTCCAAACATGAGGAGCGCAAGACTTTGTTTAGGTATTGTGCACACAAAAAGGGATTCACCTTAAAGGGGTTGATCAAACATGCAAAGCATAATTTTCATGTATCGAATAGTAACCCTTAAAATTAGAAACATGCCTTTGATTACAATACTGAGGAGAAGGTATTTGAGAAGTTGAAACATCTTGAGGATGAAGTCTCTTTAAGCTGTGGTCTTGATCTTAATGTAGTATATATATGTATAGAATAGGAAATATGAAAATTTTCTTTTTGAGTGGGAATTCTTGAATTAGTAGACTTGGATTCATCAAAGAATTGAGAATTTTTAGATTGGTAGACTTTGACTCATATAAAAACTACAATGAAATAATATTGCACTTGAATTTAATAGAAAGATAATGACATTCTTAGGATACATGTGATGAAAGTAAGACAAACATAAACTTTTAATCATGAACCTAACAATGTTATTATTTGTCTAGTCAAACAACTTATGAAAAATATATATAGCATTATGTATATCTAGTTATTTTGGGTTGTACCTATATAGACATTTGATTGTAATTATGGCTACTAAGAATATCATTACTTAGCTCAGTAAGAGTAATAAACTAAACGGGGACAATTGAACATTTTGGCACTGAAAGGTTTCTTACATCCTTAACAAGAACGATGCTAAAGAACTTTGAACAATGTCATTTTGGAGCTTGAGCATAGAAATAAGGCTTAGCGCAAGAGAAACCTAGAACCATTTCAAGATTGGAAAAGAGTGACAACATTGCTCACATGACAATGCTAAGCAGCATGGCTAACGACTTTAAGTATGAGTATGGATCTTATCCAATTGTTTAATCCATGTGAATTGCCTTTGAGGACAAGTTTAGTAGTACTTCTCTACAATCAAATAAGAAGGCTCATTATATATCAAGTTTGACACATAGAAACCAAAACTAAATAACTCTATAAAGCAGCATTCAAGAGAGATATTAAACATGACAAGAGAGTTAAAGTAAGCTAGCTAGTCATGTCCTTACTAATGAATAGCAAGTTTAGGCTGTTATAAAATATCTTCTTGACAATTGAAAGCATATGAAAGTAAACTTAGCTAACAATAAGAGCATCACTAATTCTAATGATGTTGCTTGTCATTTAGTGCTCAAAAGTTACTAGATCTTCTGGACATGCTTATGTGATTGAGATTGCTAAGGCGTTGAAGTCCAAGGGCAAGAAAAGAAAGCTCTTTCATAAGTGAAAAAAAGGTATTTTAAAAAGCTAAGAAAGAATTTAAAAAAAAAAAGGTAAATGTGGTGGAAAGAAGTTTCGCATGGCCATCCCAGTTAGTGAATGGATTATTTTGCTTGTGGTTGCACTAAGCAAAATAAGGTAACATCATGCATTAAATATTCTCATCTTTTTATATTTTTAGCACTTTAGTCTAATTTCAAATTTGTTTAACTAAAATGCCCTTCGTTCAAACTTTTTTTAGTTTTTAAAAAATATATGTTTATATTAATGAAAGGTATTTTAGTTAAACAAATTTAACATTAAATTAAAGTGTATGATAACTTTTGGTTTTAGGGAGCGTTTATATATATTTTAAAAATAAATAGGAGGTTCATAATTTTAACAAAATTAAAAGAGTTTGTATAATTTACTTTTAATTTTATGATATTAAGATCTTTTAAAATAATTTTAATTTTTTAATTTTTTTTATATAAATATTTTTAATTTAAAATTTTAAAGTATAATTTTATCTTCTTCTTCTTCCCGTGCTCATTCTTACATCCGTATCTGTAAGTCACCATCAGTCGGTTTGGCTAAATGATTGATTTGGGCGACTAACATTTCGATTTAAAAAACATCATTAAGTAACCTTTTAATTTTTTTCTTCTGTTAACTTAAAAAAATCAGGTTCGAATTAAATAGATTAGCATTGGTCAAGTTCGAGTAAGTTGTGCCACAAAATATTCATTTTCACATGCACAATATTAAATGTATTTTAAAATTTTATAATCAGTTAAACCAAATG
This sequence comes from Erythrophleum ivorense, assembly GCA_026724425.1. Classification (NCBI taxonomy): domain Eukaryota; kingdom Viridiplantae; phylum Streptophyta; class Magnoliopsida; order Fabales; family Fabaceae; genus Erythrophleum; species Erythrophleum ivorense. The sequence goes on from JAIUCV010000017.1 coordinate 14,602,418, forward strand.
AAACTAATTTTCACATAAATTATACACAGACACAGACCCCTTGACCCACCCACCAGCCAAAATATTTAAGAATATACATAAGTGGTCACTTATTCACAAAATATAAATAAAAATTAAAATAGTTGTTACAAATAAAGTAAGTTTTAGCTTTTGAAACCTTCGTGATTCTTTAGAGTTTTTTTTTCTTTTATTACAATAAATATATCTTTGGCCAATTTATGTGTCTATCAGGCTAGTCTCTTAGAAAGCACACCTTCTTAATTATTAAATTAATTTTTTATATTTATTCATAATATTCAAAGTTTTAATAAATAAATATTCATAAAATTAAGATTCTCTCTTAAATAACACTATCACAGAGTAGTGCTTGGTTTAATAAGAAAAATATACTATGAGCAACACAATTATGAAAAATTTTAGCATGCATAATGTGTACATATATGTAACAGTCAAGATCTATTATACACACACACATATATATAACTCTATAAATATATGAAATAAATTTTAACTGTTGAATATACATGCATTTAACGCAATTCAAAATTTGTCCACGACTATCTTCAGCATGTGATCTCCAAAATCATAAACAAAGTGACAGTACACATTGGCTCTTATGCTGGCAGAGAAGAGAATGGACAGCCATGAAGGGCACTATTTTGCCTACCACAAGGGTGACCGATGATGGATCCTTTCTTGGCAATGATTAATTAAGGGCAATAATATTATAAATTCGGAAATACCATTTGTTCTAGTTATGATGCAAAAATTTATTAAATATAGCTAGTATTTTATTAAAATTCTGTTTAAAATATTGACTTATTTAATACTTAATAGCTTTTAATAAGATTAATTTTATTTTTTGTAATTAATTAGTATAATTATAACAATAAATTTACTAATATAGGTAATATATATTTAACAATTATTGTATTATAACTAAGAAATGTAGTGGTCTTGAATTCATAATATAATTATTTATTAATAAATGGTGCTACCATATTATTTCAAGCTTGTTTGTAAAATGTTAACCGGAAGCCTAGCTTTATTTTTAAAATTAAATCTAAATTTTTGTCTAAATACGATCTTTTGACTTAATATAGAATTTAAGACACTAATTAAATAGATTCGCACCTACTTGAGTAGCCAAAGGGATTGAGTCTTATTTAACCAGCCTAGTGACAAGGTAACCTTCCCCTACTAGGTAGAAAATTGTTCTCTCATGCATATCCATTCAATGCCTGCAACAGCAACTTTTAAAATAAAAAAGGAAAGAAAGAAAAAAAGAGAAAGGAATTTTGGCTATTGATATTTTTTAAAAAACTTCAAATAATTCTTAATCAAATCCAAGTAGAGATATTTGTGAAAATAACCTTTTTTAAGATACATTACTTTTGCTAACGTTATCCTTTTATTAGCATTTACAGCCAACTTAATTATATTGACCCCTGCCGATTTCTTTATTGATATCTAACAATCAAAGATCATATCGCTAACAATTATATGTCTATTAAAGCTAGCACACCTAGTTGACCACACACAACGCCACTACCAATTTTTTTTCCATTTTAAGTTGTCTCATAGCCAAGCAGCCATGGATACCACCACAACTTCAATCAAATCCATCTCTTCCAGTGATCACAAACCCTCCAGAGGTGGCTGGAATGCTGCCATCTTCATCATATGTGAGCTCTCTTTCTACCCGCTTCTCTCTCTTCTCTCCTATCATTTCATCATCCTCTTGTATTATAAATGGTTATATTTGAAACCTTTTTTTTTTCTCTAATTATAATTTAATTCAAAGCATGAGTAAAAAAAATAGTATAAATTTCTTTGGATAAATATATCTAGGTTTTGATATTTGAAGATTAAAAGGGAATGAAAGCGAGTCTTGAATTTATAATTCACACATCTAAATCCAAAATTATTAAGCCTAATATTGCACAAATTAAAAACCTATGCACCATAATACCTTATCCATGACCACCTTTATTGAGACCCTTTTTCACATGAACTTTAAAATGCAGTTGTGGAGATGGCAGAGAGATTTGCATTCTATGGTTTAGGTGGAAACTTGATAACATACCTTACCAATGTTTTGCAAGAGCCAACATCCACAGCTGCTAAGAATGTCAACACATGGGTTGGCGTCTCCTTCGTGTTTCCTTTGCTTGGAGCCTTCATAGCTGATTCCTACCTTGGTCGTTTCATGACCATCATCTTCTCATCCATCATATATTTCATGGTATACACAATTTCCCAAACGCCAAGCACTTCATGTTATTTAATATATATATATATATATATATATATAAACATGTATATTATATATCTTGGTACTTTATTTTGAAAATTTAAGCCAGATATAATATAGTGGGAAAATTATTATTTTAGTCCTTATACTTTCACTCAATTTTCAATTTAATCCCTATTATTTAAAGATTTGTAATTGAATTCTTATAGTTTAAAAATTTTTTAATTTAGTCTTTGTTATTAAATTTTCACTAGTATTCTATTAAATTTTACTTGGTCAACCATATATTATCATGATACTCTGAATATGTACGATTTAAACTAATTTATTCAAATAACTTGACATGTGTTGTATCACAATTCATATACGTGAGATTATTTCATTTTATTATCTATTTTTATTCCTTTATTTTTTTTAAATCATTCATATTTAGAGTATTAAGATACCATATGATAGCTGAGTCATCAAAATTCGAGTCATCAAAATTTAACAGAATATTGTCAAAAGTTTAATACCATGTATTAAAACAAAAATTTTTAAGGATATAATAAAAAAATTATAGGAACTAATAATAAATTTTTAAACTATACGGATTTAATAATAAAATTTTAAATTATAGAAACCATATTAAAAATTAAGTGAGATTATAGGGACCAAGAGAATAATTTAACCTATAATTAATAAGCCACTTGCTTATTGCTTAAGATTTTGGAATAAATTAAAGTATTCATTGATGACGTTGTATGAGAACTTTATGATCAAGCCCTTGAAGCTCAGTCTTCACTATCGGTATTTTTTAAAGATTATAATTAAAAATTAAATTTCACTTTTATTTTTTTAGTTTATTCTATAAAAATTTAAATTCAGTAATTTGTCCCTCTAATTTATTTATTACAATAATTTAATCGATCTCATTTTAGTTACACCAATATTGATTTTCTCTTTATTTGAAAAAAAAAATGAAGACAATACTGAATTCTATTTGTTGCATCATGATATAATTTATTTATCATTCCTTTTAAAATATAATTTTGAATTTTTTAATAATTCAAAAATATTATTTTAATTGACACTAAAATAATTAAATTACACTGATAATTTCAAAAGACAATATTGCAAAGTCAAAATTAGTATGATTAAATTGTTTTGAAGATTTTTAAATTAAGATACTATGTTACAAAAATATTTATAAAACTTCTATTTATTTAAAAGATTTCTGAAAGAACGACCACAAATAATCGCAACTCAAATTGTAATGGTTTTAATATTTAAAATTAGAGTTAGTACATATGAAAGGGCGTGTTGTATTATTTCACACCTCCGATATACTTATTGGAATTTCTATACCCGCAAAATTTTAGAAAGAATTTATTATTGAAAAAATTATATTAACCTTTTCAGAGATTTTATTAACTTATATTCAATATCTCTTTTGCCTTAAAAATTATAATCACCTTAATAATATTTTGATATAACTTATTTTCTGTCGAAGTTTTATCATGCACTACATAACATTACACTTTTACTTTTAATATACAGTAAACATAAAATTGATATTAAGCTTTTAATTTGACACTGATTTTACTTTTATTATGATAATAAAGATAATTAAATAATTTTATTTTTGAAACAAGTATACATACAATGTTAAAAGTTCAATTCATTGATATTAAATATATTAAAGGGTAATTAGGTCCAGTTTTTAAAATAAAAAAGATATCAAGTGTAATTTAAAAACTTAAAAAAGTAATTTACTCTTATTATTTGATGATACATATGCCTGTATGTGTTGGCAATGGGTTAGATGAAAAATTCATGCTTGCAGGGAATGGTTTTGTTGACACTATCAGTGTCGGTGATTCCTTTGCATAGCCGAAAGGTAGTGTTCTTCATTGCCCTTTACATATTGGCGATAGGAGAAGGAGGACATAAGCCATGCATTCAAACATTTGCGGCAGATCAATTTGAGGAGTCGTCTCCACAGGAGAGAATGGCCAAGAGCTCCTTCTTCAACTGGTGGTACTTAGGAGTTATAACTGGTGGTCTATCTGCCATTTTGGTTGTTATTTATGTCCAGGTATTTCATTCTGCATTTTGTCCCGTTAATTCTTGGCAAATAATTAAAAGTCAACCCAACAATTATATGTAATCATAACTTAGCACATCAAGTAAATTTTGTTCCTTTTAAAATTAGGTTTTATACACTAAAACTTTATTATTTTCTTTAATTATACATTTTTTGAAAAAAAAATGTGATTAAGTCATTACATATGATAATATGTTTTTTTGGCAAAAAGAAATGATAATAAAGATATGTTATTTTATGACTATTGGTTAGAGTGTTGATAGTATACTTAGGATCTCAAAGAGACAAGCAAAGGCTCAATCGAAAAAGATTATCTTTAGAATCCTTTGGTCTCATGAGACTATTTAACTAGTTCTTAAACGCTAATGGATTCCTTTAAAAAGAGTTGATCAACCAAATCAAACTATTAGTTAAAGGGTGATACAAATACTAGTCCATATCACGAGGGCTGAGTCAATCTTGATTGGTTATATGCTATAAATTTGTTAACAAATTAACGTCCCTAGCTACAAAATAATTATTTACCAATATATTGATAGATGTATGATAAATTATCATGAAAATGAGTTGATTCACAAGATTTAAAAAATTGTAACTATATTTGGGTTTCAAAAAAAAATTCTAACTATTTTAAAACCAAAATAAGGATCTGGATATTTTTCAAAATATCAATTTACTTTTAAAATGGGATGAAACTACATGAAGTAATGTAAACTCACTTTATAAGTAACATTCCGCCCCCCCCCCCCGGGGCGCCCCCAAAAAAAAAAATCTTAATTGTACATGGAAAATTACATAGGGTTTAATTAATTCTCATTTTGTTTACCAATTATAGAATCTTTATTTTTTTTTTTTTGGTTGACATTTTATACACTTAGGATCATGTCGGGTGGACCATAGGGTTTGGCATATTAGCGGCGGCTTTGGCTGTGGCATTTGGTATTTTCTTGTTTGGCATAAAGAAGTACAAAAAACAAGGACCCTTGGGAAGTCCTTTCTCCACAATGGCGCAGGTGCTAGTAGCGGCAGCTCGAAAGCGGCGCGTGGATGAAACACGCGATGGGAGAGGTGTTTGTTATGGAGATACAGTGATTGGCGTTATGGCCGTGGAGCCTCAATCCAAGACCCTGGCTCGCACGAAACATTTTAGGTATTCTGAACTATCACTTAAATTATAATCTTATTTTATCTAAATTATATGAATTTTTTTTCTCAATCTTACACGACCCTTTTTCAAATTTAAAGATGCAATGTGATAAGTTGTAGTCAAACTTATTTTAACTAATATATATATATATATATATATATTATGATATAAGTATGTAGTTGATCAATATAAAAATAGTTAATTTTTTAAATTTAAAACAAATCAAAATTTATAGTTTTCAACACAAATAAGTAACATTAAAAATAAATTTTTAAAAGCATATTTTTTAAAAATTTATATTTTTAATAAAAAATTAATATTATTTATTAGATATTTTGATTATATTTTAATTACAGAGAATTTGTATATATTTTTATAATAGATCGGAGAGCAGTATAATTTAAGAATCTCTTATAAAAAGGTGAAAGTAATTTACCCTTGATCTTTCTACAACATTTGACATTTATTATTCATTTACCAATTATTAATTACAGATAAAAATGAGTAAATTTAAAATGTTAACATAAATTGTGTAAATTTATGGTTCTTTCAATAGCAATATTCATTCACAATTTGTTTTCCTTTTAACTTCCATTATTTTCATTAATATTATATCTGTATTCATCTAGTTCTATGACATCACATGTCAATTGAAAAAATTATATAACAAGACAATTTTATTAAAAGCTTGATTTTTCAAGGTATTAAACTTTTTACTATTAAATGTGCATCAATATTTTTATTTAAATATTTTATTAAATAGCTATGAAGACTTAAATTAAATGACACTTCCCCTGAATATAAGCATTATAGGTCGATTAGACGAATGTAATTTTCATTGCTGCCCCAACTCTTTTCTTCATCCCTACTCTCAAGTTTTTATGCTTCATTTGTAATAAAAAAAATTTATTCAATAAATTATGAATCAAAATAATAGCGGAAGTGTGGAAGTACATCTAATAGGAAAAAAGTTTTTTAACATCTCCAAAAAAAATTACCCACATAAAAAAAATTCACAGTTAACGTTACTCATGGGTCTCTTAGCTATTTATTTTGAATTTAACTAAATGGGGAAATTAATTCTTCGGCTTTTATTTGTCTTCCTCTCATTGACATTGAACCCATACTTTTGACATCACTTAACAACAAACACCTACTATGTATAAACAAGTACAAATGCCAAACACCATGTATAAGTCATCATTATAATTTTAATATTTTTTCAATAAATTATAAGATAGATTGTACATTTAGAGAGATTTTTAGGTAGATTAAATATGTAAAATAATAATAAACCTGGTTAATTATAATTTAGCACGTAAGCATACATATTAGAGGCGAATTCCACAGAATAAAAGTTTATTTATTTAATGTAGTTACATATTTATTTATAATTGATTTAGTCTCTATATCTATTGTGAACCAAATCGAAAATTTTTCCTTGGAGTTAATCTTCTATACTATCATGTATTGAAAATTATACTAAATACAGTTTTGCACTTTTGACCTGTTTCAGATTTTTGGACAAGGCAATGATAATTGACGACCTTGATGCATCAAGAAACACTAGAGATCCTTGGAGGCTATGCCCATTAAACCAAGTGGAGGAAATGAAGCTAGTGCTAGGCCTGATACCCATATGGTTGACAAACTTGTACAACAGTGTAGTCGTAGCCCAGTTGTCAACCTACTTCACTAAACAAGGTAGTACAATGATCAGATCTATTGGACCTCATTTCAACCTCCCACCAGCATCACTCCAATGCATCACAGGCTTTGCCATCATTATCATCGTCCCAATCTATGACAAACTTCTTGTGCCTATGGCAAGAAAATTCACAGGTACACCCACAGGCATCACAATTCTTCAAAGAATAGGCATTGGCCTATTCTTATCTTTTCTATCCATGCTTGTAAGTGCCCTAGTAGAGGCCAAAAGGGTTAAAGTAGCAAGCGATCACAATCTCTTGGACCATCCAAAGGCAATTTTGCCAATTACGGTTTGGTGGTTGGTTCCTCAGTACATTCTTTGTGGGATTTCAGATGCTTTTGCAATTGTGGGGCTTCAACATTTATTCTACGATCAAATGCCAGAGGCTATGAGAAGCTTGGGGGCTGCATTTTTTATTAGCAATGTTGGGATTGGAAACTTCATTAGTAGTGGTATTATATCTATTGTGGAGGCAGCAAGCAAAGGGAGATGGCTTGGGAATAATCTTAATAGGTCACACCTTAATTACTACTATTTTCTGCTAGCAGGGTTAGGGGTTTTGAATTTGGGTCTTTTTGTTGTTGTTGCTAAGCGATATGTGTACCAAAAAGCTCCTTAAACAGCCCCTGAAAACAACAATTTAAAGTGTTTATTAATACTAACGCCTCACTCATCCAAGGGCCTTTTTGTTCATACATGCATGCATGTGATGTCCTCTTTCGGTAGAATAAAGAAATGTGATAATTGAACAAACTTCCATACATCGGTTAATCTTTACCCCTCTGGTGTATCTAGTTAGGATGATTCATATGGCCATAACTAGAGAAATAAAAAGAATCCTTATGACATGTTGGCATAATCTTAACCAATTAACAAATTTAAAGAGTTAGACCAGTAGAAATTAACAGTGTGCTTTGAGGTCCAGTGTCTCGATACTGCTTTAACCTCTCATCTATTGGGCTTGTGTTATTTTCGTGGTATTATAATATATACATGCATATATCAGAATCTATTAGTTCTTTTTTTTTTTTTATCAACAGAATCTATTAGTTCTACTCAGTAATTAAAATATCCTAAACGCACTTTTGTGTTATTAACATCGTGTTTATTGAGTTCTACATAGTTATGGGTCAAATGCGAAAACATCTTGTGATTCATATCCCTGTCACATCAGGACGCGTTTGATTTAGATATTTTATTGTCAAAAAATATTAATTTGTATCAGTTACATGTACAAAATATAACCAATAAAGAGACGTACCTATATCTACTAATACTTAATAGGAAAAATGATTTCAGTATTTGATTTTCAAAAATTTACCTTACAAAATTAAATAAAAAAATTTTATATCAAATTATCATTTGAGTATTTTATAAATATAAACAATAAAAAGACAAATAAAAGGCTTATCAAATTGAATACTTGTTTTGCATATATAAATAAAACTTAATTGTATCAATTGCTTATAAGGAATATAACTAATAAAGAAATAGTAATTTCAACATTTTATCTTCAAAAATTCATCTTATTAAATTAAAACAAAAACAAAATCTTAATTAATTTTTTATTAATAATTATTTTAAGTCCATTCTTATTGATACAAATTTTGTAAGTAATCTAGTTTATAACCCTGCATGCATAATATAATCCAGCAAATTGATTTAAAATAATTAAATTATAAAAACTGGCTGAAAATAATTATTAATATAAATTTTATACATCAAAATTATTATTAATACAAATTTGATTATGTTAAATAAATAAAGAATTATCTCATTAATATTTTTTGAACCCACAGGTATACCTAATGAAATAATTATTATTTGAATAATACAATATCTCATACTTGCTGCCAAATTAAAAACCCTTCTCCTTTCTTGGAAAAATAGGAGCAACAATTTTTTGGTTGATACTAAATGTTGTAAATTGGCGATATTAAGAAAGTAGAGAGAAAAGAAAGAATGACACAGAAAATTAACGTAATTCGGCCAATGTGACTTACGTGCACGGATAGGGAGAAAAAATTTTATACTATTGAGATTGAATGATACAAGGTACAAGGTATAGATATAGAAGCCCTCTTTATATATATAAATAATCTCACTCTCAACTCAATTTTACTCGATGTGGGATTTGTCCCCTCTTTTATATATGAGTAATTCCTTCTCATCTGAGTTTTATCCGATGTGGGACTTGGGTTTTGAGATTTTTAGGTATTATCACAATTCTTCACCTTGACTTAAAATCTCCAGACGTCTGATTCAATCATCTCCCTGCCATTACGCCCCTAGGGCCTAATGCTGCTCGTACTCACACCAAGTCCAAGTTATGCTTAAACTTGTCAACAGGCAATGGCTTTGTCAACATGTTTGCTGGATTCTTTACTGTTGGTATCTTCTCTATAGTCACCACTTTATTTTCCAAGGCATCCCTGATGAAATTTAATCTGACATCTATGTGCTTGGACCTTTCATGGTAGACTGGGTTCTTTACCAAGCTCAACGCACTTTGACTGTCACAATACACCTCAGGCATTTGAACCTTCAATCCCAAGCTTCTAATCAAACCATGTAACCATATTGCTTCCTTCACTCCTTCGGTTAAGGACATGTACTCCACCTCAGTGGTCGACAAAGTAACTGTAAACTGTAAAGTTACTTTTCAGCTAACAGAACATCCATATAGGGTGAAGATATAGCATGTCAACGATCTCTGCCTCATAAGGTCTCCACCATAATCTGAATCTGTATAACCTACTAATCTACCAGCAAATCCATCAGTACCATAAACTAGACAAACATCAACTGTACGGCTGATCTATTCACTCTATCAATAACTGAGCCAGATTTGGTGTATCATAAGGGATTTGCCTTTTCTATTGATTCCTCCGGATTTGATCAAAAACAATTCTTAAATGAGGTATTCAACTCCAAGGATGAATCAAAAAAGAAATCTCTCAAGTACCACATGATCCACTTTATTGCTTCCCAGTGAGTCTTCCCTTGATTTCCCATGAACCTGCTTACAACGCTAACTACATGGGCTAAGTCTGGTCTTATGCATACCATCGCATACATCAAACTCCTAACTGCACTAGTATAAGAGACCTTACTCATGTAGTCTTTCTTCTCATTTGTGCTCCGTAATGTACTAACATCCAATCTAAAATATGCTGCCAATGGGGTACTCATAAGCTTGGCTTGATCCATCTGAAAAGATCACAACACCTTCTTAATGTACTTTTGTTGTGACACATACAATCGGCGTACTTTTCGATCCCTCCAAATTTTCATGCATAAGATTTTCTTGGCTGTACCTAGATTTTTTATCTCAAACTCACTGCTCAGTAACCTTTTTAACTTATTGATTTCAGTCTTGTTCTTTGCCGCTATCAACATATCATCCACGTACAACAACAAGTAAATCCAAGAATCATTTGACAACTTCCTGGAATACACACAGCTATCGAATGGGTTACGAGTAAATTCTTTAAAAACCATAAAAGTATTAAACCTCTTGTACCACTGCCTGGGTGACTGCTTTAAACCATACAATGACTTCTTCAACAAGCAAACATACTCCCTTTTTTCAGGATCTAGAAACCCCTCAAGCTGAGTCATGTAGATGTCCTTTTCCAGATTTCCATGTAAGAATGCCGTCTTCACATCAAGTTGCTCCAACTCTAAATCAAGCGCACTTACCATGGCTAGAAGAACCCGAATGGTCTTATGCTTCACAACTGGAGAGAATACTTCATGGTAGTCTATGCCCTCCTTTTGTGAAAACCACTTCGCTACAAGTCTCGCTTTGAACCTTGTTGACTCAACTTCAAGAATCCCTTCCTTCTTCTTGTACACCCACTTGCATCCTACAGGCTTTGCACCCTTTGGTGGAGGTACTAGCTCCCAAGTCCTATTCTTTGATAGGGACTACATTTTCTCATTCATAGCTAATAACCAGTCAGTTGCCTCTTTACTTTAGACTGCCTCCTTGTAGGACTGCGGCTCATCAGCATCAATGCTTTTTGCCACCACCAGTGCATATGCAACAGAGTTAGTATCAACAAAATTCACACAGTCTACATACCTGACAAGTCTCCCAAGTCTCATTCTTTGATAGGGACTGCATTTCTTCATTCATAGCTAGTAACTAGTCAGTTACCTCCTTACTTTGGACCGCCTCCTTGTAGGACTGCGGCTCATCAGCATTAATGCTTTCTGCCACTGCCAGTGCATATGCAACAGAGTTAGTATCAACAAAATTCACACAGTCTGCATACCTGACAAGTCTTTTATTTTTTCTTCTTCCTCCTCTTGTTGCTTTACTTAGCTGCTCTTCCTGCAAATCTCTAAGTTAGTCTACATAGCTCTTATTTGTCTTTGAGGTCTTCACCTCAAACTCCACCTTCTGATTAACACCCAGATCTTTTCCTGCAAGATTATCAAATTTCTCCTTCTGGTTGAACATAGCAGATTCATCAAACATTACATCTATGCTAATAATGAATCTTGGGGTCCTATCCTATTCTGTACACCACAGTCTATACCCCTTCATACCAGTTGCATACCCTAGAAATATGCACTTCATTGCCTTCGCCTCCAGTTTACCATCATTCACATGAGCGTATGTCGGGCACCCAAATATCTTCAAACCAGAATAGTCCGAAGGTGTACCGTACCACACCTCTTGTGGAGTCTTAAGATCAATTGCAGCTGATGGAGATCTATTCAGTAGATAAGTTACAGTGTTAACTGCTTCAGCCTAAAATTGCTTAGGAAGATTAGCACTCAGCTGCATACATCTTGGGCGCTGCAAAAGTGTTTAGTTCATCCGCTCTGCTACACCATTTTGTTGTGGTGTGTACTGTACAGTGTGGTATCTCACTATACCTTCTTTCTTACAGAACTCATCAAATGATGTATTACAGAATTCTAACCTATTATCAGTTCTGAGTGTCTTGACTTACTTCCCAGTACGTTTCTCAATCATAGTCTTCCACTCTTTGAACTTCCCAAACACCTCATCCTTCTTTTTTAGAAAATACACCTATACTTTTCTGGAGTAGTCATCAATAAATGCCACAAAGTATCTGCACCCTCCATAAAACTCAATTGGAGAAGGACCCCACAAGTCTGAATGTATATATTCAAGGATATCAATGGAGGTATACTTTCCTAAACTGAACTTGACTTTGTGTTGCTTGCCCTTGACACAAGTTTCACAGAACTTCAACTTTCCAATTTCCACACCTTCCAACAACCCCTGCTTTCGCACCACTACTAGTCGTTTCTCACTCATGTGCCCCAGTCGTCGATGCCATAACTCTATTTGATCATTATTCTTTTCTAAAAAACTAGAAACTGTCACAATGTCCATTACTAAGTTTCCAATGAATATATAGACCCCATGCTGAAGTCTACCCTTCATCACTACCAAAGTACCTCTAAAAACTTTTACCTATCCATCCTCGCCAGAAAAACTGTATCCTTACTTATCCAAGGCACCCAAAGAAATCAAATTTTTTCATAGCCTAAAAATATACCATGCATGAAATGTTCTAATCATACCATCAAATATTTTTACCTGTACTGACCCACTGCCTTCAACACTAAGCTCCTGATCATCTCTTAATTTTACACTGTCTTTCCACTCCTTAAAAGAAGAAAACAGCTCTTTTGTGAAAGTCATGTAATAAGAAGCTTCAGTATCCATGACCTAGGTATTTGCAGAATTTAAGGTACTAACTGTCAAAACATCTCCATCATCACCCTCATCTAAACTGTCCTAAACCACTGAGGCACTTGCCTTACCATTTGATTCCTTCTGATTGTTTTCCTTTTTTCCACTGTGGACAATCCTTCTTGAAATGTCCCTTTTTTCTTACACTTAAAGCACCGTAGTTGCCCCTTAGACCTTGACTTTGAACAGGACTTACTTCGATTACCTTCATCCTTCTCCTTGCTCTTGCCTCTATTCACCACCAAACCCATATCTGATGCTTCCTCATCGGACCCAAACATCCTCTTCTTCAGTTCCTTTGATTGTAAAGCATCATTTACATCACTAACCGAGATAGTGTCTCTCCTATCGCTACCGCACACCCTTGCTAAACCAAAATTGCCCACATATTCGCATTCCACAATGTGAAATCATTCGACCCATTGAATTTCTTAATATCGAATTCGTGAAACGCCATCTTCTTTCAGTAAAAAAAAACTTAAGCCAAAAGCTCTGATACCAATTGTTGTGAATTGGCAGTATTAAGAAAGTAGAGAAAAAAGAAAAAATGACACAAAAAATTAACATGGTTTGGCCAATGTGACCTACGCCACGGGCAGAGAAAAAAAACTTTATACTATTGAAACTGAATGATACAAGGTACAAGATATAAATGTAGAAGTCCTCTTTATATACATAAATAATCTCACTCTCAACTTAATTCTACTCGATGTGGGACTTGTTCCTTTTTTTATATATGAGTAATTCCCTTCTCATCTAAGTTCTATCTGATGTGGGACTTGGGTTTTAAGATTTGAAGGCATCATCACACTAAATAAAGAGATATGACAATAGTTAGAGACCCGCGCAATGTATGAAAATATGAAATAAAATAATTATTTTTATAAATTGTTTTGTCAAATTATCTAGATATTTTATCTAAAAATTTTATAAATATAAACAATAAAAAAATAGTAATTTCAATCTTCGATCTTCAAAAATTCATCTTATTAAATTAAAACAAACACAAAATTGACCTTATTATTTTAAGTCAATTTTATTAATTCAAATTTTGCAGGTAATCCAATATATAACCCTACTGCATTATATAATCAGCAAATTGATTTAAAGTAATTAAATTATAAGAATCAGCTTAAAATAATTATTAATATAAATTTGATTATATTAAATAAATTTAAATAATTATCTCAGTAATATTTTTTATATGAACACTGAAAGTTTAGATATCCACGAAGATCATAGATTGCTACTTGTGCTTAGCTGCATTGAGGTCAATTTCCCCCTAGGCATATTTGCTTCGATCAAACTCTCTATTGACATGGATAGCACAAGGGTACATTATTATCATTGCAATGCCTTCCAAATTAATTGGCTTCTTATCTGGACCACCTGCGATTCTCAATGTCCTTGAAGTAGTCCACAGATGTGCCAACACTATGTTGACTGATATGCCACTAGCTCCGTGCACTTGAATAGCCATGTTAAGTAGGCTTTTTGACTGACATCTTATATAATCATTTAAATTTGACTTAAAACCCCTTTAACTAAAATTATTACATTCAAATCCCATATGTTGCTCCAAAATCGGAATGAATAATTCTGATTTCAAAAATTTTATTTATTTTTAAACTATAAATATGGAGTTTCAACTTCCATAGCTTAAATAAAACTAGAGAAAATTAAAAAAATAAAAAAGGTATAAGTAATTGGCCTCACATGTGATTCTTTTCACAATAACATGTACCAATAGCATGTACATGGAGAATAGCAAAAATTATAAAAACAAAAGAGAATAAATAATTGAACTCACATGTGATTCTTTCCACAATAACATGTACATTGAGCGTCTCACACTATTGCTTTATATGATAAAAAATTTGGAATATGATAAGTTGAATGATTATTTAGGAAAATACATAAAGATAAAAATAAAAATAAATAATGTTAGGAATAAACATTATTTTCATATTTTTTTTAAAATAATTAAAGAATAATATTTATAAAACTTTCATATTTATTTCTACACTTAAAAACTAGCTCCAATTGGCCTCACTTCAACTAAGTTCATTCATTGTAAAAAATTAGGAAAAAAATTGCACATAAATATTCAAATTCTACAAAAATTATAATAAAAATCTTAAAAATTCAAATTATATTTCAAAGACTTAATTTTATGTCATGACAAGCGCAAGGCTTATAAAAATTAATTTTTACTAATTTAAAGAAATGTAACCAAAAAATATATAAACATAATATAAACAAAAAGATATAACCACAAAATGTAAAGCATTTGTAATTAATATGACCAAAAAATTAAATTTAAAGAAACTAAATATAACAAAATAAATAAATACAAACAAAACAAAGGTAGGAAAAAAATAAATATTAAAAAAAATCGAACCATACTAAATGTAACTACACAAAAATATAACAAAATTAATGCAACCAAGTTAGATATAAGAAAGGCATTTAATACAAACAAAATAAATACACTAAAAATATAAAAGCAAATAAATTAAATATAATACACAAAAATAATTCCAACAAAATAAATATGAATCAAAGTAAACAGAATCACTATAACACAATTAACTTAAGGCAAACAAAATAAATATAACCTATACAAATAAATGAAAATATAATAAATTTAATAAAAAAATTAAATATAAATACAACATATATAAGCAAAAATTAAATGTCCACTAAATAAATATAAAAAATTAAATTCAAACAAATTAAATAAAAATATACAAAAGTAATAAATTTCATAAAAAGATAATTAATACAAACACATTAAATATAAAAAAAATTAAATGTTAACCAAATATGTATAATAAAAAAATACATATAATATTAATAATGTATATATAAAAAATATATATAATAACAAAATAAATATAGCTAAAATAAATAAATGTAGCTGAACTCAATATAACATAAAAAATTAAATATAAATATATAACTTAACAAATAAACATTTATAAAAAATTTTAAAAAAATTTACAAACATCAAAAAAGAAAAGTTGGAAAGCAGACGTAAATACTTCTAGTAATTAAAATTAACAAGTTGTAGATGATGAAATGAAGAAAAAAATATAAAAAATTAAAAATTTTAATAAGAAGATCACAAAGGCGTGTATATTATGGGAGGCTAAAGAAAAGAAGAAGAAATGAGAATATAGCATAAGAAGCCAAAAAAGAAAGAAAGATATACATATGTGTGAAAAAAATGTGAAATGCAAGACTCTTTAAATAATAGGGGAGGGAAAAATTTTTCTCAAACTTAATTAATCGAGTTCTGCAAGCCTAGCCTGCAATGGTCTTTGCACATGGGTGTGTTGCAGCATTATTATAGGTAGTGTTGTGCCAGTGGGGTTTAAGTAATGAACTCGTATTATTAGCCAAAAAAAATTTTTAAGGAAAGGCTAAATTTTTAATCGACTTTTTTATTAGAATATATTTTTTTAAGTATGGGATAAACTATATTAATACCACTAATGTTATTTTTTGACAATATACAAAAAGATAATTTATTTGATCACATATATATATATATATATATCAAAAGTAGTGACTGACAATACCACAATGAACTCTTCGCCTTTCATGTTGTGGTCGCCCTTGACCTACAGGTTCTTCATGTTGTTGATTTGGTGGATTGTTAATAGGAGCAGGCGATGATGAATTTAGATTAAACGTGGAAAAATGCATAGGGAAAATTGGATGCTGAGGGGTCACAAACCCATAATGCGATGATCCTTCAATTTCAAAAAATTGATCACCATATTCAGTATTGAAAATTGCTGGGTCATCAAATAATAACATAAATGACCCAAATTGAGAGGGACCAAGAGATTCAAATTGAGATAACAATGAAGGAGGCATATGATATGAAGGACCAGCTTCTCCAAACTTTGCATGTTGGCTTGTCGGCATAGAAGAAGATGAATCGACTGTACCAATGTGTTGCTGTGTCAAAGCACCTCTATCAAGCACAAAGGATACTAAAGCATTGATACCATGATGATTTTGTTCATCGGGGTCAATAATAGGCAATCAAGTTGATATATAACCTTCACGTCTCTTACCCGACCTGCCTTTTGAAATTTTTGGTCATGGTAAATCAGGTGCAGGTGGAGCAGGTTGGGAGACCATCGTTAAGCGTTATTCCCCAAGAGCCAATAAAATATTCATTTGGTCTTGACTCACCCTCTCTCGATAGTTACAATAGTCCATTTATGGAGGGCCCTGAATGCTTAACCTGTAGAGGTCATTAGTAACATCGCCCTGAAAAAAAGATTATGCTAGTAAAACAAAGATATATGATATATTAAGAACATAAAAATAGTAAAAGTGACAAGTAAAAAAATGTACCATAAACCCAGTAGTACCACTAGCAGGGTGGATTCACTGACAAGTACAAGTCAAATACGCATGTATTTAGAAGTACGATCCATGGATGCTGAAGCTATAAACGCCTGAGATAAGGCATTTTGCAATCCATTCCATGCCTCAACAAAGCCTATACGTTCTTCTTGCCAATCCATTTATGTTTTTCCTTACAGCTGTAATGTATGGCAAGCCTCTAAATTAACTGAAGAAGCGGAATTGGCTGCTATCTACCAAACTGGCGGAGCACACAATCTGGGTGGTGCCACTCAATGATATGAAAGCAAATAAGGGGCACTGAAACTAGCTAAATATCTCGAGATGCCAAGCAATATTGTGGGTTAAGTTCTTGCACATTATCTGATTCATATAGCTACCAAATGATCTATGCACAAAATATGAAAATGCCATAACAAATACATCATATACAAAGTTAATTTAATAAAAATCAATTCTTATTATTGTGCATTGCATCTAATAAAATCCAATATTGTCGTAAGGCTATGACCCTAAGATGAGGAGGTCGTCCTACATTTTTTCATCTATAGTTCAAGATAAATATGTCACAATATGTTAATAGAGAAATAATTAATGTTTTAAATCTATGTAATATGTATATATTATTTATCATGTCTTACTTGAATCTCGAAAGAGGTAATAGTGGATAGATATTTATCTGGGAATCTAGCTATAGAGGTCTTTGTGGTGCTAACATTGGGAATCTATTCCATGCCCATAAATGAAGTAGAGTTAAACAACCACTTATAACTTATTCCTCAGGATTAATTGCATTGTAAAGCTTTTTGTATAAGTGAGCTAATAGTGTAGATCCCCAACTATATTCTCCTGCTTGTTCAAAATCTCATAACAATGGGAGGTACATCAAATACACCTTGTAACTAGATCTATCCAGCATAAGAAAACCTCCAATCAACCTTAATATATATGCATGCGCAAATCGTTGCACATCTTCATCATTTGTATCATCTGACAGTTCATTGAAGTGTTCAACCAACTAACTAATGACAACTTTTTGTCCATTTATTTTGTCATCTAGTGGGGTAATTCCAAGTATTCACTCATATGTTTGTGGCCATATAAAGTTCGTGCGACCAATAATTGGCCTTCCCATATATGGGAGGCCTCATTATATAACAACATCCTCCAAAGTAATTGTGCACTCTTCGCAGGTAGTGTGAAAAGTATGAGTCTTAGGTCGCCATCTCTTTACAAGTGCTAATACAAGTAATGGATCATATTCAAACTAGCCTAATCGCACAATGCCATAGAATCCAACTTGTCGAAGATAGTCAAAAATAGTGGGCAAAGGTGGAGGTAGCTGATCACTGTGCATCACACATCGTGGTCGAAGCACCTGGTTATCTTACAAAAAATATAAAATATTATATGTATAGTATTATAATGGAATCAAATAAAGTATAAAAGATTATATTTATAAGGTTATCATATGTGGCCAAGCCATATAACTTGTGACACATGTCGCGTCTGAAGGTACAGAAGGAAGTCATCCTCTGGCCCTGGATGAATAACCTACTGCAGACGCACCATTACTCTAAGCTTTCTGCATACCTCATGATGTTATAAACAATATAAAATATGATAAGTCTTAATCATCAATAACAACAATAATTAATTATTGTGCACAAAGATATGGTCAATTCAAAAGCAAAGTCCTAACTCATTCATATTTAAACCAAATTTTTATACATATACACGTTCATAAATAATAAGATATATTCAAAAGTAAGGTCCTAACTCATATACATTACAACTAATATATTTTTTATATATACATGAAAAAACTTGGTCCTACTATTGTCTAATGGGTTAACAGTGTGGATAAGTAGAACGATTATGACTAATTTCTTTACAAAACCTACACTTATTTGATTGACCTAATTGTATCCAATCCATCTCATTGTGTATAAATGTGGAACGAGGGCAACCTTTTGCTCGAATTATAGATGAATTAGGAATCAACTTTGGTGAATCTATTTGTGGTCAATGAACTTTACCCCCAATAGGTTGGAATTCATTGCTATATGCATTGCGCATCGTTTCCAACTAGAAAATGTGTCAACAAACTGTAAATAGTCAAGGCCAACATTACCACAAGGCGCAATAACATGCTAACATGGGTACTTTTCAATTTGAAACTCACAAAAATCATATTTTTGCTCTACTAAATTCACTTTGCAACATCGACCAAATTGACAATTTTGGACATCGTATGGCTCCTCAACCTCAAAAGATGTCGCTCTCCTATCAAATGTGAGGACAACACATGTAGAGGTAACTTAAGTAATTGGAGCCAACTTCTTTATAAGTGTCTCATAAAATACTTGGGCGAGCATAATCTGTGCATGCATCTATTGAGCCCATTCAATGAAATATCTGTTTATCCTGTACATAGTTGCCTTTGCAAGACTAGTTATAGGCAAACTCCTGACACCTTTAAAAATACTATTCATTGTCTCAACCAAATTTGTTTTCATGTGACCATAGCATCGATCCTCTATGTCGTAAACTCGTGGCCATTGCTTTTTGGGAATGTTAGCTATCCAAGTAGTTGTAGGGGCATGTAAAATTGCTAATTCGACTAAACATGCATCAATAATATAATGCTCATATGCATATCCAATATTTATGAATTTTTCTCTTAGCCAATTTGTTCCATATGCTTTATGAAAGTTGTAAGCCACATGCCAAAGATGGAAGACATGATGCCCATATGGTGGCTGCCACCCTACTCTCGAATAAGAGATGGTGGATAAAATTAAAAGATATCTATCTAATATCAAATAAATCACCTTTCTACTCTTGACGACACTCCTCCAAAGATTAAAAAGAACCATGCCCAAGCTCCTCGTGTCTCTCCCTCTACAATAGCAAATGCAAGGGGCGTGACTTTCTTATCACTATCTTGAAATACAATTATAAGTAGTGTGCCTTTATATTTTTCATATAAGAATAGACATCAACTTGAACAATTGATTTGAGGTGTTGAAATGCATCAATGCATGGTTTAAATACCCAAAATACTCGATAAAACATCTCCACGGGTTGCTCATCAGAATTAGACTGCTGACATTGTTTATTTGAAAAATGTACGATTGAATCAGGCATGAAATGCTGAACGGCAGCCAACCACCTAGGCAATACTACATATGAGCTTTTTCAGTTTCCAAATGCAATGGCAAGAGCACGGTGCTTTGCCTACCATGCCTTTCTATAAGATACAGTATAGCTAAATAAATTTTACATTCTTTCAATGATTTGGGAAACTTTAACCTTTGGTTGGTCTATCACCATTGCCACAATATATGATGATATAACATCAAAATCCAACTTTGGATGGTCTTGGGACAAACTCAAAAACAAACATGTATGTGCCCCTCCATATTTTATAATTTCCCAATGTGTTCTTTTTACTTTTTTTATATACTTTAACCCTCCAACTACAACTGCAGCCATAGTCAATGCATCTATATTCTTCATTTTTTGCAAAAGAATGATAGACATGAAATGTGTGGTACACTTGTATCAAGTAAAATTTAACTGCACGACGTAATACCTTTATATCTACATATTGCATGCCAACACTTAACTCTCAATTGTCATTAAGATTCAAAAGCTCTCCTCTTCCAAGAAAATCAAGACCACTTGCTGCCTCTGTATTAACCTGTGTGAAGAAGGCAAGATCTAGATCATTATATTCAGTTGCAGTTTCATTGGTCTCTGCATTTGATTCATTATCATCTTCGTCGTCATCATCATCATCAAGGATGGTAAAGTTATATTCATCTTCATCCTGAAATTCATCCATTAGGTTTTCTGTTGTAATCATGGAAGATTGAGATAGAGTATTGCCCAATAATTGATGGGATAAACTCGGTTGAAACATGTGGTCTGTAGGAGGAATGTTATACTATCCATTATAATTGACTTATGGATCAAATGAGCAAACATCTCTAAGATATGCTCTAAATAGGGATGTCAGTCCTACTGCCTCATTCACATTACTAGTAGATGAGAGTGTTAATGCAACATGGTCCTCCTCTGGTTACGCTTTGAGGTTCAAATCCACCTCACTATTTGAGATACACGCATACAATTCTGTACCAGTTAATTTAAATGAGAAACACGAGTTTACTTGCCATATTTCTTGCACGTCTGAATCGTCTTTTAAGTTACATGCTTGGTATCGTGTTAGATTTAACGACACCGAACACCTATATATTAACTCAGATATAATCTGATTTGGACAAAGTCGTAACTTTTGCCCAATCATTTGCTTCAATCTCTCCAAAGTAATATTTGAATCAACCGTCATTATTTTCACTCTAGCACATTCAAATGTCACATCGTCTAGGCTATCAAAAATTCTTCTATTTGCAAATATACATACAATCTCACTTCTAGTAGTCATTATTTTTTTCCTATAATAATGTTTGCAAATAAAAAAATATAAGAAAAAATGAATTCTAACAAAATAATTGTAATCACAAAAAAAATTGACAAAAGAAATAAATATGTCAATGACAATCAATGCAAACTAAATAAAGATAAAAATAAAAATAATTACAATAAACTTAAATATACCACATATATATATGAACAAAATTTAAAGCAATTTAAACAAAATAGATATTAACACAAAATTTTAAACATTCATAATTAATATAATCAAAGAAAATCAATGAACAAAACAAAATATACCACAAATAATAAATTTACCCATAATGAATTTAGACAAAAAATTAAATGTTCCTAAAATAAGTTTTTAACAAATGAATAGTAACATGTCAAATGCATCAAAAAAGTAAATGTCACCAAAATAAATTCATAACAAAATTAATACAAGCAACATAAATAAATATAACATAAACATTTAATGGACATGAAATAAATATAACAATAAAAAGTAAAAAAGTAGATATAACAACAAGATAAATGCAAATAGTATAAATATAAGACCAAAAAAATTTACATGTAACAAACATAAGATATAAATAAAATAAATATAACTCAAAAAATAAATGTAAACAAATAAATTATACCATCAAAAAATGTAACCAAAGTTAAAATAGAAACAATAACTAAAAATATAACAAACATAAATGTCATCTAAATAAATGCAAAAATTAAAAAAATTTAGCACAAAATCAAATGTAAGCAAAATATATGTAAACAAAAATTAAATGCCCACTACATAAGTATAACAAAAGAATTAAATTGAATAAATTAAATAAATAATACAACAGAAATAAATTTAACAAAAAATTAAATAATGCAAGCATAATTAATATAATAACAAAATAAATATAAACAAACTATATATACTCAAAAATTAAATGCTACTACAAAAATATAACACAAAAATAAATTCAAATATAGTAAATGAAAAAATAAATAACAAAATATAATTAATGGCAACATAATAAATATAACAACAAAAATTAAATATAACTTTAATAAATATACGAACATTATATGTAAGCTAAATAAATACAACAATAAATAAAATGTAATTAAAATAAATATAATATTAATATTTTATGTAAACAAATTTATTATAACAACAAAATAAACTAAATCACAAAAATAATTACAATTAAAATACATGTAACAACATATTAAATATAGAAATATAACTTAACAATTTAAAATAAAAAATAAAAAATACTAACCTTATTAAGTCAGAGAAAAAAAATTGAATGGAAGATGAGTAAGAAAGATGTGGGATGCTAGTGGAAGAAGAAGAAGAGTAAGTGTTGATGAGAATGGAGCATGTATTTAAGCAAGAAAATTGAACGAAGAAGAGGGCCACTGGATGGACTCAAATTTAAGTCCATCCATGTTGTCATACCCTGACTTGACAATGCAGGCCATGTGAAGGAATCCAAATATATATATATTTTGATGTCTTTTGCATCCAAATATATATAATAAAAATAAAAAAGTACCCCTTCATATAGCATTGTGCAGGACATGTAAAGGTATTTGGATGTCGGAACCAATGGTTCCAACATCCAAATATATATATATTAAAAAAAATTGTGAAAGTCAAATTCAAGGATTCCGACTTTCACAAAAATTATTAAAAAAAGAAATTTCAAAGTCGAAATAGTTGGTTCCAACTTCCAAATCATCTATAGGATATTGGTTAATATTTTGTACGAAAATGGATTTAAAACATTTTTTAATAAAAAATAGGATTTACCTCCAAAAACCCTTGACCTTGTGCAGTTATCCATAATTTATTTCATTGCATTTTTGGCTAAAACACAATCTATTATCATATTTTTGTAAGTACCAACACAAAATACTATTAAGCACTTAAAATATATCTTTTGCTCATCATAAAAATGTAGTCTTTAAATTAAAATTTTGCTATTGTTCATGAATAATAAGATCCTCTCTAAATTGTTTAGCAATGTAAAATAAAGTTGTTTAAGTGTATAAAATATAAGGTCTATTATTATCAATTTATATATTTACAACAATTTTTAAAAATTATTACAAATCAATTTATCAATTAGTTATGCTATTAGAAGCAACGTTTATAAAATGTTCACCTAACATTATTTTTATTTTGTTCAAACTGTAATTTCTCATAAACCTTTTTTTTTAAAAAATAGATATCATTCATTTACTAATAATACGCAATTGAGACTAAATTTCCATGTCAACAAAGGCCAAGAGCAAATAAGAGGCCTATCTACACACTTACAATAAAACATATATATATATATATATATAGAGAGAGAGAGAGAGAGAGAGAGAGAGAGAGAGAGAGAGAGAGAGAGGCTATATTGGAAAATAACTGAACTAAGAAGAAATACTAACAAAAGCAAAAATCAAAGCAAAGGCGAAGTTAGGACCTTAGGCTAAGCTAAGAGGGCAAATATACTTTTCGAATGTACTTTGGTTACTAAAATAATATGCTAAAATTTTAATTTGTTTTTATGGATTTGATGGTAAATTTTTAAATTAATCTTAGTTTGTTGTTACTTTAAAGATTGTTGTTTTGATATCAATTTTCTCTTTAAAATTTCTTTTATATCCTATTAAAAAATTTATGCTTTTATACAATACATTGTTCAAATAAAATGTTAGAAATTGAAATTATAAATTTACTTCTTTATTTCTATATTAGTGGTAGATAATAAAATTGCATACTATAATTTAGAAAATGATTAGTTAGCAACTTAGTATTCAAAATTAAAGTGATCTAATCAAACTTTCAATTTTTATTTGAGAAAATTAAAAATTTTAATACTAACAATATCACGAAAAGCATTTTTTGAAAGTTCTAGCTAAATGACTAATAAGGTTTGATTTAATAGTACTAAAGTTATATGTAAGGTATTGAATTCAAATTCTATTTAGAAGTAAAATTAATCCAAAAAAAAGTAGATAAATATTAAAATAGTATTGTGTTAATATTGCTTTGTATAAGCTAACTAATGGCTTCTTTGTGAATTTTATAAATATTAAAGAAAATGCTCCATGATCATTTAAAAGTAAATAATTAAAAATAATAGTATTTTTATATTATATCAGGTTAAATATGTTAAACACAACAGTTAATTTTTGTAAATCAACATCGACGTTTTTGGCAAAAAAACAAAAATAAAAACAAAAATATTAGTGTTCTACGGCTTTTTAACTCACATACTTAAGAAAAACGTATAACTAAGATGCTCGGCTGCACAAACCATTTCCTCGTATACTTAAAAAAATATTTTAATTGATGCCATAACCCATATATTTTTTTTAAAAATATATAGAAGGATGCCGCAACCCTCTAACAATAAAAAAAATTAATTTTTTGGGTCACCACAAATATAAACTCATAAGCTAATAATCAGAAAGTAGAGTGTTTAAGAGAATGTTCACCTCTCTACAGCTTCCAACCCATTCTACATGCTCCCTACCCTTCATAAGCAATCCTTAACTTAACGTGCGTCCCCCGAGTAGCATCAGAGGAGTCACTTACTCTGGTTTAAAGAAATCAAGTGCGACGATAAGAAGTTCTTTGGGACTTGATTGCGTTCATACAGATCGCCTGAATTCCAAAGGATCCACTTCTGGCAATCGGATGATCCGATACAATCGCTGAAGCTTAGGGTCATTGTTCGGTCAGCATTGTCAGTAGTGCCAGAGAAGCCACTTGGTCTTTATGACCCATCTTTCGATAAAAGACTCTTGTAGGGTTAGATTTGTTGCATAATTATCCGATGACAGCAGCCGTAAAACGATGAGAATGGTTTGGTTGTGTATGCTGCATTTGGATATATAGATCCAGGTGTTGATGGGTTATGGGCTTACGATCGTCTTTGTTTTCTGCAGCTGACCGATGGTCCGATGCTATGGAGATGTTGGTATGCAAGACATATAGAGGTGCTTGTGGGTGTAAACCCAATACTGGAGATGGAGCTGGTATTCTTGTGGCTCTTCCTCACTAGTTTTACAAGGAGGCATTTATTCTTTTTTAACTTTTCAAGAGAGTTTATTTTTCCTGTTCCTTGATGTTTGATAATTAAATTTGTAAAAATTAGAATAATTTAATCTTTTATATATACATGATAACTAAAGGTTCCATGTCATTTACGTGAATGTCTTTTCATTTCTTTTCACCTTTTTCTTTCTCTCTATATACATGATAATACATTTTCTTTCTTTCTTTCTTTCTTTATTTTAAAAAATAAAATCAATTTAAGCATATTTTAAATATTCAAATTATTTAATAAGTAAATACATTATATTAAAAATAAAGAAAACCTCATTTAAATAAATTAAATAATCAAATTTACTCAAAATAATTTATTTTTTCTTTTGTAAATTAAGACAAGCCTTCTGTTTCATTCTTCTTCTTCTTTTCTTAATCTTCTTTTTGATTTTAATATCCGACTTCTTTATCAATGAAGAAATCTCCTCCCAGTCTATTTGTGGTGTCCCTGACCGTCTCTTCCTTCTTCGCAGTGTTGCTATCCATGTCTTCTACAAAAGCATTAGTCTCTGTCTCGTAGACCATTCTTTGCCTCCTTAAGAATCTTCTCACTCCTTTGTTCAAAGCGAGCATTCTTAAGCTTTCAGCCTTAAATTATTCCTAAGTCCTAAAATTTGTCGGAGGAAGCTATTGGAATTGAAGGATCACTTAAACCAATTCCAAATTCTTTAACCCTTTTTGCTTTTTTTCTTATCTATCCACTTTTCTTCTTGTATAAGAAGGGGGTGAATGAAGTCAAGAGGCATTTCTTTCATACTCTGTCTTAAGCTTTGAAAAACATTTATGTTAGACTTTTTTCCCTTGTGGGTCTCTAAAAATGTTGAGCATACAGATGTCCCATATAGATTTAGAGCAAGGAGGTCACCGTCATTTGGTGGCGGGAAGTGACGTCAATGCCAACATGAATGCATGCTTCTCTGACACTGATGATGGGTCCTGCCATTCTCATTTCTATTCAACGAATGGTGATTCATACGAATGGTAGCTGCAACTATGCTACAGCACGTCATAAAGGGTGACCCAAAAAATTAAAAAAAAATTATATTATTAGAGGGTCGCGGTATAGCTACAACTATGCTGTAGCACAACATAAAAGGTGACCCAAAAAATTTAAAAAAATATATTATTAGAGGGTCGCAGCATTAGGGATGCCGCAACCCTCTATATATATATATATATATATAGGTCGTGACATCTCTGATGCCGAGACCCATTAATTATAAAAAAAAAAAAAAACTTTTAAGCATATGGAGAAATGGTTTGTGCGACCGATCATCTTAGTCATATGTTTTTTTTTAATGAAGTATGTGAGTCAAAAAGCCAGTGTTCTACAATGATACTTTCTATCACTATAAGTAACAATGGATAAACACACTTAATGGGAAAGGTGTCTACCTCATATTGGTAGGTACGTGGAGAGAGAAGTACTTTATTTGTGTAAAACATGACTAGAGTTGAGAGTAACTTAGGGAAAAGAGGGAAAGTAAGAGATAAATAGAAAAGAGAAAGAAAAATAAGGAGAAAATGGAAAAAGGAGAGAGTAAAGAAATGAAATAAAGGAAAATATAGGGAAAAAACAACAAGTAACATATGTAGATTTAGTGGGTTCAAGTTAAAATATCAAATAAAAAAAATTATATGTAAAGCTTCAATGACTTTAGTATATGTCTAGTGAGTTTGAAATTATAATGATTGTGGGGGCATGATATTAAAATTTTATACTAACTATATATATATATATATATATCAAAATTTTAAAAAATTGAAAAGGGGGCAACATAACATAGCTCCACCCCTGAATTAAAGAAAAAACTACCTTTAAGCGATAGCTAATATGTTATCCTAGACTGGGGGTAGACTTTTCTAAGAGAGGGAGGGTCTCCATGCTTGTGCAAGTTCTTCATATTTTCTTTAAAGGAATTATTCACAATATTTTCCTTGGTTAGCTCTTAAGGATCTATTATTTTTGTGGAGTTTACATCTCTAAGGTTGAGAAGTTTTTGTTTAGCTAATTTCTTTAGACTCATTTTGAATGAGTCCAAATCAATATCCATTTAGGTAAGAAAGAAAACACCTCATTTAGGATTCGGTTGACTTTTAGAGCCTCATCACCCTTAGGTTGATGAATTTGTAGTATCTTAAGATGGATTTGTAAAATATCAAAAAGCAATGGCAATGTACTGTTGAGGCAATATTACAATTTTGCAAATAAAGTAAGGTTTTTGGATATAGTAGACTTGAAACATAACTAGTTAACTTAAACTTAAAAAGTAAGGTAGTAATAGTAACAAAATGTTAACTATAAATATAGAATCAATTAATTGAAACTTAAGATAGCAAAAGATAGCAAAAACAAAGATAAAAATGAAAGATAAAGAGAACAAGAGAAAGCACTGAAATTTATCCTAGTTTGAACCCTTGTCTTATCTCCAGTTCACTTGAACTTCAAGAGATTTTCTTTAACAATAACTTGGTAAAATTACACCATAAATGGTTTTATACATTCTCACTACCAATATGATATTTTAGCTCACCTTATACTATCCTTACACAAGGATTTTTCACTAAGTTCATCTCAAACTCACCTTTATTCACTTGGGAGAGATTCAATAAAATGGATAAGAATTTATGAACCCCTTACAAATGAATGGAGTACAAGAATTGCTCAATAAATGCTTTTCTAACAAGAATTACTCGAGACTAGGACTAAGAAATTTAAAGGGCAAAGTAAATGTTATGCTATGTTTTTTTTTCTCTACTTCCTCACTTTGAATTTCACTATATCTTTAGTCTCCTTCCACCCAGTAGCTATTGAGAGATGAAGCCTTCTCTTTTTTCATGTATTAAATGCAAGTCTAAGTTTAGAGGCTTTAAAGATCATTGAGATAATACTTTATAAGATATGGCTAGCTTTTGGTCTCTTCTCTATTCTTCCAATGTTAAACTTCTCTTTTATTTTGCTCTATTTGTTGAGACACCATTTATAGAGCTCGCAAGAAAGAGAGGCAAAACTTTACCAAAATTTCTTATCTTATTAAATATGCTCTTTCTTGGCTATTGAGATGAGACAACTTCTTTGGAGTATAACAATTTCTCTCTTCCTTACTTCTCTAATACATTATGATGCTTCCGAAAAAAAACACAAGGAGCTCTTCTTTTCTTTACCTATCTCTTTTCATTAAATGTTATTAACTACTTGTAATAAATGTTCAAGACACACTGAGATAAAGAGAGGAGAGGGGGAAAATATTGCTTTACCTTTTCCAAAAGTGAGATGACAAAGTGTGATAAAGACAAAAGATACATGCTAATGTGCACATAGAAGAAAGTCTTTAACCTTTACAACAAGCACCTTAGAAATGCTTTTAGTTCCATTTGAACCAAAGTTTTTCTTGTTTGATTTGCATCTAACTTCCTTTAGCCTTTGGTTTCATTTCCCATTCAGTAAAAAGATTAAAGTGTCAAATGTGCTTATTTATTTAGTTAATGCTTATATTTTTAGTTTTTTTTGTAATCATTAAAATCCTTTTAAAAAAATTGCTTAAAACCTTTAAGGCCAACAAGGCTCACACTTGTGTGTGTGTGTGTGTGTGTGTCTTTCTCTCTCTCTCTCTCTCTCTCTCTCTCTATATATATATATATATATGTATGTATGTATGTATGTAGTTAATGTAAATGATCTAAATTAGGTATGTTGAGGGTTAAACAGATATATATATGTGTGTGTGTGTGTGTGTGTGTTTAGATCATTTACATTAACTACATATATACATACATATATATATATATATACACATAGGGTGCAATTACCATAAATGATTTAAATTAGGCATGGTGAGGGTCAAACAAAATAGTAAAATTTTGGGTTAAAAATCTAGATGATGATGTGGCATGAGAATATGAATAGTTGTCAAGTAAATTGGAGTGGATGGTTAGGAGTAAGTGACATAGACCATGTCAATTTGTTTGAGAAATGGAAAGCATCTTGATTCGTCCAATTAAGTATATGTAGCAAAATAAGTTTTGGTTCCTTTTTTTTATAGTGTAAATTTAATAATTTAATCTTTGGAAAATTATTTTATTTTTAATTCGGTCATTTTTAAAGATAAAATTTTTTAATTTAGTTCTCTAAAAATTTTTCTTCAATTAAAATAGTCTTTTCACAAAACAAATCTCCTCCTATTTATAAATAGAAATCCATTTAGCCATTAACTAATGACTTGAAGGTATCATTTTCCCTTAAAATGGCTTCATTTAGGCAAATTTTTACAAAGTCAAGTGATTGTCAAAATAACATTATATATTTTTTAAAAAACAAATTGCTTCAATAATGCTATTTTAAGGGAAAACATTAGTTGAGCAAGTTTAGGCCATCAGTTAATGGCCACATCTATAAATTTAGAAAAAAAATTCCTAAAGGAAGAACTATTTTAATTGGGAGTAATTGTTTTAGAGTATAAATTAAAACACTTTATCTGTAGAGAACCAAATTGAAAAGATAGTAGTCCTTTAGGAACTAAATCATTAATTTATTCTTCTTTATTTGGAAAATTGATGGGAATGTGAAGGGTTCTTTATGGAAAATTGTAGAGGAAATTGAAAAAGTGTTCTTCCGTTTTGTTTGAGAGGAGAGGGGAGGGAAGGAGGATCATATGTAGGTTTGATTTGGCAATTCTATCCTACATGGCTATCATTAATGGTTACATTAGCATACTTAATTAAGTTACTAGTGCTAAATTGAGTGGAAGACAAAAATAACTTTTTTAAAAAAAGAAGAAGACACTTTACAAAAAGAAAATGTAGTTTTAGCAATGATTTTTTAGTGATTTTAATATTAGTTCTGTTGTTAGGTCCTTTAGTGAAAGTTTTAAAATTTGTCGATGCATTTCCTATTGCAAAAGGTTTAACCATAATTTATCTTAATTGTTAGTAAAACTATGATTAGACCATGGTTATACCATGGTTCTTGTTAATCGTAGTTAGACTAAGGTCTAACCATAATTTTTGCAAACTATGGTTAAAAATATGTTGATTTTAAGGTGACAATTTTGATCATTGTTAAATCTTTTTTATTATATTTTTCTATCTAATTTTTTTTACTTGCATACCTGTAGCAAAACAATTTTTAGCCAACATCTAGTAATAATAACCAATTTCTAGTAGCAACAACCAATATGCCATTGAATTTCCAAATAGATATTCATATTCCATTATAATTACAAATAAGTCAAAGTGCAAATGCAATTAAAATCTATTCAAACTAGTTATTCATATTACTAGAATGTGAGGAATGACTACCATCAATGAGTAGGTGTCTACAATTTCAATCACTTAGTGCTTGAAATTTAAAACAAACTATTATTAGTGATAAATTGAAAACTTAAATATAAAAATATTTATTTATATGATTCAACTAAAATAAAAAGTTTAAAAAATTATGCCTCAATCTTGCATGGTGACAAATGACCTTAAAAACTTAGGAGGAAAGCCTACTTTCATTTGTTAGTGTCTTTCAACACTTTCAGCTTTCACTTGTCATTGTCGATTGTCCTTCCACCATTTGTGCTTTAAGTTGTGTGATCTTATTTTACAACTTCATGTAAGAAGGCCTAGATGATAAAATCCCATTAGCTCAATGTCTAATTCCACAAACCCAACCACAGTGCTTTTAGGTTCATAAAGCCTTAGCTAATGAATTATCACCTCTAATTTCTTGTGATAAGGAGTCCTCGACTTGATATATAGTAGTCTTTTCCTACAAATTCAATAGAAAGCAAAAAATCATTTGAAGAATAAATCTTTTCCATAAAATCAAAAGTCAATACCTTATTCCCATATAATTCAAATACTTATACAGACAACTGTAGCTTGGTTGTTAATATATGATCCATCACCATGTTTATGGATTGTAGTCCACATATGTCCTCGTGTGATTGGGCCCTCGCACTTAAATTCTTGTAAATTTGAAGACATATGTGATATATCTCAAATTATATTTAAAATTCAAATGGTTTCTTTCATGTAAAGCTTTTAGATCCACCAACATGTGGCATAGTTAATTAAATTCCTTCAATTTTGTTTATTTTTCTCTGCAATCTCTTGGTGATTGACAAAAACATATTAATAAGATTAACTAAGAATTTGTATATTGTTTCTTTCTTTTTGAAAGCAAATACACAAGTATACGTATCGTAACAATAATAAAGTGATGAATAGAGTATCATTCCTATGAGGATTTGTCGCTAAGTTAATTGCTAAGTACTAAAATTGTGCACCTTAATCTAAATCAAGCCAACAACAAAAAGGTGACATGAAATTAAACTAAACTAAAGACATCAAATAAAAAAAAAATAAATGAGAGACACCATTCTAGATGAAATTGGAAAGCAAAATGATTTGAGATTATGACTTCCTCTAGCATTTCATATGAACTAATTACCTCTCCTTTTCTTGCTTTTAATGTCATTAATAACCTAAGATTCTAATTTACCTATAAGCCTCTTTCGAATTACATACAGGCATTCCCCTAATCAATCTATAATTCCTTATGCAATTAATTTAGAGGCTTAATCAAGAATATATCCTAATATAGCTATATAAGGTCGGTAGGTATATTCCTATTCTACAAGTGAATCGATCCACTCAACATTACAAATTTTATGAACCCACACTACACAATTAATGGTCAAGTCCTAAAATCTCTTTTCCAAGTTTATTTAGGTTACCCAAATCATTTAATGGTTTCCACACACTTAGAAGCATGAAGTATAAAGATTGAGTAATTAAATCATACCATTAATTGCAAATAAAGAGAGTAAATACAACATATTACAAGTTAGAGTTTATCACAATCCCAAATTAACAAATTTAGCTCATAACTACAGGAAATAGCAACATTAAGAACAGAGCATAAATCAAATGGGCAAAGAAATACAAGAAAAAGCAAGAGAAGAAGAGAAAAACTGAATTAATCAGTGAATCTTCCTCAAACCCAAGCTTCTTCCATGGCATTTGAAGCTCCAAACTCTTCCTTTTCCTTCACTAAAACCTTCAGAATGGAGGCCTCCTTCAAAAAAGTGCTAAAAACCCTTTAAAACCCTAAAAAACGAAGCTAAAAAATGGTGCTTTTTACATTTTTTATGAACTGCGCTGCAGTGGCGCAAAATTTTATGTTGCGACTCAATCAGCTTCTATTTCTCCATGCGCCGCAGTGCTTAAATTTTTCGCCACGGCGTTGAGTTTTCTTTAGCAGCAATTTTGAGCGCTATCTTTTGTTCTTTTGTTTTTTGTTCTTTTTTTCTTCTTTTTCTTTTTGATTATTTTTCAACAAATCTTCTTAATGTTTATTGCTTTACATGCCAACACTTCTAAACTTATTTCTTTATAATTGTAATTCTACAAAAACATAAAATTTGTCTAATTAATATTTATAAACTAGTAACAAAAGTTAAATAATTTCACAACCTAAAAATCTAGATAAAAACATAAAATACTATTTATATTTAACTAATTCAAAAAATTAACTCAAAATCAAAGAAATAAAATCAAAACTTACTAAATATTAACTTGGTTAAAATTTATTAATTTTATATATAAAAAACATAAAATAAGTTCAATATTCATGTGATAAGTCTCTTAAAATATCAAGAAAATCATGATAACTTAAAAACTTATCACACCCCCAAACTTATCTCTTTACTTGTCCCTAAGTAAAACCATATTAAACAACAAAATTCCTACCTACTCAAGATTTCATATTTAGAATGATAGATAGATGCCTTCAAGAAATGCATTAAGAAATATAATTAACAAGAAAATGAAGTAATGCATATAAGTTTTAGAATTTAAGAGTTAATGACAAATTTTTCAAACCCATGACATGTGTGTGTGAAAAACCATGCTAAAATCTAATTGTAAGCCTTAGAATAATTTATGTAGATTAAACTACACAATAAAACCTCTCATTTAAAAGCTTCATACACTTGCTTTTCTATCCTCTCTTCACTAATGTAGGCCATTGCATAACCCATTAATTAATAGGTCTTTTAAGATTGTAATGAGGCTTATGGTCATAGCTATTACAAGAAAAATGATATATGAAAAATTTATCAACAAGATTCAAGAGAATAACCATTAAACACAATAATAGAAGATAAAATTCTCCTTTTTTTTAATTTTCCTTTCCTTCTTTTTTTTTATTCCACCTCATTTTGTTTTCTTCTTTTCACTTGTGCACCCCTCAAACTTAGTTCATTTTAATCTATCAAAATTTTTTTTAGGTTAATTCTTTGGCTACCCTTCTTTTTTTTTCTTTTAATTCCTCTTTCTAATCATCATATTTTTCATGTCTCTCAAGAAACAAAGAATCATACAATCATTGTTCCTACACTTCTAATTTGCATGTCTCTCATGAGAAAACAACAATTATTCACATCAAACCTATATTATGCCTTATTTCACCCCTAAAACTTCTTTTTGACATAATAGCAAATGTTAATTATTCTCTTGAAAAAGGTAAGAACATTGTTTTTCTGGCTAAAGGTCATTAATGTAGTTAAAAAGATGAAATTTCATGCAATTATATGCATATTCACTTAAGGCTCAACCAGATACTAATGATATACTTTGAAAAAAAATTAAGCTTCAAGTCTTAAACGTAACCAATGAATGCTTAAATCACTTTAATAAATCATACAAAGCCAAAAATTTTGCCTCAAGACACTATAAAGCAAGTTCTAAAGTCTTAAGTATAAGATCAATCATATAGTCTAATTCACATATATTACTTAAAACTAACAATTGTCTTAAGCATGGTGATGTGCACCAAAAAAGTCTCAATGAGTGAGGAAAATATTGCCATTAACAAACATTTCCTATCATTTATACACTATCAAGAAATGAAGTTCCTTAATGGCATCTAACATCAACTAAAAAAATAAATACATGATAGGTAGGCAAAACTTAAGTTCAAAAATTTTGAAAAATAGGGAGTTTTTCAACAAAATTTTGCATAAAAATATAAACAATCAAAAACAACAAAATTCACATTTTCATTTTGACTTCCCTACCCCCCAAACTTCAAATGAACATTGTCCTTAATGTTCAAATGTTCAAAGCATGACATAACATAAGAGTACTAAGGGGTTAAAAAAACTCCCTTGATATGCTTTGTTCTTTGTTTACTTCAAGATCCTCCAAACTAAAAGATAATAACAACAATGCACCTCATTATGGAATGATTCTTTTAATCTCAATTTGACAATATAACCAAAATTAACATTGTACAACTCAACTAGTATAGCACCAAAATATTATTAAACAAAGCAAGTGTAGATTTTTGCTGAAAAAGAGTTGTAATGACATTCTAGTGGCATCCACCAAGCAAACGTCTAATTAGCCTCATGAACAAAAATTTTGGAAACATCTTAACATACTAAAAATGTGATCAAGCTAAAGTTGCATGTTGACAACCACACAATTAGTCCCATAAAATTCAGCAAGTGTTTCCAATAAATTCCAGCAGCTTGTCAAAACATAGCAGTGTGTATTCAAATGCAAATAAATAACTCATCTGAACTTCAAATCTTATAAACCAAAATTTCCTAGAAACTAGACAAGCAAAGGAAAATTTTGACATATATTTCATGTAAAAATTCAATCAGATGTGTTTCCAATAAATTTATAAAGTTAGGTCACAAACATATATAGCAAAACAGAGCATTGACTAGAAACATGTGAAAATGATGTAACAAATGACTTCAATTAGTTATAAAGTTTTAATGCCTAAGACAAGACATCAAAACAAGATACCAAAAAAAATTCATGACAAGATTTAAAGTTGATTGCTCCCAATAAATTTTTCAAGTCATGCCACAACAATCATACTCATTCACAATAGTACAAGGAAAAAAATTAAGAATGAAAAGCATACAAAGGGAATAATATTCAACATGTAAACGCACCACACACCATTATGAACCCAATAAAAGTAATACAAAATTGATTGGAAATCACTCCCTGAATTGTATACTTCAGTTGCTCTACTCTTTTTCCTTCAACTAACAACAATCTTAAGCATTTAATGCTAGTGGGCTCTGAAAGAAAGAAATTCAAGGGTTAGAAAAACAACAACAAAAAATTATTTATTTTTTTACTCTTATATTTTTATTTAGTTATACATGGGTTGCCTCCCAAGAAGCGCTTGTTTTATAATCTTCAACTTGACTTTACATCAAAACCAAATCATAGGTGTCAAAAACTATAATTGCCTTGCTCCCTTTCTTCCTTGGATAAGTAGGCTTCAACAACAATGGGTTTTCTTTCCATTGGAGAACATGTGATTCCTCACCTAATAGCTTCATTGGAACACATGTTTTGGCTGACATAATAGGAAGCTTATAATTTAATTTTTCTTAGACAATATTAGGAGCTTCCAAATATTTCAAACACCCTATAAAATCTTCTTGGCTCTCTTCAGTAAGAACCAAGGACTCCAGTGGAGGACTCATCAAGAGATTGCCTAGAATCACATTTTCTACTTCCTTCTCATTGTAACATTTTTCTAATTCATCAAGAGGATCCTCTACCATGGCCATTTGGAATGTTACCTCTTGGTCATCTAGCATTACAATATTATTCCCTTCTTCTGCTCTTTGCTCATAATTCCCCTCAAATAGCACATAACCTTTTGGCAACTCTTCTTCACTCCTCAAATTAATTCCATTATAATTTTCTTCATCTTCTATTTGAGGGGTAGTTACTAAATCACTTAGAATACTCTCTTGTGAACCATTAGAGATGACATTGGCTAGTTTGCTTATTTGAATTTCCAAATTTCTAATTGTGTCATCTTGCTTGGTTAGGTAAGCATCTTGCTTATTCATATAGTACCTAATCATTTCTTCCAAGTTAGGATTATGCTTTTGAATATGAATTTCATCTTGTAATTGGTAATTGGAAGGTTGGGAAAGGTATATTGCATATGATGAAGAAATTTGATCCTGATTCCAAGAATAATTTTGTTCATAATTCCAACTAGGAATATATGTGTTATCACAAAAATTATTTGTATTCATATTGAAATCATCCTCCATCTGCGCATTTTCTACAGAATATGGGCACTACTCTCCATAGTGACCTCCACAATTATCACAAGTCATGAACAAGTATTGAGAGTCACTAACATAAGTAGTATAACTAGTGGTCAAATCAGAATTATCAAACCTCCTATCAAGTTCTGTCATTTAAGCTGTCAATTTGGTCATTATATCAAATTTATACTCATTAGTTGCCCTATTTATTATCCAAGAGTAATCCATAATTAAAAATAAAAAAATAATAACAAAACTGAATACAAATATCAACAACTCTAACCCAAAAAAAACAAAGCACAAATCAAAAGACCTAAAATAACAATAACAAAAATACAATGAACAAAGCTTGAGTTCAGATTAAGTGAGTTTGGTATTAATATTAGCAAAGACTTGGTGAATAAATTCCTGGCAATAGCACCAAAAACTTGTTGCTTTCTTTTTGAAAGCGTATACGCAAGTATACGTATCGCAATAATAATAAAGTGATGAATAGAGTATCGTTCCCATGAAAATTTGTCGCTAAATTAATTGCTAAGTACTAAAATTGTGCACCTTAATCTAAATCAAACCAACAATAAAAAGGTGATATGAAATTAAACTAAACTAAAGACATCAAATAAAAAAAAATAAATGAGAGACACAATTCTAGATGAAATTGGAAAACAAAATGATTTAAGATGATGACTTCCTCTAGCATTTCATATGAACTAATTACCTCTCCTTTTCTTGCTCTTAATGTCATTAATAGTCTAAGATTATAATTTACCTATAAGCATCTTCCGAATTACATATAGGCATTCCCTTAACTAATCCATAATTCCTTATACAATTAATTTAGAGGTTTAATCAAGAATATGTCCTAATATGGCTATATGAGGTCGGTAAGTATATTTCTATCCTACAAGCGAATCAATCCACTCAACATTACAAATTTCATGAACCCACACTATACAATCCATGGTCAAGTCCTAAAATCCCTTTTCCAAGTTCATTTAGGTTACTCAAATCATCTAATGGTTTCCACATACTTAGAAGCATGAAGCATAAGGATTGAGTAATTAAATCATACCATTAATTGCAAATAAAGAGAGTAAATACAACATATTACAAGTTAGATTTCATCACAATCCCAAATTAACAAGTTTAGCTCATAACTACAGGAAATAGCAACATTAAGAATAGAACATAAATCAAATGGGCAAAGAAATACAAGGAAAAGCAAGAGAAGAAAAGAAAAATAGAATTAATCAGTGAATCTTCCTTAAATTCAAGCTTCTTCCATGGCATTTAAAGCTCCAAACCCTTCTTTTCCTTCTCCAAAACCTTCAAAATGGCAACCTTCTTCGAAAAGTGCTGAAAACCCTTTAAAACCCTAAAAAATACGACTAAAAAATGGTGCATTTTGTATTTTTTATGAACTGCGCCACGGCGGCTCAAATGAATTATTTTTTAGCAACAATGAAAAGCACCATGGCCCAAAATTTTACACCGCGGCTCAATCAGCTTTTGTTTCTCCATGCGCCGCGGCGTTGAGTTTTCTTTAGTAGTGGTTTTGAGTGCTATCTTTTGTTCTTTCGTCTTTTCTTCTTTTTTTCTTCTTTTTCCTTTTTTAACAAATCTTTTTAATGTCTGTTGCTTTGTATGCCAACACTTCTAAACTTATTTCTTTATAATTGTAACCCTACAAAAACATAAAATTCATCTAATTAATATTTATAAACTAGTAACAAAAGTTAAATAATTTAACAACCTAAAAATCTAGATAAAAACATAAAATACTATTTATACTTAACTA
The DNA here is from genome assembly GCA_026724425.1 of Erythrophleum ivorense. Lineage (NCBI taxonomy): Eukaryota > Viridiplantae > Streptophyta > Magnoliopsida > Fabales > Fabaceae > Erythrophleum > Erythrophleum ivorense. Next base: position 14,641,169 of record JAIUCV010000017.1, read on the forward strand.
ATTCAAAAAATTGACTCAAAATCAAAGAAATAAAACCAAAACTTACTAAATATTAACTTGGTTAAATTTTATTAATTTTATATATAAAAAAACATAAAATAAATTCAATATTCATGTGATAAGTCTCTTAAAATATCAAGAAAATCATGATAACTTAAAAACTTATCACATATCTTGGAAAACAAGTGTGATTATATTACTCCCCTCCTGATGATAGTTTGTAAAAGTTGCACATTGATCCCCATTGATACCATGTGGAACATCTTGAATTAACTACTTTTTTATCCAAGTCCTATCATTTTTAGACAATTCACATTGTGCCTATTTCCACCTAAATCCAAGTAATTGTAAAAAAACCCTCTTATGCACGTCATCAACTGCAAACCTAAGTTGTAAGATAAAATACAATGGTTAAAAAAGATATGAACTCAAGCTAGTTAGAGAAATGAATAATCAAAGTATTATTACCTATATAGCAGTCTTATACATCTCATCCTTGTATTCAGATTGAACATGACTCCAATCCTTGTAACTAATTGGAAACACATTGAAGTCAATCCTAAGTAGACCCAAAAAAACACCAAGTAATTCATCTACATCTCAAATTGGTTGGATGATGTCATTGAAGGGTGCTATGGCCCTTTACCTTGCAGGAAAGGCCCGAGCATCATGCATTATCAACTACCTAGGCCTCACAACATCCTGCTCATCCATTAAATTAAAGTTAGTGCACAAATTGAAAATAAACAAATTAGCTCCAATGTACTTGTTAATTTACTTATCAATAATGTCAATAAGCTAATTTCATTTTCATTATTGTCGTGTAGGTTGTGCAGGTTGTTCCAACTTTTCATAGTCATTTTTTTGTGAACAAGTCATCAACATTGAAATCCAATTGGGTGCCCTGGACATTGGGAATGAGCAATATGAAAAGACTAAGTGGATCAATTTGAGCCAATTGCTCTTTGGCTATCTTTTATCAATGAACTTGGCTAAAGACTTTTGACCTAAGGTTCACCACCTTTAAGTACATGTTTGGTTTAACTTCTATTTTCTCAAAATGTGGTTTTGCTAGAAACAACAAAGAGTTACTTTTGCATAATCGCGGTTGTAGAACGTGGTTTTCCTATATCACACAGGGAGCCAAACACACACTAATAGTGGTGACTGATTTTAACTTTTTCAAAAATTTCTTTCTTTTCAAAATTTTTATTAATTAAGATAAAATAATGGTGACCTATGGCCCAGGCTTAACAATAGTTTTGAGACAACCATAATTAGGCCACATTTGGGCCTAACAATAATTTTGGAACAAAATTATTGTTAGGCCCAGACTAACCATAGTTGACCCATAATTGCTGTTAGACATAAGTTGAATAATGGTTATGGAATTTGCAATCAGGCCCTAGTTGGCTTAGTACATAATCACCCCACAACTGTGGTTAACCATGATTATGGGTTAATTGTGACTAGATTCATGTCATAACTATAACTAAGTAAATTGTCATTAGGACAATATTTAAAAACAATTTTTTTTTAACTGGCATTAAATCTCTATCGCGAAAGCCAGGCATTTTTTGTAATGACAATACCTTAATTTTGGAATAAATAGACTCAATTAAATTTTTATTTTAAAAATTAAAGACATAAAATATATTTAAACCTCTTATTTTTGGTACAGTATCGAGTGATCATTGGATTAACCCGCGTACATCGATTAATCATTAACCTCCTATCTATCTATATAAAAGAAAAAAAAATTTTATTCATACCCGAACTAGAGAATTTAAAAAAAAAATCCATCTGATATGCTGACATAATCTTAAAGAAGTAACAAATTTAAAGAGTCAGACCAATAATTTACAGTGTGCTTACACTTTTTTATGTCACCGACTTGACACTTCTCTCTCTTCTCATCAGATTGGTATCTATTTTTATCGTGGTGTTATAATACATCTTTATATCACAATCTATTTTATCTACTCAATAATTGAAATATCCAAAACACACTTTCGTATTAATAATTGCGTGTTTATTTAATTTGGCGTAAGGACAAATGCTAAAACATCATAGCTAATTCATATCTCTGTTACATCAGGGCACGTTTGATAAAGATATTTTAATTTTTAAAATATTATATTTAAATTATTATTTTTCATGAAAATTATTTTAAAATTTATTTTATACTTTTACAATATAAAAAAGTTATAATCTGATTATGACATATTCATAAATTATAAATATTTTAAAACTTTTATATACTTTGTATTTAAATAATTTATGAATAAAATAGTAAATATTCACAAAATCAAGGTGCTCACCTAGACTAAATAACACCACCACAGAGCGATTAGTTGGTTTGGTCTTTCATAATTCCATAGTATTGGTTTATGATTTGACTTCTCAAGAATTCATTTAGGGCACTTTTTCTTGCGTATATTCATACATTCATATTTAAGAGTTAGTGGACCGAGTTTGAATAAATGATCAATTTGAGACTCACATTTAGGTAGGAAAATATTTTTAAAAAAAATCTATTAAATCTTTTATATTAACTTTAAAAAGTTAGGTTAAAATAAAATAGTTAATATTGGTCAAATTCGAGTAGATTATGCTACAAAATATATTTATTTTTAAAATTTTAATATTATATGCATTTTAAAACTTTGTAACGATTAAATCAAACAAAACTGATTTACACGTAAGATTACACATACGCAAGTCTACTAATCAGTCAAACTGGCCAAAATATTTATGAATATATATTAAGTTCATTGTTATTTAAGCCCGCAATATAAATATATATAAAACAATTTAGTTTCACAAATAAAGAAAGTTTTCGTTTTTGAAACTCTGTGACTCTCCTTAGAGATTTTTTTTCAATAAAAACTTTTTAGGCTAATTTATGACTCAATTAGACTAAATCGCTTTCCAAACAATCTTAAAGTAAGAGTGCACCCTCATTTATCTTAGTCTAATACATTTAAAATCTTTTAAATTTGTTTGGTTATTTATTGAAGTGATTAAAACAAGAATCACACTTTTTCAATTACTATATTAGATCATGATTTTAAATTGCGTTTGCGATTGCAATTGTATTGTAATTATAATTACGAATATTGTAGATAGTATAAAAAAGATTGTGGACATTACCACCAAAAAATACAGATGCGACTAGCGATGCAATAGTAATATTACAACCGTATCATATGATATAGATCGCAATTTAAAATCATGTACTAGATCATTTCTTTAAATTCATGCATAATATTTAAATTTTTAATCAGTAGGTATTAAATATTCAGAAAATTAAGATTCTAACTTAAATAACCCCGTCAAAAAGTGTTTAGCCTTTTAAGGAAAATAAAAATACACTATGAGCAACATAACTACTCCCTGCATGTGGTGTTCATAATCATATATAAATTTACAGCTCACATTGCAATTAACCCCATTATAATTAATGGATTCTATAATTTGATTTGACTTCTCAAGACTTTTATTCAAAGCATTTGTTTACTTATAGTTAAAATATTTGGTATATGACCCAGAAATTTTAGATGCCAGATTTGTTTTGGGCTCTTATGCCGGCAGACGGAAGAGAACGGACAGTGATGAAGGGCACAATTTTGTCGGTCATGGATGATGGGCAATAATAATTGATATGTATTAGTAAAAAAGTCATTTTCATGACAAATATCTCCACTTTTATACATATTAATATTTTTAAATTTTGACTAATCATTAAATTATTAAAAATATTAGTTCATTAATTTGTTTATATTCAATTTAATAATAATTTAATATATATTTTTCAAATTTATATATTAAAAATATAAAGTGAAAAATATTAACAAATAATTAATATTGATTTATTTTAAATATTTATTACTAGTTTTATATTTCTTTAAACATTTGAAAAATATTAATAAATTATTCTTATAAATAAAAAATTATTTATAATTACAAAATTTTTTAATAAAAATTACTCATTAAGGTTTTATAATATTAATTAATTAGTAGTTCATTGGATTATCACTTATCATTAAAAATAATAAAACAATTTCAATAAAGAATAAATTAAAAATAAAAAGATACAGAGAATTACGTGGCCAATTTGCGTTTCTGATGCTTTGCATTGGTAAACGACCCAGAACCATATGCTCTATCCACAGCCTTTAATCAAATCAAATCAAAAGTCTGCTATTTGCGTTTCTCCACGCAACTTATTGCTATCCCGTTCGTGTCACTGCCTACTGCTATCGGCTATCCTTGTGTCAGTGCATACTTCAATTTTCTACCAATTATGAATATTATACTTATTCTTTTTTTATTATTTAAATTTAATTTAAATGTTTAAGTTTTAATTTTTTAATTTTAATATTTTTTTATTTTAAAAAATAAAAAATAAAAATAAAAATAATTTTAAATTATTAACTTAAAAAAATAATTGAGATTAAAAATTTAAAAATCTAAATTACAATGAGCCCGTTTAAAATTATTTTATAAAATAATTTTTTTATTTTTAAAAATAAAAAAATAAAAAAATTTATTTGATAATGTATTTTTAATAAAATATTTTAAAAAATAAAAAAATAAAATTTTATTTTTAAAAATAAAAAATTTAAAATATTTTTTAAATATTTTATAATTTTTATTTTATAGAGTCAGATAAAAAATAAAAAATAATTATTTTTTAAAATAATAATTTAAATAAATTTTTTAACTTTTTTTTAAAAAATTTATTTTTAAAAATATATATTTTAAAAATATTAAAACAAAAACAATTCCAAACACATCGACGTATCTTCAGTATTCTTCGCTGAACTTTTATCCTTCTCAATCACAATGTCTCATCCTTCAATCAAATCGAAAGTTTGCCGGGGGGTAAGTTAGAAATTCCCGCTCTTTCTTCTTTACTTTGCTCATGCCTTCATCGAAAATTTGTTGCATGAAAGGCTGGAAAAGTATCCACAGGAAGCAGTCCATCTTCTTTCTTGTAAACTGATTTTTACCCGTTTCTATCAATTTTTATCAGTTATACCAGTTTTTAACCAATTTTTTTATTTGACCAATTTTTTGATTGAATAATTTTGTGGATCCAATCAAAGTATAAACTGATTCACCAATTTTTTGATCGGATTAATAACTTAGATTTTTTAATTAGATTTAAAATTTAAACTATTCAAACCAAATTTCAACTATGCTCATCCTGTTTGAATGAGTGAAAAATTCAAGTTGCAGTACATCTTCAATCTTCTTTAGTTCGTCCTTCTTCAATGAACCTTTGTCCTTCTCCATCACAGCGTCTCACCACTAAATCAAATTGAAAGTTTGCCATGTGGTAGGCCAAAAATGACTGCTCTTCCTTCTTTATTTTGCTTGTGTCTTCACCCAAAATTTGCTGCGCGGTAGGTTGGAAAAGCGTCCACACGAAGCAGTCCATCTTCTCGCAAATTTTCACTGCCATCTTCTGCCCTTCTTCCCTTTCTTCGTTGCCGCGTGTAAGTTCTGTTGCTCTTCTAAGGCTAAACACGAGCAGAACCGCCGAATTGTTGGCCTATCTAATTTTATTGGTTCTTATTGATTTTTGGCCATTTTTCCAATTTTTTACTAATTTATTAATTTTTGGATTGAACAATCAGATGTAATTAGATCTAGAGAACAACTATATATATATATATATATATATGTAACTTTTGTAAACACCATCTTTTTGTTTTACATTTGCAGCCAACGTATATTGACAACTGCCAATTGATGCTGACATCTTGCTTGACTTTGGTTCTGGAGTTACCTTGATTACTCAGCAATAATAAGAATAAATAATGCCAGTGACATTTATTGCAGATCTATCTATACATATAGTGACATCTAACAATGAAAGATCAAATGGCTAACAATTATATATGTATTAAAGCCAGCGCTGACCAAACACAGAGTACACCACCAAGTTGCTTCTCATTCTCAGTTGTTTCGTAGCTAAGCAGCCATGGACACCGTCGCAGCTCCAATCAACACCTCTTCAAGTGATCACAAACCCTCTAGAGGAGGCTGGAATGCTGCCATCTTCGTCATATGTAAGCTCTCTCCACCCTCTTCTCTCCTATCATATCATCATCTCTTGTTTTTCTTTTTAAATCAGAATTAGTTTCACAGAACGGGTTAACTCGCTGGTTCCCGTACTACTTTTCATGAACAACTCACGTTTTGACAGAAATTTAAATCTAAGACAAGGGATGGCTATAATTACAATATGAGTATTTGATGACTTCAGGTTTGGGTATGAAAACGGCTATCCTTTTCTTTTTTAAAATTAAAAACTTAATGACAAAAAATAAAATTAAATTAACAATAGATAAAATACATGCTTATATTAACTTTTTATTAGTTCCCACGAGTATCTTCATATTTTTTAATTGTGCAAATAATTTTGCTCAAGATATTAAGTTGTCCCTCTCCGCAAATGATTTTAATCTTCCGGGTTGAACCTTGATATTATAGAAATCTCTTAATTGTTGATTTTGAATTTGCTTACCACTTCGGTCACTAGGACAAATTCTTATATTATAAATTGTTATATTTGAAACTTTAATTTTCTAATTATAATCTAAAGCATGAGTAAAAACAAATTCAGTATAAATCTCTCTGGATAAATATGTCTGGGTTTTCATATTTGAAGATTAAATGAAAAGGGAAGTGAGTCTTGAATTTATAATTTGCACGAATCTAAATCCAAAATTATTAAATCTAATATTCTTGCACAAATCTCAAATCTAAATCCATGATCATTTGAGACATTTTTCACATGACGCAGTTGTGGAGATGTCTGAGAGATTCGCGTTCTATGGTTTGAGTGGAAACTTGATAACTTATCTCACAAATGTTTTGCAAGAGCCAACATCCACTGCAGCTAGAAATGTCAACACATGGGTTGGCGTCTCCTTCGTGTTTCCTTTGTTCGGAGCCTTCATAGCTGATTCCTACCTTGGTCGTTTCAAGACCATCATCTTCTCATCCATCATATATTTCATGGTACATACGTACTTTCCCAACCGCCAAGCACTTCATGTTATTTAATTTTGACATATAGATATACATGTTATATATCTTGGTGCTTTATTTTGAAAATTTAAAGCCATGTATAATTAATAAAATGATCAATTGCTTAAGATGTCGGAATAAATTAAAGTATTCATTGATGATGAAGTTGATGCACACAGGGAAGCATTTAGTTTGACCGGTTTAATGCATACAAGGAATACATTGACAAAAATAGTACTAGGTGTGATTTAGTTAAATTCTAAACAAAAATAATAATCTACTTTTGATTATTTAATGGGTGACATTTAGTTTTCACTTAATTATATATATATATACATGAAGAGAGAGAAAGAGAGTAAATCATAGAACTTTCTTTTGAATTTTGTTAAACTTTATATAAATTTGTTTTAAAAACAAAAAATTATGTTATACTTTAGTTTATTTTTTTATTAAAATATTTTTTTATTAATCTAAATACATATTTATCTTTAGCTAAAATATTTTTTTATATGTTTTTTATAAGGATAGTTTAGTTCAAAATGTTAACATTATACTAATAAAATTTATATTTTAAAAATAGAGAAAATATTTATATAATTTGAAAAAAAGTTAAAAATGTTTATATAATTTATTCATCTATATGTGTATGCGCGCATGTCTCTTGACAATGAATTTAATGAAATTGATGGACACAGGGAATGGTTTTGTTGACACTATCAGTGTCAGTGATTCCTTTGCATAGCAGAAAATTAGTGTTTTTCATAGCTCTTTATATATTGGCAATTGGAGAAGGAGGACACAAGCCAAGCGTTCAAACATTTGCAGCGGATCAATTTGACGAGTCGTCGCTGCAAGAGAAAATGGCCAAGAGCTCCTTCTTCAACTGGTGGTACCTAGGAATTATAATTGGTGCTGTATCTGCCATTTTGGTTGTTATTTATGTCCAGGTAATTAATTAAGCATTTGTTCTTGTTAGATTTTAAATATTAAACTTTACTTTAAAAAATTGTAATTAAGTTATTACATATTATATATTTTTTTTGGAAAAAAATGATAATAAAAATATATTACTATAAAACCATCCATTAGAGTATTGATTTGGATTCTAAAGAAGCAAGCAAGGGTTCAATTCAGAGAATTACTTTTTAAAGACTTTAGTCCATGAGGTTGTTCAACTAGTTTTTAAGTGCAAAGGAATTTGTTTAGAGAAAATTAACCACCAAATGAAATTACAGGTTAAAACACTAATCTTTGTCACTTAACCGATTGAGTCATTTCTTATTGTTTATTTATCGTAAATCTGCTAACAATTAACGTCACTACAAATAATTATTCACCGATATCTTGGTAGATTAGTGATAATTATCATAAAAATCAGTTGATCATAAGATTTAAAAATTATAACTATTTTTCAACCAGTTACAGAATCTTAATTATTTTTTTGTTGGCATTTTATGCATTTAGGATAAAGTCGGGTGGACCACAGGGTTTGGCATATTAGCGGCGGCTTTGGCTGTGGCATTTGGTATTTTCCTTTTAGGCATAAAGAAGTACAGAAAACAAGGGCCACTGGGAAGTCCATTCACTACGGTGGCACAAGTGTTAGTAGCAGCAGCTAGAAAGCGGCGCCTAGATGAGAAGCGTGATGGAAGAGGTGTTTTCTATGGAGATACCGTGAATGGCGATATGGTTGTGGAGACCCAAACTAATACTATTGCTCGCACCAGACGTTTCAGGTACTCTGAACTATCAATTTTCTTGGATGGTTTGACGTTAGTTATTCACTAAACCATTAATTAATCACCAAACAAAGGTGCAGATTTAAAATTTTAATATGAAAGGAATGAATTATATGCTTCTTTCAATAGTAATATTCATTCACAATTTTTTTTCTTTTAACGTTTACTATTTTCATTAATAGTTTATCTGAATGCATCTAATTTTATCTCAATTTTTGTAAAAAAAGTATTTCGGGTGAACATCCCATGTGATTTTCAAGATATTAAACTTTGTTATTGTTAAATGTGCATCAATATTTTTATTTAAATAATTTGGTAAATAACTTAAGAGCTTTGAGTTAAATGACACATTAATTTTTCAAATATAAATGTTACAATTAGTTATTGTGTACATGGTTTCAATCGTCTACCTCTTTTTTTCATTCTTTTTATATTTCTAAGTTTTTATAATTTATTTGTAGCAAAAATAATTTGTAAATGAATTATAAATTAAAAATAATAGTGAAAGTGCCGAAGAACATCTGATGGGGAAAAAATCAACCTCTCCCAAAAGTTATCCACGTAAAAAAAAAATCACAATTAGGATTACTTCATCTCTTAACTACTTATTTTGAATTTAACTAAATTTGGAAATTAATTCTCTAATTTTTCTGTTTTTTTTTTCTTTTTCTTCTCATTGACATTGAACACCATGCTTTTAACATACAAATAACACTTACTATGTATAAGTCATCATTATAATTTTAATATATTTTAAAAAAATGTATATGATAGACTTGACCTTTAGAGATTTAAGTAAATTAAATATGTAAAAATAAATAAATAAATAAATCAAAGTTAATTATAATTTAGGAAGTAATTAACTATGTTAGAGATGAGTTTCACAAAGAAGGGTTTATTTATTTAACATACCTATATGTTTATTTATAATTAATTTGATTTATATATCTTTTATAAACTAAATTTAAAAATTTTTCTTAGAGTTAATCCTATATGCTATTATGTATAGAAAAATATATTAAATATAGCTTTTCACTTTTAACCTTCTTTAGATTTTTGGACAAGGCAATGATAATTGATGACATTGATATATCAAGCAACACTAGAGATCCTTGGAGGCTATGCTCGTTAAACCAAGTGGAAGAAATAAAGCTAGTGCTAGGCCTCATACCTGTTTGGCTTGCAAGTCTATACTTTAGTTTAGTGCTAGCTCAAATGTCAACTTTCTTCACCAAACAAGGCAGCACAATGGTCAGATCCATAGGGCCACAATTCAATGTCCCACCAGCATCGCTTCAATGCATATCAGGCTTTGTTGTCATCATTATCATCCCACTCTATGATAGATTATTTGTGCCTATGACAAGAAAATTCACAGGCAAACTCACAGGCATCACAATGCTTCAAAGAATAGGCATTGGCCTATTCATATCTCTTATCGCCATGCTTGTGGCTGCCCTAATAGAGACTAAAAGGGTTAAAGTAGCAAGTGATCACAAACTCTTGGACAATCCAAAGGCAATAGTGCCAATTAAAGTTTGGTGGTTGCTTCCTCAGTACATTCTTTTAGGGTTTGTAGATGCTTTTGCTATTGTAGGGCTTCAACATTTGTTCTATGATCAAATGCCAGAGGCTATGAGAAGCTTGGGGGGTGCATTTTATATTAGCAATGCCGGGGTTGCAAACTTTATTAGTAGTGCCATTATATCTATTGTGGAACAAGCAAGCAAAGGCAAATGGCTTGGGAATAATTTGAATAGGTCACACCTTGATTACTATTATTTCCTACTTGCAGGGTTAGGGATTTTAAATTTAGGTGTTTTTGTTGTTGTTGCTAAGAAGTATGTGTACAAAAGGGTAGAAGGGCATGATGCAAGGGAAGAGAAAGAGATGATGAATTTTAAGGGTCATCCGAGCCAACATGTATGAAGAAAAAACCCTTGGTTAAGAATGGCATATACATTGATAGGTGTGTGGTTTTGTGTAAATATATATTTTTTAATTTTAACTAAATTGCATGTAACCCTTTAAACTTTGAGTCATATGCAGATAATCTTTTAATCTTTAAAATTTGACAATGAACCCCTTTAAACTTTTAAATTTGGGTAGATAATCCTTTTATTATTAGTTAACATGTTATTTTACTAACAGACTGCGACAAATTAAGAAGATTATCTATACATAAGTTAAAGTTTAAAGAGGTTATCTATACATAATATAAAGTTCAAGGGGGTTATTTGTACAAAAAAATGAAGGTTAAGGAATTTATTGCGACATGTTATATTTTGTTAGTAAAATAATATATTAACTAATGATAGAAAAGTTATCTGTACAAATTTAAAAGTTTATGAATATTTATTATCAAATTTTAAAAGTCATAAAAGTTACCTGCACATGACGTAAAGTTTAAAAAGATGTGTATAATTTAGTCTTTTTTTCAATAAATCTAGCAAATGTAGTTTTTTTAAGCATTTCTATAAATGCAACATGTGTAATTTATTTTTGAAAAATTTGATGGGTTCTTTAATTATTTCAAGGTTTGTTTGAGAGTTTTAAAGGGAGTAAACTAGTTGGGAAAGAGTTCCTCATTCCACTGTTTTGAAGCAATGTTTCAAAATCCAAGCTAGACATTGATTTGAAAAAACTATTAGCTCACAGGTCAACTAGTTCAACTAACCATTAATTGGATGATGTCATAAACATAAAAAATAATTTAATAATTTAAATATATAGATATGTATTGTATATATAAAATGATGTTTTCACCTAAAGAAAAAGTTTAAAACTTGTTAGTTTAGAAGAACCTAAGGAGTGGAGTTAAATTGGGTTCTTAAAATAAAGTTTTATTTCTTAAAAAAGAAAATTGTTGATATAAGAATACAGGTTTCCATCCTTAAAAACAAATTCTTAAAACAAATTAACTTATGAAATCAATGAAATTAAGAACTTCAAATGGATCAAGATTTTCTTTAAAATCTTACTTTAATTGAGACAAAAAGTTCAAAAAGTTAAAAGATTAGGAAAGAGAAAAGGCCACATAACCATTTTTACAGTTATTCAATACTAAAATGGTCTTACATCCACTCCTTAAACATAGAAGAAGGAACTTTTTAGAACCAAAGAAATCATAGTCAAATTATAATAAGGCTAAGCTACCTAGCTTTTATGGTCTACTTGACAAGGCAATTTGAGGGCACTAAGGCTTAACTACAAGCTTTCACAACCTTAAAGAAACCTAATATGTTTATAAGCTTCTTAACAACTCAAACAATCAAGATAGTAGGAGTATTTTTTTGAGTAGGAACTAGGCTTACCAAAAACACCTTAAACAAATTGTCTCACAACTTAATAAGAATAATAAATATACAAATAGCTTAGTAAGCACACAAGAATATGATTCAACATATCTCACAATGCAAAAGACAAGCTCATTAAGAGCACTTCCATGAATTTAGTGGGAAAAAACTCACTGAGAGGATAAATTCAAATAAGCTCTCCCAAACAAAAGAATAAATGAAGATAATTACTCACTTAGTCAATGCAAGTAAAGGTGTTACTCTAGCTTGGTTCGACCTAGTTAAACTAGTTCAAAAAAAAAAATTAGGCAGGTTAGGCCAAGTTACCAAATCGAGTTAGCCATCCTAATCAATTTTGGCCATCTTAACCAATCTAGCCCAACCTATCCTAGTGGTATATATAAACAAACAAACAATAATAAACCTAGTGGTATATATATATATATATAATAAAAATATATATAAGAACAAAAATGAAAAGAAATCTTTTTTAAAGGCTATTTTGTAATTTTAGTTGAAAATTTATGAACATATTTTACAAATTTTAAATAACTAGAGAGTCAAGCCCCTTGTTAAACTTTTTAAAGCATAATTATCATATTCAGATAAAGAAAAATAAGATAAAATGTGCATTATTTGAATTTGAAAGTAAAAATTTTAAATTTGAGATAGTAAATAACCTTTTTTGAAGAAAATAAGTAGCCAAAGGTTTGATAATTTACATAACATCCATTTAGAAAAAATATCAAAATAAAAAAATCATCGCAATCAAATCACCATAAAAGAAGTAAAAAATAAAATCATGAAACTAAAAGAAATATAATTCATAAAAGAAAAAGTAGAAGAAGAGACTAAAAGAAAAACTATAGCACAACAATCTTCATATGGAACTCCAAATCTCGATGTCACAAACATTCTTTAGAGCTTCTCCTTCAATTGCAACACCTTTGATTCCTTTTGTTTCCTTTTTTATACTCTTTTGTAAGGGCTTCCTAGTTTTGTCATGGTCCTTTATGTGTAAGAACTTTCATATTTTTCTTTCTTTGTGGTTTTAAGAAAATTCTTTTCTTTTGTTATAAATAATTTTTTATTTTGATTTCTTTCTTTTCAAACTAGGTTTGGCTATTATATATAAGATAAATTGGGCCTTTAATTAGGCATGTGGGATTGATCTTTCTTACAATTTCCTTCTTTCATAAGCACTAACCATATTTATGCTAAAAAATGAATAAAATTAGCACAATAATTCTTACTAACTTAATCAATAACTAGGATTGAAATTTAATGAATATGTAAGAAATGAATTACATTAAATTTTCCTAGATTTGAACATTTACTTGTTTTCAAGTAAAACATAACAAAAACATAAATTACTCAATGAAGTAGTTAAAATTCTTATGGAAATATTGGATCATCAATCAACATGTAAGATAAGGAAAGATAAAGAAGGAATACAAATTTAAAATCAAAATATTAATGAATGACTTCCTAGTTCATGAATGTGTGCATGTGTTCACGATGCAAAGTCTAAACATAAACCTTAAAATAAGGTACATCAATTAATTCATTTAATCATCTTTGCCTAGAGCTTCATATGCATATCATCCTTTTATCCATTAATGTAGATTCAATACAACTTAAAGATCAAATAGTCTTTAAAGTTTGCAATAAGGCTATATAGTTAAAACTAATCACAATCAAATTAATGAGAGGAAATAGTATTCAAAGTTTAAGAAAGCATCAATAAATACAAGAAAAAAATTACTCTTTCTTATTTTTACCTTAATCCCTTACTTTTAAAACATCCCCTTTAATTTTGTATATTTTCTTTTTTTCAACCCTCATACAAAAATTAGAGAATACAAATAATAATGAATTGCATTTTTGTAATTCTTCAAAACAAATCAATTCTCTCTCTCTCTCTCTCTCTCTCTCCCCTCCCCCCCCCCTTTTTTTCCTTTTTTCATTCATTTTCTACCCTAGGTCTTTGATTTACTTATCATAATTGGAGTCTTACACATTTGTTTTCAATACATATTAAGTGTTATTTCTATTTTCATCCATTATCATCAAATGTTGCAAGTCTCTTTAAGGAAAGTTAAAGATACAATCAATACAAAAATTTATAACATTTTGTTATTTCTCCTCATCTAATATGCATGTCTCTCAAGAAAATAACAAAAGCTCTCTCTTTCTTTTCCACTTAAAGACTCTCTGATCCACATTCCACATTCACTTTGAAACACTTCCATCTTATTCACCTTTAAAATCATCGTTTTCAAAGCAAATGAAACCAAAGTACTTATGACACTTCTTGAAAATAGCATAAAAATTGGTTTTATAGAGCAGGTGATTAACGTAGTTAGTTAGAAAGGAATATATCAAAATGTAATAAATGCACAAATTATTAATAAAAGCTCAATAGAGTACTAATGATCATATAAGAACAAACATAAGGCTCATATATGGTTCAAATTGAGAAACAAAGCCAAGGTCATTTTTAAGAAAAGTAATAGACCTAAGATTTCACCTTAAGAAAGAATTAAAGCAAGTTTTAAAGTCTAGTTCAAGAATCTCAAATGGACTAATCAACATACTTTAGATTAAAGAAAACATCTATTATATGCATGGCATAAGTGCATTGATTTTATTCAATGGGTAAGAAATTCATTCCTTAATCCAATTAAAAATCAAATATCATTCTCAAATATGCCACATCCATATATATTAATCAACAATCAATATCCTTAAATATCCTCATACTAATAAAATATAAATAAAAGGTTTACCACCCAATTAAGTAGTTATCTAAGAAGATCAAAATAGAAGAGATTGAGAAAATTTTTTTTGTTAAAATGTTCATGAAAATCACAAAAAATTTCAATAAAATACATAAAAAATTTTAAAATTTTTAAAAATTTATAAGCCAAAATCTTGTAAATTAATATTGATTATACTTTCCTTGACATAGATACCAAAAACTAGATGATTTTTCACAAATGTACAAGTCAAACAATAGCATTATTCGCATGAAAAAGATTAATCAAGTACCTATTCCATAATTATCCCTATTTTTTAAAAATTAAAATTAAAATAATTATTAACTAAGAAATTAATGCAACGAAAAAAATTAATAATTATATTCTTAATTTATGAAAAACTTTAGAATTTAGATTTCAATATTTATTTCTTATAAATAAATAAGAATAATTCATGCAATTAATATTTATTTTAATTAATAGTTGATTCTTTAATGTATATACAATTTTCTCTTAAGATATAACATATATATCTATACTAGTTTTACGTCTGCTTTGGTAGTCATAAACTCTAATATAAATCTATTAAGTTTTGTGGACTTTAGTGTATACCTACATATAGCAGCTTGGTATGCATGCAAGTTATAATCTTGCTTAAAGAAGATTGATAGACTATAGAATCTAAACTTAAATCTATTAATTAGGTGATTGCCTATAGTAATTCACCTCTCAATTCTTCTTTTTATAGATTTAAATTCACAAAAAGTGACCAATAATTTACAAATGATTATAAACTAAATAATTAATTAATTAAAAGAAAAATCAAAACATGAGTATTCTAATTTAAATATAATTCATAAATGTCTCTATCCAAACCATAAAAAAAAGTTTAGCTACTCGTAATAAAAAATAAAAACCTAAAACTAAAAGAAATCAAATTCATAAAAAAAAGTAAAAAAAAGAAAAAAAGAAAAGCCAAGGTGCAACAATCTTTCTATAGAACTCATAATCTCGGTGTTGCAGTTGTTTTCCAAAACTTTCCCTTCAACTGTCGTGCATCCCTTTTTAGGTCTTTTTGCTTCCCTTTTTAGACTCTCTTACTATCCCATTTTAAGTTCTTTTGTTTCCTTTTTTATATTCTCTTATTAAGGTTTTCTATTTTTGCCAATGTCCTTGATGTGTAAAAACTTTTTTATTTTGATTTTTTTGTAGTTTTAGGATGCTCTTTTTTTTGGATAAATAATTTCATCTTTTGATTTTTTTTTCTCTTCGAGCAAAGTTTAACTATTATAGGTAAGACAAATTGAGTTTCTAATTTGGTGCATGAGCTTAGTCTTCCTTATATATATTTTTTCATAAACACTCATTATATTCCTATTTAAAAATACATAAAATGAGCACAATAACTTTCACTAACTTAATTAGTGACTAGAAGTAAAACTTTATTAACATGTAAGAAATAGATCACATCAATACACCTCGAAATGCATGTTGAGCTACCAGTTTTTCTTTCATCTTTAACATAGCTTCTTTAAATACATTTAGGAGAATGACTATTACTCTTTGCTTCTTTGTCTTTGTTGCGCAGATATTCTTCAACGGCCAAAAATCTCTTTCATTAAATGCATTGGGCAGGTCAATTCCTTTAACGTTCACTTCATCTTCAATTAATGTAAAGATTCTATCGAGCATCGTTTGAAGAATGCTTGGAATTAGAAGACCTTTTATACATCTCTCCATTTGCCTGAATTTGAAATGATTTTTCTTTGATCCACATGATCTTTCTTTGCAGCATTTCTTTCTGGCTTTTTGACTTGCTTGCTATAGGAAGAGAAGCTTAACACTGTAATGCTCCACCGCCCCAATTTATTCCTAAGATACTTAAAATTTTTTTCACGTTCAGATAAATTTTTTTAATATTTAAAGAAACACGAGGTCAATAAAAGATATTGGGAGGGATGGAAGGGGCGGGACATGGAGCAAGGGATGTGGGGATCGAGGTGGCCTTTTTTTTTTTTCTTTTGGGAGGGGGTGTTTGAGGAGTTGCAGATAGATATATATATGTATATAATAAATATTATATATAAAAATATATTTTATATTATATAAAATAAACATAATATATTATACCATTTAATTTTTAATATAAAATTTTAAAATATAAATAATAATATTTTATTTATTAATTTGATTTTATTGATAAGATTATGTTTTTAATTATCATTTAATTTTTTAGCTTATTTGCTTAAAAAATATTTTTTTAAGTCTTATTAAGAATTTTATATTAAAAAAATTATCTCAACTTATTTAAAATAATATATATATTGATTTAGTCTAGTAGTAAGTTTTTTCTTATTCTATCGACTAAATACATTATATTAAAAAGAAATAACTTGTAATCTCGTCTATTATTTTAAATAATACAACATACTTGTCATGATTCAAATGGTGGAAACTAAAAATAAAAATTTATATGTTTATAATGGTGGAAGTTGAAAATAACAATCTACATGATTAAATTTATAATAATAGAATTTTTACTGTAAGAAAATGATAAATTTAACCTTTTTAAGTTATTTTTAGTTATAGCCTACATATCAACACATTTCAAGTGTTTGAAAACAAAAATAAGATTTTTTTTCATATAATAAATCGATAGGCTAAATTTTTCATTTTTATAATAAAAAATTATTATCAATTTTCTATTTATTAATTGTACAAGTTTATTGAAATTAATTTTTTTACTGTAAAAATTATAAATTTAACCTTTTATGTTTTTATTAAAAAACCAAAATCTTATTTTTATGTTGAAAAAACTTGAAAGCTGTTGGTAGCATTGCCAACTACTATAAATTTATTCATGTAAATTGTTATTTTCAATTTCCACCATTATAAACATATAGATTGTTATTTTTACTTTCCACTATTTTAATCACGACTAATGTGTTTTATTATTTAGAAAGAAAAATTAATCATTTGATTCTTATAATTTGTCTTAATTTCCAATTTAGCCCCTACAATTTTTTTTCTTCCATATCATCCCTATAATTTTCAAATATTTTAGTGTTTGTCTCTATAATTCCTAAACGTTACTATCCTATTCCCTACTGTGATTACATGGCAAAATGTCATTAAATTTAGTTCTAGTTGGCAAATGGCGAGCTGAAGTGGTTGCCGCATAATGCATCTGATTAGGCGCAATTGAAACGCACAGCTTGAGCCCAAGGTTAAAACGCAGAACAGAAGCATGATCATTCAAAATGCAAAGCAGAAGCATCGCCTTTCACTTCTTCTCTTCGGAAAACGCAGAAGTATTGTCTTATATCGTCTTTCTCATGCATAGCACAAGCAGACGCAAGGCAGGGGAAACGCAGAGGCAAGCAGGGAAGTTAGAGTAAAATGAGTTCCGTGTTGACATGCACACCACATCAGGATTCCAACTCTCTCCACCCCATTTGGAGCCGGAATTACAATTTGATCAAGAAAACATAGTGTTCACGTTCTTCCCCCTGGTTGATTCAGAAGGATTATCAACACGACAAGACCCAAGTTCTGATACATTCCCATTTTTACCCGAAGGGTTCTTGAGAAAACAACTCTCACTCTAGACACAGATTGTTGAGTCTAAAACTTGGCTTATTAAAGAAGAGGCCATGCAGGTGAAGAAAAACTCACAAGACCAAGCATTTATGGCACCAGAAATTTCGCTATTCTCCCTCTGAAACGAGAAGGAATATGAACGAATACGTTAAATTGGATTAAAGGGTTAAAGGTAGAGCCAAAGCCAAAACCAAAATCACCCATAACAACCAACAACTGCGCTGGAAGTACTCATTAGAAGTATAGTGAGCAACAAATTATATATTCTTGTAAACAAATATTTGGGGTGCATTAAGAGATATAGATGCATATATAAATGAAGTTGTTGAAAGCAAAATGGGAATAACTATATGAATTGAAGATTGCATATTATTAGAACAATAGCAGAGGACTCAAACAGAGCTCTTAGCAATGGTGGTCATCGTCGTATCTACTCTTTTGCTTGGCATTAACCAAACCCTATCTCCAGCCTTTGTCTGAACTTAAGCACCCCATAAAGAAACCATACCAATCGTCAAAAAAAAAAAAAAAAGCGATAGCTTTTCATCATTGAATTCTAAAAGATTTGAAGCTTTACAGAGAGTCTTGGTTTCGAAAGTTGATGAGTCGCTAGATTGAAGCTTTATAGAGAGTCCTAGTTTCCTCTCATCGTGATACTTGTTAATATTTAATATACTTAAAAAGAACAATTTAATGATCATATATGTTGCATATTGAACTTAATTTATTCAACTTTTGCTTGCTTAGCTCATACTTCTATATTGTTGAACAAGTACTTGATTTGTGTACCTCTTTGTTTGATTTTAAATTTCTAATTTTAAATTTCTAATTGAACTTGCACAATGTAGACTTATTTTTAGTGACAACTTGCAAAACCATGGTTTGCATAGTCTTGCTATAGAAGAATGGTATAAGAGAAGAATGAGTTCTGCATCTGCGTCTGCATTCATAAGCCAAAGAGGAGAAACCCTCCCTTTGCGTTTTCTACCTTCCATCTGCATTGGAGAGAAGCCTCTACGTTTGAGAAAGACAATATTGTTGGAGATTTGATCCAAAATCTGGTGCAGCAAATCTCGAAAACAACTTCAACAACCTAGTAGATCATGGATAGCAAAATATTAGGAGTAAAGATTTATTGTTAATTTGTTATTTTTCTGATTAGCTTATTCCTTTATTCTCGGAGAGTCTGTTACTAAGTCAGTTTATTTATACCAGTAAATAGAGTTGTGTAATGCAAGAAATATTAAGCAATAAAGGTTAAGCAGAAACATTTACCTCTGCACTTCCTTCTTTATCGTTACTTCTCCTCTGTTCTTTCTCTGTTTTACCCTCTTAAACCAGCAGATTGGTATCAGGGCGGTGACGGTCAGACTTGGGTGTAATCATCATGGCAGTCAACAATAGTGCCACAGTAAATATCTCTCAGCCTTCCATACTTATCTTCAAGGGCGAAAATTATGAGTTCTGGAGTATAAAGATGAAAACTCTATTCAAGTCTCAAGAGCTATGGGACTTAGTGGAGAGTGGCTACAGGGAGCACGATGAGGAGGCCAAGCTGAGTGAAAATAAAAAGAGAGATTCAAAAGCACTGTTCTTCATCCAACAAGCAGTGGATGATTCAATCTTCTCCAAAATTGCAGCAGCCTCAACTGCAAAGGAGGCTTGGACAATTCTGCACACATCCTTCCATGGCTCATTTACAGTAGTACGAGTCAAGTTGCAGACACTCCACCGTGAGTTTTAGAACTTGCGCATGAACAATGCAGAATCAGTGCAGGAGTATATGACTAAAGTAACAGCAGTAGTCAATCAAATGAGATCATTTGGAGAGGATATCACAGAGAAGATGGTAGTGACTTAGGTACTAAGAACTCTACCCCCTAAGTTTGATCATGTTGTAGCAGCCATTGAGGAGTCTAAGGATCTGTCAACTTATACATTTGATGAGTTGATGGGTTCTTTACAATCACATGAGACAAGAATTAACAGAAAGGAGGAAAAGAATGAAGAAAAGGCATTTCAAGCAAAAGGAGATGGTTCAAGAGAGCATGAAAAAGCTTCAGGACGAGGAAGAGGCCGAGGTGGATCCAAAGGAAGAGGTTTTGGTCGTGGTAGAGGTGGAGGTAGATCCAGAAATAACAACAGAGGCAGTATACAATGTCATAATTGTAAAAAATTTGGGCACATGAAAGCTAATTGCTGGTTCAAAGACAAACAGGCCAACTATGCAGAGGAGACAAGTGCAGAAGAAAAGTTGTTCATGGCATATGCAGACCCAGCTGAAGCACAAGGAGATGTTTGGTTTGTGGACAGCGGCTGTTCTAACCATATGACAGGGACAAAAGCCATTTTCATGCAGCTTAATGAGACTCACAAGAAGTCGGTGAAGCTAGGAGATGATAAAGAGATAAAGATTGAAGGAATTGGGACAGTAGCCATTAATAGTGCTCTAGGTAAAACAAAACTCTTGGATAATGTTCAATTGGTTTCTAACTTGGCTCATAATTTGCTCAATGTAAGCCAAATAATAAAGAGTAGATACTCAGTTCTATTTGATGATGGCACATGTGTTATTAGACACAAACCATCAAATCAAGTAGTGGCAAGAATACCGATGACAAAGAACAGAATGTTCCCTTTGATATTGTTATTGTGAACAACTTTGCTCTAATTACTAGAGAAAAAGATGAGTCTAAAATTTGGCATCTGCGTTATGGACACTTAAATATCATAGGATTACAGCTTTTGGAGAGAAAAGGTATGATTCATGGCTTACCAAAAAATTTTGAGCTTGATTTGTGTGAAAGTTGTGTTTATGGTAAGCAAAGTAGAAAATCTTTTCCTGTTGGAAAAGCATGGAGAGCAAAGGAATGTCTTAAGCTTATTCATTTTGATCTTTGTGGCCCTATGAGTACGGAATCATTGGGTGGGAGCTACTACTTTCTACTGTTTATTGATGATTTCAGCCGGATGAGTTGGGTTTATTTCCTAAAATCCAAATTAGACACATTTGAGAATTTTAGGAAATTCAAAACTATGGTGGAAAAGCAAAGTGGAGCAAGCATCAAAGTGCTTCGTACAGATAGGGGTGGTGAATTTCTTTCAAAAGAATTCCATCACTTTCTTGAAGAAAATGGCATAAAACATGAGCTAACAGCACCATATACTCCAGAACAAAATGGCGTAGCTGAGCACAAAAACAGAACGGTGATGGAAATGGCAAGGAGTTTGCTGAAAGGAAAAGGTGTACCAAATTCATACTGGGCAGAAGCTATAGCAACAACAGTGTATTTGCTGAATCTCTCTCCAACAAAAGCTGTACAAGATTACACTCCATATGAAGCATGGAAAGGGAGGAAACCCACTGTAAGCCATTTAAGAATTTTTGGTTGTATTGCTTATGTCTTAATGAATTCTCAAAATCACCAAAAGCTTGATGGGAAGTCACGCAAATGTATTTTTATTGGCTATTGTCCTGAGTCTAAGGCATATAAAATGCATGATCCTATTGATACAAAGATAATTATTAGTAGAAATGTAGTGTTCAATGAAGATACAGGCTGGAATTGGAAAGACAACAACATAGACAGAAGAGACGATCAACCACGAGTGTCATTAATTGAGGAAATGAACTCAGCCTCAATTAATACACCTATTCCTTTCACTTCAATAGAAAGTAGTCAACAACTACACCATCAAAGAGTAGCTCAAGTGAGTCAACAGAGGGGACACCACCAAGAAAATTCATATCATTGAGGGAGATCTATGAAAATGATGAATTTGTAATGGTAACTTCAGACCCTACAACTTATAGAGAAGCAGCAAAAAAAGATGAATGGAGGAATGCAATGGAGGAAGAGCTTGCAGCAATAGAAAGGAACTCAACATGGGAGCTGACAGATTTACCAGAAGGAAAGAATGTCATAGGGTTGAAGTGGGTCTTCAAAACAAAGCTTCATGTAGATGGAAGTGTTCAAAAACACAAAGCTCGGTTGGTTGCAAAAGGCTATTCTCAACAACAAGGTGTGGATTTTGAAGAGACTTTCTCACCAGTGGCACGATTTGAAACAGTAAGATTGCTCCTAGCACTAGTAGCTCAACTCAAATGGAAAGTGTATCAATTTGATGTCAAGTCTGCATTCCTAAATGGAGATCTAGAATAAGAAGTGTATGTTGCTCAACCTGAAAGCTTTGTGGTTCATGGAAGTGAGGAGAAAGTTTACAAGTTGAAAAAGGCACTCTATGGCCTAAAGCAAGCACCCCGAGCCTGGTACAGTAAAATTGATGCACATTTTCAGCGTGTTGGATTTGCTAAAAGTGAGAATGAGCCTACTCTGTATGTCAAGAAGCAAGGTACTGATTTTATTGTAGTCTGCTTATATGTAGATGATATAATCTATATGGGCTCAAATCTGAAATTGTTAGAAGAATTTAAAGTTAGCATGATGAGCAAATTTGAGATGACAGATTTAGTCTTGCTTTATTATTTTCTGGGCTTAGAAATTGTGCAAGATAAAGCTGGAATATTTGTATGTCAAAAGAAATATGTAGTAGAATTGTTGGAAAGATTCAATATGACAAATTGCAAGATTAAGGCTACTCCAATGATAAAGAACCAAAAGTTGCAGCAAGAAGATGGAGCTGAAAAAGCAAACCAGAAGTTATTTCGAAGTCTAGTTGGTGGGTTAATATATTTAACTCACACAAGGCCAGATATCTTTTTTTCGGTTGGAGTGGTGTCAAGATTCATGAGCAATCCTTCAATGCAGCATTATGGTGCAGCAAAGAGGATTTTGAGGTATATTGCAGGAACAGTAAGTTATGGAATTTGGTACACTTGTGTAACCAAATTCAGGTTGTTTGGGTTCTGTGATAGTGATTGGGCAAGCTCACTAGATGATAGAAAAAGAACTTCGGGAAATATCTTTGGTATGGGAACAGGAGCAATCACTTGGATGTCAAAAAAACAAGCTACTGCAGCCTTGTCAACAACAGAAGCAAAGTATATAGCAGCCACTGCAGCAACATGTCAATGTGTATGGCTCAGAAGGATGTTGAGTGATTTGCAGCAAAAGCAAGAGGAAGGTACTGAGTTGTTTTGTGATAACAAATCAACTATTGCAATGACAAAAAATCCAGCATTTCATGGGAGAACAAAGCATATAGATCTTAAGTTTCACTTCATCCGAGAATTAGTTGCAAAAGGAGAATTAATTTTAAAGTTCTGCAATACTGAAGTTCAGGTTTCAGACATCTTCACCAAAGCATTATCTAGTCAAAGGCATGCATACCTTAGAGGCTTACTTGGAGTGTGCGATTTTGAATCAAGGAGGAGTATTAGAGATTTGATCCAAAATTTGGTGCAGCAAATCTCGGAAACAACCTCAACAACTTAGTAGATCATGGGTAGCAAAATATTAGGAATAAATATTTATTGTTAATTTGTTATTTTTCTGATTAGCTTATTCCTTTATTCTCAGAGAGTCTGTTATTAAGTCAGTTTATTTTTACCAGTAAATAAAGTTGTATAATGCAAAAAATATTAAGCAATAAAGGTTAAGCAGAAACATTTGCCTTTGCACTTCCTTCTCTATCGTTACTTCTCCTCTATTCTTTTTCTGTTTTACCCTCTTAAACCAGCAGATATGCGATGATGCTCGTGTTAGCCCAATATTGAAACATTTCTGAAGACCATTTTGGCCCATGGGAGTGTGCAAACATCCTTGAATCAGTTGCAAAAGTTCCAACTGAATGTCAATCGAAACAATGATCCAACTGTGTGGTTCCAGTTCCATCCAAATTTCAAACTGATTTTATTTTTACATTTTTTAAAATTTTATTTTTTACTTTATTAATTATAGTCTATACCAATTAATATTTATAGTATTAAATATATAATTTATTATATATATTATTAAATAATTTAATTAATAGACTAAAATTAATTTTTATTAAATAAATATTTATTAAAAATATAATGCGTTATAATATATTTATTTTTGATTGTTAATATTAATTTACTTTTAGCTTTATTAAAATGCTGGAAAGAAAAAAAACAGTTGTTGCAACCTTGCATATGTCAGCGGCTGTGTCAATAGTACTATTTAGCTACTTGTCATCTCGGAAAGCAGAGGATCTCGTCGCACTGTTTTATACTATTCAGCTACTCCAGTTCAGTTGATAGAGAGAAAAATTCAATAGATGGTGCAACTGATTTTTTTAGTCCAATATAATGCATTTTCGATTGAGTTTTAGATTTTTTTTCCGACTGAGCAATTTGTCGTAGTGAATTG
The DNA here is from genome assembly GCA_026724425.1 of Erythrophleum ivorense. Taxonomy (NCBI): domain Eukaryota; kingdom Viridiplantae; phylum Streptophyta; class Magnoliopsida; order Fabales; family Fabaceae; genus Erythrophleum; species Erythrophleum ivorense. Next base: position 14,665,900 of record JAIUCV010000017.1, read on the forward strand.
TTGTCCATAATTATCCAAACCTATGTAGCAAGCGGAGCTCGATTTACAAGTTCCACGTGTTTGAAGCCTAGGCCACCATGATAAATGGGTTGACACTGATGCTTCCAATTTAACAAATATAATAATCTTCTCATAATGCAACACGCTTAAGGAATTTGTCCATATATAAAGCTGCATACGGACACCAAAAGAAATCATCTTTACTTTAGTTGAATGTGCTGAAAATATAAACATAATAAAATAATTGAGTAAAACAGTTACAACCCCACATGCGCTAAGGATGTGCATGGCCCAACTATATCCGCTAAAGATGGGCCGAGAAATTTATAAAAGTAAAATTAAACGACATTGGGTCCAAACAAAAAGTCAGGCCAACCTCTTAGCCTAGTTAAGTTTGACCCAACCCTATATGTGCGCGCTTGTTTATATATATATATATATATATATATTCATAGGGACTAAATTTAAAAAGAACTTTTTTTAAAAAAATTTGTTATAATCTTAGGTAAAAATTTTTAAATATATTTTTAAAATTATAAATAATTAAAAAGGTCAATGTCTTACTAAGTTTCTTCTTAATATGATTATGATATTCAAATAAAAAAAATAAGATAAAATATGTGTTTTTTTAATATAAAAATAAAAATTGAGATTCAAGATAATAAATAATCCTTTTTGAGAACAATAATATGCAACATACCTATGGTGGTTGCCATTGTCTTATCTTAAAAGAAATCCAAAATAAAGAAAAAATCACCTAAATCAACCCACTAGGCTCTAAATTTTTGCATTTTGAAATTTTACCTATTATATTTATATTTTCTTTTTTATTTTCTCATTTCAACCTATATCCATTGTGTAGATTTCAAAAAAAAAAAGAGTGATCATATGTCCAAAATGACTAAATAAATGTAAAGATATGAGTTTTTAAAAATTTTTAATTTTTTTAAAAGAATTAATAAAATATTTTCTAGCCTGATTTGACTTAGTTAACCTAATAAGCCAATCATTCACCTAATAATGACTACATAACGTTTGGGCAAAATTGGGACTTGGGATAAATTTTGTCCCAAGCTCAAATTGAGCTCGGACTTAGTCCAAGATGATTTTTAGTCCATCTTAACCTATACACACCTTTAGATATACGCTATATTATATCAAATTAATTTAAAATAATTAAATTATTAGAATTGACTTAAAATAATTATTAATTTAAGTTTCATATTTCAAAATGATTATTACCTAATATTTGATTATGTTAAGTAAATTTAAAGAATTATCTCATTAATATTTTTTGAAACCATGGATATACGTAATGAAAGAATTAATTTTATATTTTGTTATGTGAAATAATATAAAAATTCCATCTAATTACTTATTTTGTTTAAGTAAATAATATATACAAAATATGACTAAAAAAAAGATGTGTTTATATCTAGTAATATATAATAGAAACAGCGATTTTAGTATTTGATCTTCAAAAATTTATCTTACAAAATTAAATCAAAAACTCAAATTATTTGAATAAAATAGCTCTTCCTTTCTGTCAAATTAAAAGCCCTATTTTTTACTTGATGCTAAATAAAAAGATGTGTTTATAGTTGATATGATGCCCTATTATATATATGTAATAAAATTATTAATTTTATAATTTTTATGTTAAATTATATAGATACTTTATCTAAGCATTTTATCAATGTAAACAATGAATAACATCGATAAAGTACATAACCTTGCATGCACGATATGCTTTAATAAATTGATTAAAAATAATTAATCTCATTACTATTTTTCTGAACCCATGGGTATGAGTAATAAAATAATTAAACTTATAATTTTTTATGCCAAATAATATGAAAATTCCATATGATTACTTAATTTGTCTAAGTAAATAATACTTAATTGTATTAATTGCATATACAAAATATGACTAATAAAGAGATATGTCTCTATCTTGTAATACCTAATAGAAACAATGAGTTTAGCCTTTGATTTTTAAAAATTTATCTTATAAAATTAAATTATTCAAAGTCGTATCCCATACTTTCTCCCAAATTTAAAGCCCTTCTCCCTCTTGGGAAAAATAAAAGGAACTACTTATTACCTAATACTAAATAAAGAGATATGTTTATAGTTACTGACTCGTGCAATGCATAAGTATATGTAATAAAATGATTATTTTTATAATTTTTTATGTTAAATTATGTAGAAATTTCATTTGAACATTTTATAAATATAAATAGTAAAAAGAAACAGATAAAATGCATATGAAATTGGATACTTCTTTTGCATAAATATATAATACTTAATTGTATCAAGCAATATAACTAATAAAGAAACAGTGATTTCAAAATTCAACCCTCAAAAATTCATCTTATTAAATTAAAACAAAAACCAAATTAATCTTAATTAAGTTTCTATTAATAATTATTTTAAGTTGACTCTTATTAATTCAAATTTTGTAAGTAATCTAGTATATAACCCTACATGCATTGTATGTTCTAGCAAATTGATTTGAGATAATTAAATTATAAGAATTGGCCTAAATAATTATTAATATAAATTTGATTATGTTAAATAAATTTAAAGAATTATGTCATTAATATTTTTTGAACCCATAGGTATACCCAATGAAATAATTAATTTGATAATTTTATTGTCAAATAATATAAAAATTCTATCTGATTACCTATTTTGCTTGAGTAAATAATATTTAATTGTATAAATTACATATTCAAAATATGACTAATAAAAAAATGTATCTATATCCAGTAATACTTAATAGAAAAAATGACTTTAGTATATGATCTTCACAAATTTATCTAACAAAATTAAATAAAAAATTAAATTATTTGAATAACACAATATCTCATACTTACTGCCAAATTAAGAACCCTTCTCCTTTTTTGGGAAAATAAGAACAACAAATTTTTGGTTGATACTAAATAAAGAGATGTGTTTCTATAGTTAGTGATCCATGCGATGCATGGACACGTCATAAAATGATTTTTTTTATAAATTTTTTTGTCAAATTATATAGAAATTTTATCTGCACATTTTATAAATATAAACAATAAAAAACATTGATAAAGGCATATCAAATTGACTACTTGTTTTGCATGGGTTAAAAAAAAAAAGAATACTTAATTGGATCTTTGCATATAAGAAATATGACTAATAAAGAAACAGTGATTTCAATCTTTCATATTCAAAAAATTCATTTTATTAAATTAAAACAAAAACAAAATTGACCTTAATTGGACTTCTATTGATAATTATTTTAAGTCGATTTTTATTAATACAAATTTTGCAAGTAATCTAATATATAACCCTACATGCATGATATAATCAAGCAAATTGATTTAAAATAAGTAAGTAATCTAATATATAACCCTACATGCATGATATAATTAAGCAAATTGATTTAAAATAAGTAAATTGTAGGAATCGATTTAAAAGAATTATTAATACAAGTGTTAAATGTAAAAAATGATTGTTAATACATATTTAATTATGTTAAATAAACTTAAAAGAGTTATCTTATTAATAACACCGAAAGTCTAGATATCCACGAAGATCATAGATTGCTACTTGTGTTTACCACCACTGAAGTCAATTTTCCCCTATGCATATTTGCTTCAATCAAACTCTCGATTGACATGATAGCACAAGGGCACGTTATTATCAAGGCAATGCCTTTCAGATTAATTGGCTTCTTATCTGGACCACCTGCGATCCTCAATGTCCTTGAAGTAGCCCACCGATGTGCCAGCACTGTGTTGGATTATATGCCGCCAGCTCCATGCACTTGAATTGCCATGTCAAGCACCTTAAGTGCCATGTTTCGTTCAGCTACTTGATCCAAGAGCAACGCCCCGTTTGCACATATAATAGAATAATGAAATGAAATTGAAGTAAAAAAGAAAATAATTTTGAAGATAAAAAATATTTTTTATGTTTTAAAAAATAATAAAAATAGATAAAATTATAAAATAATAATTGTAAAATATAATAATTATTATGAAAAAAAAAAGGAAAGCCTTCAAATCAAAGAGTGATTATCACATTGAAAGAAAATCAACATTGCTGACTATGAGTGAAATCATCACAAGTTAGGATTTGATGATGTATTATAAAGTACAAGCAAAGAACAACTTGGGCATTGCCAGTGGTATAGCTAGGTCTCCAAGTTAGGAAAAGTGAAATTGACACGGTGTTTTTTGTAAATGTGCTTTTCAAAGATGATAGTCTTTTTTTTTTTTTCAAGTCTCATGACAAATCTCCTAAATTTATTGATTAAAATAAGATTTATAGGGTTTACACAAAGATTATTCCTTTAATATTAATTTTTTCTTTAGAGATTTCATATCTTATTACAAAAAATTATACATTTATAATATATTATTTAAATGTAATACTAAAAATTGAAATTGTAAATTTACTTTGTTTATATTACTAATGAATAGTAAAATTTTGAAAACAACTAACACTTTCTTGAATTAACAACTTAGCATTCAAATTAAAATGATCTAATTGAACTTTCAAATTTTGAATTGAACTTTAAGATCACCTCAAGCAGCTACAAATTAAATAATGAAAGTGCTGATATCACATTTTTTGAAACTCACATAAAATAAAATAAAAAAGAAAGTGACGAGAAAATATATGAAAATAAAAAGATAAGAAGATAAGAAGAAAAAGAGGAAATAATAATAATAATATTTTTTTATAATAATTTTATATTATATATGTAAGTTTGATTAGTTCAAATTAAAATACCAAATAATGCTAAAAAATTATATAATACATATACAGATGCAATAAATTCAAATTTTTAAAAGATGTGAATACATAATATTAAAACTCAATACCACATATATACATTTTTATAAAATTTGAGGGGCACATATACCTCTTCTCAACCAAATGTGGCTCTGCCTTTGGATTTAAATTACAATATTAAGTCATAATAAAAAAAATTATGTGATATATGTGTAAATTAAGGGTGTTTATTGGGCCTAGAGGCTTAATAAACCCAGTTCTATCTGGTCAAATTGGGTCAAGTTGGATTGAGCATAAAGAAAATTAAAAAAAAGGACTGGCTCGGGTATCGGGCTGATCCTTAGAGCCATATTAGCCCAACTCAGCCCAAAAAATAAAAAATATTTTTATAAAAATTTATATCAAAATTTTAATTATTTTAAGAATAAAATACAATTTCATAAAGATTTATATAAAAATATTTTTTCAAGGTTATTTTATAATTCTAATAATAAATTCGAACTAGCGCTAAAAAAATATATTGGCCTGATCTTATCACCCCTTTGCTTAATCCTTATCACCTCTATCATCTAAATATCTTTAAGCTTATCCTACTTTATTGTACAATTATGGGTTTTACTATTTTGCTTGTCGCTTTCGGTCAAGTCTGTAGGCCAGTATGTTTCTTTCTCTTGTAAAAAGATATTTGTCTTTTTCTCCCCTCCTTCTCTATAAGAAGGACCTCTTTGTAATCAGAAAGGACACGAAACCTTTCTTCTCCTCTGAACTTCTTCAGTTTGTGAAACAGGTCTCATGGTACTATTAGGTGAGACTTCTGTAGGAACAGAATACGGCTTGGAAGTAACATTTGTCTCAGGATTAGTTCTTCTTTTCATAGCAGGGAAGTCAGAATCATAAATTTTTGATGCAGAGGAAAACATCATACATGGAATAAATCCTTTACTCGATCCATCCGTAGACTCCTTTCTCCTTGAACTCCTCAAGTAAAAGAAATATTCTAAGGTACCAAACTGGATCAGTGTGGATTTCAATCCACCTAAGCTAAACAGTATGTTACCCTAGAAATCTCTACCAATTTTATTTCTCACTGGATCCACCAAGGCTATTCTCACCTCCATCTTAGAGCAATCAGATTAGTCCTTACTTTACATAGTAGAAAAGGGATTTCGGCTACAGCCTGTGTCTCCCTTCTTGATACATCTTATACCTCCTTTTAGAATGCTTTGATTGGAGTCGCCTTTGCAACTTTGAATGGTGGAAGTGTGATCTTGACCATAGTTCCTAACTTCAACATCAAGTTGTCAGATCCCACTCTTCCAACTAAACTAAAAGTCCAAGTTCAAATCATTGGTGCTAAACAAGTATCTGATGCTGTCCTAGCCACTCTCCATCACCAGATGATCAATCATCTACAGAACCACTCTGTTGATCTTCACTTCCCGAACACCACTGATGATGTTCTTTACATGATTTTTGACAAACTTGACAACACCACCATTATCTAGATCCTTAAGCAGATTCCCCGCGAAGATCTGCTTCAATTGATGCTTCTTAAATGGGTTACCAACTATTAAAAAGAGTTTCATGGGGGGCAAAAGACCTTTCATACATTTACCCCTCCAGTCCTAGCAAAACTCTCTGATGGAATTGTAAAATCAACCTTCAAGAGACCTGGATCTGACGATGCCACTACTTCAACCCCACAGCTGATGAATCATTCCATGATGATCACTCCTGTGATCACCCAAGCACAAAAAAAGGTCTAATTCCTATCTACTAGTTTCATCTTGATGGGTCTTATGCTTATGTTGACAAAATTAATGGACATTTCCTTTGGAACTATGATCTTTCTATGTGTGACCCTGATTGTGGATGTGATGATCATGAAAACTGGGAAGGACCTGAGGATAATGCCTGGAAACCTCGTGATTCCTGTGCTTTTCCTTGAAAAAAACCATTAGCCAAACCATCCTTGAAATCTGGCCACTGCTCTCAACATACACTCAATAGCAGTTCAGATGATGATGACAACCCACCAAAACCTCGATGGGTTGGTATCAAGTCTCTCAGACCCAAGCCAGAAAGCTTGTTTGACCTCTTTAAGGAATTAGGCCATGAAGACCTTCTACCTTTTCCACTAACAAAACCCGATCCTATCATAAAAATACAACCTCAGCCTATTTCATGTATGATGTTTTCCTCTGCATCAAAAAGTTATGATTCTGACTTCCCTATTATGGAAAGAAGAACTAATCCTAAGACAAATTTTACTTCCAAGCCGTATTCTATTCCTACAGAAATCTCACCTAATGGTGCCATGAGACTTGTCTCACAAATTGAAGAAGTTCTCAACTGGCATACTTATAATGCTATGGCTCAAAATAAAGTTCTTCAAAAGATTGACTCTCGACTTGAGAATCTATCAAATCAAACGGCTCATACTAATTCTCGCCTGGATGGACTGTCTTCCCACATCCAAGAATTGTATGATCGCTTTTGAAAGTAGGTTACCTCTCTAGATGCAGAACTTAAAGGATTTATCTCCCATGGCTATATGGGACCAGTTTTCACACAGAAGGAATAAGAGCTCTGACAAGTTAAAACTCAGATTGATCAAATTGAAAAAGATTTAGCAAAGAATTAATCTCGGAGTATTTATGAATCTTATCCTACTCTTTTTGTGTCATCATATAATCCATATCCATCACCCCCATATTCACCTTACCCACAAGAAGCTAATTATTCCAAATTTTTAAAATGAACTATGAAGTCTTCAGAAAAAAAAAGAAGACTATCTTAGTCCAACTCAGCTTAGACAACTTTAAGCCAGACAACCCTCAATTCACTCACAACCTCTTCCATCTAGAAATATTCGTCCTCCTCAAAGACCACCTCATTTCTCTCTCACACCAAAAAGCTTCTCCCTTCTAGACCAAACCTCCAGAGTACCCTCCTGTAAAACCTTTATAAATTCATACTCCACCAATGTTACTAAGGCATCTTACTCCTATGAATCATCCTGATCCAATTCAAAAAAAAAAACAACCTGAAATAGAACCAATCAAACCCTCTGGGACAATCTCTTTATTGTCTACCATTAACCTTTATCCTTCTGACTCTGATTTAAACCAATCACAGATTATTGGCTTGGAGCCAATCAGTTCTGACGATGATAAGCCTATTTAATACCTAGCCTCCTGTATGGTGAATCCTACTCATGTCGAAGAATATGATGAGTCAAACATTGACCATAATGATGATGAATACTATGCTAAACAACCTTATCATACAACTTTCCCAGATCCTCCACAAGCCCAAACTCATCCTACCACTGGGCCATGGTTCACATTTGATGATATATCTTCTGATAAATGGAGAGACAAATTGTATGAGTTTTCAGCATGGATTAATCTTCAAATGACTCAACCAAATGCTAATCTTCAAGTGACTCTCATTAAATTCACCAGCAGACTCACTGGTACTCTTCGAGAATGGTTTCAAAGCCTCAGTGAATATCGACAACGATTCTATACCACAGCTGGCAGTGCTAATGACCTCCTTGGTTTTATTCACAAAGAATTCCTTAGTGATTTTTATCTTATCAACAAACAGAAAAGGCAAGAATATTTCCAGATGAAATGTTGCTCTTTAAAAAAGAAAGATCTTGATTTCCACTATAAAAGAATGGCAAAAAGGTATTACCTCCTCAACAGTTTTGATGATGTTAATCTCAGACACACATTCATTGCCTCTTTGCCGGGAGAGCTACAGCCAGGATTCTCAAGAGCCATCCAATCTCTCAGAAAAGACATGACTAATATTTCTCTTGGAGAAATTTATCAATTGGTTTAGCTACTCTTGAAAAATTATGTGATCAGCATAAAATATTTGATTCCATGATAGATGAAAAGCTTGCTTTGCAAAAGGTTTATAAAAAGTCTTATCTCCAGATTAAATGCAAAGACAAGTCCAAATGCTCCTGCCCAATCAAGAAACAATCTCATTACAAGCGTGGTTATTCCAAGTCTCCCAAGACTTATAAGAAAAGGTGATTAAAAAGACCAATTCGCTTTTTTAAATGACGGCTTATGCAGCATGACAAAAAAGACCGTTGTTACATTTGTGGGACAAAAGGACATTTTGCCAAAAATTGTCCTAATAAAACAAAGAAGGATATTAAACTCCTTCACTAAGTCCAGGCCAGCATTCCTCTATCTGCTGATGATGATATTGAAGAATATTTCTCAGAACAAGATGATATTGATGCTAACACTGTTTTTGCTCTTCCTGGATTCCATTTAACCGATTTGAACTTCTCTAATTCTGATCGCTCAGACTATTCTAATCATTATTTTCATTCCAGTTACTTTATTCAATCTTACAATCTCACTGAGCAAAAAGAACCTCCAATGCCTGATGTTCAAATACAAATTCTTCAGAGCAAGTATCACAAGTCTACCCCAGTTATAGCTTATATGGATACTAGTGCCTCTAAAAGTCTCATGAATCCTATTGTTCTCCCTCCTCAGGCATGGATTACTCATTCTGAATATTTTAGAGCAGCTGATGGAAAAATTTTTAAGGTTGATCTTATTACCAAAAAACATATTGGTATTAGGATCTTTCCTAATTGTACAATCTTGACAAAAGTACTTGGAAGCAGCCTCCCATACAAGGATATTCTAATTGGAATGGATATCTACTGTCAAGCAAAAAAACTTCAAATCCTTCCTCACGGAATTCATTATAAACAATAGTTCAAGCCTTACACTACCATACCCAAGGTCTTTGAACTGTTTAATGTTCCTGCTGGATATGAAGATATTCGTGATCAATGTTTGCCTTATTGCCCAAAGTATCATGATCAATTCTCTCATCCTTCACCTTTCTAGAAGAATCAAAACTTCTTCATCTGACTTCCTTTCAAACAAAATGAGGATATCAATCCTACAAAAGCTACTCATCTTGGTATGAGTCCTGATGACTTACAACTTGTTAGAAACGAACGTACAGCCCTTTTACAGCAAGGCCTTATTGAACCAACCAAATCAAACTGGGCGTGTCAAGCCTTCTATGTCGATAAACGTGCAGAACAACGACGCAGTAAAAAGAGACTTGTCATTGACTACAAACCTCTTAATATGTTTCTTTAAGATGATAAGTTTCTATTACCCAAGATCAGTTCTTAACTTAGTCTGCTTAACGAAGCTAAAGTTTTCTCTAAGTTTGATCTTAAGGCGGGCTTCTAGCAACTTGGGATTGACCCAGCTGAAAGGTATAAGACAGCTTTCTATATACCTAAAGCGCAATACCAATGGGCTGTTATGCCATTTGGATTAAAGGTTGCTCCATCTCTATTCCAAAAGGCTATGACAAAAATCTTTGAACCTATCCTTCATAGTGTCTTGGTGTATATTGATGACATCCTTCTCTTCTCCAAACATGAAGCGGACCACAAACAGCTTCTTCAGTAATTTTTGGGCCTTATACAAAAAAATAGGATAATGCTTTCTTTCAAAAAGAGCCAATTGGGTCAAACCCAAATAGAGTTTCTCAGTATGCATATTTCAGATGGTCATTATTAGCCAGGTCCACACATAGCCCATGAGCTACTCACTTTTCCAGATAAAGATCTCTTTGTAAAAGAAATTCAACAATTTCTCGGGGTAATCAATTTTATTAAAGACTTTATTCTAAAGTGTCTAATCATACCAACCAGTTGTCCAAACTTCTCGGCAAGGACCCTCCTCCTTGGGGATCTGCTTAGACTGCTGCAGTAAGACACCTTAAAAAGGTTGCTCAAGTGCCTTTACCTTTAACGATTCCTGATAAGGGTAAAAGGATCTTTTAAACAGACGGCAGTGAAGACTTTTGGGGCGTTGTCTTTAGTGAAAAGATTGACAGAAAGACTTATTACTGTGGCCATGCTAGCGAACAATTCAAAGACTCTAAAAAATATTATCATGCAATCTATAAAGAGATTCTTGCTGTCAAAAGAGGGATCAAAAAATTCAATTTCCACTTATGCTCACATGATTTCACTGTGCAAATGGATAACTCCTCCTTCTCTAAGATTTTAGAGTCTAACAAAAAAGTTCTCCTGGACAAACAATTACTCCGCTAGAAAGAATGGTTTTCTCCTCTACCTTGGTGGCACTCTGAACTTGACCGTCTCATTCACCTTCACAACCTTTGGCAACTACCTGACAAACAAGTGTTCAGCATTTTCATCCTCCATCGTCCTTACTGGGTCAACAGACAGAACATGCTTCTCACTCGAAATCATACATATGAATGGAATACCTTTTTAGACTGGCCAAAATAATCAGCTGATCCCCTAAAGTCTTTAAAATTATTTTTATGTGAGATTAATAATTATAAGCCTGATCCATTCATATTTTGTACTTTATTAGAACCATATCCTGGAGAATTTATCCTTGGAGAACCTAGACTTCCAGAAATCGATCTGCCCAACACAGAACAATGGACTCCATAACAGATGCTCAAATTTCTCACAGGAACCAGTTCTGAGGACCCAGGAGCCTCTTCATCCTCAACAATCCAACCACCCTTGAATACAATAATTCAAGATTCCCAGGACCCATATGAACCTATTGCTTTGAAAGGTTTTGAAGAGTGGTTCGCATCCTGTTTCAAAAAGTCTCCAAGGACCCTGACGACTCCACTGATGAGGACTCCAATATGTCTCCATCACATGAGTCAATCAAGAAAAGATAAGCCTTATCCTGAAACTTATCCTCTAGACACTGATGACGACCCCCACTTGTCTCCATCGAGAAAGGATAAGCCTTATCTTTAAACTTATCCTACTTTATTGTACAATTATGGGTTTTACTATTTTGCTTGTCGCTTTCGGTCAAGTCTGTAAGCCAGTATCTTTCTTTCTCTTGTAAAAAGATGTTTATCTTTTTCTCCCCTCCTTCTCTATAAGGACCTCTTTGTAATCAGAAAGGACACGAAACCTTTCTTCTCCTCTTGTAACAAAAGTTTCAAGAGGAGGATCCTGAAGTCTTTCATCAATAGATCTCTTATGATTATCTTGTCTATATACTAGTATACTCTACACTTGCCTCTTACGAGGATCCTGTGTATCAGAAAGTGTTATTACTACCACATTATCTAGATAACAACACTTACTTGTTTATGATAAAGAAAAAGTTTCTAATGAAAATCAATAGAATCCTTTGTCTTAAAAGGCCAACGCAAGAAAGCCCAACAGAGAAGTAGTTGTTAGCGCAAGCATACCTAGAAAAAGATTTTGGAGATTCTAATTAGAAAAATTTGATTCAAGTTTTCAAAAGACAAGGTGTGAAACCTATCCCCGATGTTTAAGGGATAAGTTGTGATTATCCAGAGAAATAGCTACGAAGAAAAAGAATGTGATCCGATCCTTGAGTCAGGGACCAGGAATGGTATCTCAAAATTTTAATTTTTTTAAAGATAAAATGTAATTTTATAAAAACTTATATAAAAATATTTTTTAAATTTATTTTATAATTTTAATAATAAGTTAAAAAAATATTGGGCGACCCAGCATTGGCCTGCCCAGGTGTAATGTCTGGCTTTTGTTAAACAACGGAAACAGATGCATTTTCAAAGCAAACCCCTTAAATCACTGCGATCCCAGTTTCTAGGTAACTTAGGGTTCAAATCCTCATTCTTCATTGTTTAAAATTTTATTCTAATTTTTTTGGATCTTAAATAACTTATTTCAAGAGATTTGCTTTGAAAACACATTCGTTTCCGTCGTTTAACGAAAACCAAACATTATATCATGACTGGTATTAAATCAAGTTAAGTCGAGGTCAGACAACGGGCTTCAAAATTGAAGTTCATTTAAAATTAGGCCGGACATCATGTTAGGTTAAAGTTTAGCCGATGCCCAGTTTAACCCTACCCATAAATACCCTTAACGTAAATCTAATAAGTTCAAATTTTTAAAAAATGTAAATACATAATGTTAAAACTCAATACCAGAGAATTTGAGGGAGAGGGAGCACGTACCCCTGTCAGTAAAACGTGGCTCCGCCAATGATTCTTGGCACCACTTTTCATATCATATAAAATAGCTTATGACTTAAATTATTTAAGATACATTAGAGTAAATCTCATATTCATAAAGCACGTTAAATGCATATTTTTGAAATTAGTAAATATTTCCATTAGTTACTATCACTGCGATGTCGGGCATCTTATAAAATAGCTCCACATAAAAACAAGTAGATCATGCATAATTGCAGAATTAAATGACTGTGCATAGAATGGCACAAAGAAAGTGCAAATACATCACTATTATGTTTATTATAAAATGAAATTTAATGATGCCAAATGTGCATATACTCAAATTTGGATCAGTGATTCCATCTCCAAGCAGAACCAGTAAACTTAATTCATTCTTCAGGAAGGTATTCGGGAATTACCTATGCCCCGGCTCATCAGTTCAAGTTGTTCTGCTGGAGTGAATATTACAAAGTACACAAGGATTTAGTTCAATCAATGATTAAACTGAATATTATTCTGTGATTCAGTAAACATTAGTTTAGTTTACTCCCTCATAAAATATATATAATTTTTTTTTCACAAGTAATAGGTTGGCCTTCATGTCTACTCTATTTTGTTTTTTGAACCATACCATAGTTATTCAGGTTCAAGAAGTCTATAATGCTATAATTGAATTTCTCCCCTTATTAGATACCCACCAAATAATGAAGAGACCTTCTCCACATCCACAAAATCACCAAGCAAGTGAATATATACATACGTATATATATATATATATATATATATATATAACCCAGGGTTAATGGTTCTAGTTCTCCTCTACAGCTCTTCCTTGGTTAATTCCACTCCTTGCCCCTGTATTAGTCTCAAAAATATGTCTCAGATGCTCCCATCTTAATAAAATCAAACTCATAAACTACAAAAGGGAAACAATAAGGCGTAAAAAATGCAGATGAAAGGCAAACAAAACTGAACTACTATCTTCATTGCGTAGATTATTGATGTAACTCCATGGACTTAAAGATGATACTGTCAATAGAAAATACAGCTGCATAAGTTCATATTGGGATTCCTTTTCAACCTTGCAAACCTCAATCAAAGCAATAGAACATGGCTTCAAATCCCAATCAAACTAGATCCTCTCAGAAAAATAAAAACAAAATATAAGAACAATAATAATAATAACAACAACAACAAAAAGAATGATACTACAGTTTTTTTTTTGTAAAAAAAAACTTATCCTGCCTTACAATAATTCCATGATAAAATTTACTTGGAGCTTCTGGCGTTGTGGCATGCAGGACGTGTGAAATTAAAAAGTTGGAAACTGCATGTCCTTCCTGTAAAAACTTTCTACCCTCATTCAAGCAGGCAAACTGAAGTTTTAAATAAATATTTAGAATGTTATTTACGTTGCATGACAAGTAATCAACTCAAGCAACAGGCGAAGTGACTCTCTTTAACTGAATATTGGTATAACACTTCTTATCACTCAGCCATGAGTGTGACACCATTTGAAGTTGACTATAGAATTAACTCCCCCATTCAATTTATTCAACAAAGCAATTTAGTCTTTTAATTCTAATTAACACAATTAATGTTAGTCCTCAAATTTAGATATCAAAACATGTTAGTCCCTCCAGTGATAATTTAATCAATGTTGCCACTTCAATTATTAATTCAAAACAACTAAACGATTAATTATATAGAACAAATAATACATATGTAACTTTCATTATGTCAACCCTGGATCCTCTCCATTCACCATTTTGACTACATTTCATGCAGTCAGGTGATCCTAGCCATCCATTCCATAGCTGGGTTCTGGAGGCGACACGTGGCACTTTACGTTCGTTGCAAAACAGTTTTTGAATAATTATTCTGAGATAGTAAGAAGCCAGTGCACAAAGAAACATCTAATGAGCAAACTTTCCCATGCAAGGCAAAATATGACTCTGGATACTTCTTTCACTGCTTGGGCTATTTGCAGATAATTGCTTTGGTGAAGGAAACTTCCAATTATTCAGAAAGAAGATAATCTGTCTCACCCCATGATTGTAGCCTAAAGCGTGATGTTAGCATATTGATCTGACAAAATGATCAATTATGCATAACAAATGACTGATTGCAATACATAAACTGAGTCCAATAATTGAACCAAGTCACCAACACCTTATTTCACATCTTATTAGTAAAAAGTAGATATGCAGTAACTTTCTACATTTTCTGATGCTAATAAAATTCTGCAATATGAGAATGGTTCTAGCACCATCATGGCAAAATGTGTTATTCGCACCATTATGACATAATACAAAATGTATTAATCTTCCATATTGAAAACTTTTTAATGAAGTACTTGGAAACAATTAAAGATTTTAAATTCCTCTAACAGTTGTAACAATTCACCATTAGCCCCTTCATGGCTTCATCCTTTAACAATAACATCCGTAACTGACCAAAAATTGTAGCTAGCTTTCCCTTGAACATAAGTCTTTCGGTATTTGGGGAAATTCTGGCAAGAAAACCTCTTTATTTTGCTTCTCATCTTCTTCTCATTCACACACAATAGAAACCACCATTGTTTGATTTGAATGTTTAAGGCATTAGCAACGCCTCTCATTTCATTGAATATTCTCCAAGCCTCATAATGATATCAGCAACAGAAAATTAGTAATCATATGCAAGTTACAGAAAAGAGGGTTTGAAAAATATTTAAAGGGGAGGAATGTCCCAAAAAATAACATATCCTCATACATATCATCACCCATTGAGGATACAAATGGCATTGCTGAGGGGAAAAAACTTCAAGGACATCAATCTCTGAAGACCCGCTTTGGGGAATAGTTTGAAACTATGGGTAAGCCAACCGTGAAATTGGGATAAAGTATCTGGTTCTGTTTTCCCCAACATAAACAGCAAAATGGCCTTTTAGAACACCATTAAGAAGACTCACTTCATTATAACCCTATTTCTTCCTAAATCTAGAGCATCTCTTGAGGATTTACATTATAACAACTACTTGTGGTAGCTTGTTGGATTTTTTATGCCCATGATTGGTGATGTCTTTCTGGTAACTCTGAATCTTTTTGGCGGGGAGAGAGTTTAGGAGGGATTTGGATCTGCTAATGTTTAAGTTCCTCATGTTTACTCATGTTTCTCACAAATTTGATTTTTTTTTTAATTTTTCATTTTTTCTTGGGAAAGGGAATGGATCTCTCATGTGAGAGGACATGAGCAACATGAGCAAACTTCAACATGAGGGAATCCATTTCCGTTTAGGAGATAGAGAGGAAAGAGAGATTGAAGGAGGCAGAGAAGAGAGGTATTTATCACTGGGTGGATATAGTGGAGAAAATTGTGAAAAACATGGGCATGTTTCTCAAACAAAAAATGAAACGGTGCACCGTTTCACAGCCAAAAAAAAAAAAACAAGTGCCTCACCACATTTTGCCACCTGAAGCAAGACATGGAATGGATGGCCAAGATGACGGAGAATGGAGAGGATCCGATTCGCATTAAGTCAATACAGAATAAATAATGAAAATTGTCTTTAATTATATTTTTTTTCAAAATTATAAAAGTGAAGGATTGATGCAATTAAAATTAAACATTTAATTAGATTAATAATAAAGTTCAAGAACCACATTGTTTACTCACTTTAAAATTCCTAACTACTTTTTCTATTAAATTAAAGGGATTAAAAGTATAATAAATTAAATAATCTATTACTGTTTAAATTTATAAATATTTTCACCTTGATTTATAAGTTTAATGTAAACAACAACATTAGAATTTTACAAAATGGTTCATTACCAAGTGTGAGAGCCACCTATAACTATACATACATACATATATATATATATATATATAATCAGATAAAATTAATTAGATAAATAATGACAGCATTAGAATTTGGGAAAATGGTTCATTTAAAGCATAGTTAGGAGCCACCAATTATATATATATATATATATACACACACACATACATATATATCCCAAAAGGTCACAGCAATTAAAATCTTCAATTGTTGAATCTAACATAGTTTGAAGCATAGTAGTTGTTTGTCCAATACCATTGCAAAATTCTCATATTATAGGTGCAAAAAAAAGTGCCTACAACTCTATTCCCCATCACTTGCATTGTTAATAGAACCCATCGTCAAGATATCAATATTATCTACAACAAACAATGATTCATAAAACATGGACTATGAATATGAATCAAAATCTACCATTTTATAAACCCACAAGTCAAGTGTGTATGATCTCTTGTAATCAATGCCATAAAAAATTATATTTGGATCATCTTTATACTCAACTGTCTTGCGATCAAGTCTAATTGTCATCTGGGGAATTTTATCTTTTGAAATCTTTCACTGAAAGTATCATGAATTACGAAATAACCAACTTCATAAAATTCCTCTCATAGTTTTAACAGTCCAGGTATCCATCAATTGTAAATATATTACTGTATATAAAATCGTGTCAAATGGGACACATCTGAAGGTTAGACTAGAACTTTTGCTTCAGATAATATCTTATGAACTACATGACTTGACCATTATCATCAACACACATAAAGTAATACAACTACATAGTTATTAAAAAATATCATATTTAAGAAATAAAAAGAAGTCCCTAATAAAATGTATAAATCAAATAAATTAACAAATTATTTACCAATAAATACATAATTAAAATAGCAAGATAAATTCATATATAGAAAAGTTGCGACTTATAAACTATAATTCATCTACAACAATATTATTACTTATATTATTAAACTCAAGAATATCTTTTATGATTAGATTAGATACACTTATGGAATATGATATTTTAAGAAAAGCTCGCTTATTGCAAATTATACCATAAACATATCCAATAAAGTTAAAGAACTTTTTTATGTTTGTATATAGTTGAACCCACAACATAAAACATCTTACATTTTTGAAATCTAGCATATGAAACCTAGTTCTAATTCTATGTCATTCACAAACAAGTTTTGATACAATAATCCTTAATAAATTAAACTTCTCGTTCTCAAATTGCTTCTTTATAAAAAAAAAAAAATCGAGTTAAGGCTATGGTATCAATTTTTTGAACATGTATACAGCCTGACATAATCTTCACAATCCAAATATAAAAAAATCTTGCATATGACATTTTTTGAAAATGCTATGTCATTTTTGAATACCTCAGATCATTTCTGCCAATTACATAATCAACATAATAAGTGTATCAGAGGAAAAAAATATGAATTAGATAGACTTATATAGAAGATGAGTCCATTTGATTCTCTCACTAATTCTATTGTTAATTATAACATTAACAAAAATGCTTGAATTTTTTTAAAGATAATGGTATACTTCTAAGAGATGTCATGTCCAAGATTTTTTTCACGTTTGAATTGTGAAAAATGTATCAGACTTTATACTGTTTCAAAAAATCGATCAAATTTTCTTATGAAAAGAAAAATTGAAAATGAAAAATTCAATTTATCAAAGATTATTATATCATAATTTATTTGTAAATAACATAGAATTAATACTAGGATCCACCTACTTGACTGTAGGATTATAAAAATGTTTTTAATTACATGCAACCAAAAAGTTTTTTAATTTTATTGGGTGTATTCATAATATAATTTGTATTATGCAAGCCTTTCATGGAACATCATATTTCATTACCATATTTAGTCTCATCATAAAGTACATTGCTATTTTTTTTTTGCGTGAGCAACCAGTATCCTAGTTCTATCCCATTATCTTGGAGATTTAGCGTGGACCAAACTAATCCGGATTAAGCCAGGTAAGACTACGAGAATGGCAAGCTCTACCACCACGTTTTAACACAACTACATTCCCAAGTCTCGAATTCAAAGCCCTTGGTTAAACTGGTACAACCCCAAGCCAATCCAACCATGGGCTTGGTGGTAGTACATTGTTGAGTTTAATGGTATGGCTAACAATATTGTTATAGGTCAGTTATAATTTATATATTTCAGCACTTCTATTTCTCTTATTATTTTAATTACGTATCTACTGTTTCATAATTTGCCAATTTATTTGATCTATATGTTTTATCAAAAGCCTCTTTGTATGGCATAAGACTTCTTGTGACTATGTAGTTATATAAAGCTAATTTAACCTCCATGTGTACCATGTTCATTGTGACTTCATATATAATGATACATTCACAATCAATGAACATCTCATGTGGATTATTGAAACTATGAGTGAGGAATTTTATGAGACTAATTTTTGGTATTTCATAATATTTTCAGTGAATCTTTTACAACATAGATTATGACTTATGAATTTGCAATATGATGAATTTTTATTAATACTCATTGAATGCATGCCATCTGCTTTTATTTTGTATTTTTATATTTTATGAATCATTATATGTCATTGCTAATAATTTCTTTTGACCATGGGTTTTATAAAGGATGTAAGTGATGGGCAGCAAAGTTGCAAACATTTCCTCTGCACCTGAGAACTTACAATGATTTTAAATATGGTGATTGATGATAATTTTTACTGATATAAATTTCCAATTGCTATGTTCCAAACGTTGCCAAACTTGACAACTAAAGATTTTAATTGCCATAGTTTTTTGAAATGTTTTATGAGCCTTTTTTGAATTGTAGTATAACCCATTAACATATTTTATGAACTTTTTTGGAATTGTAGTCTGACCCAATTTCTTTGACGTGACTTTTGGGTTCGTGTTACGTTATGCAGCTTTCTGGCTTGTTCTACGTACCTTTCTATGCTGTCACTTTTTGGTATGTTTTATGTTATTTGACCTTAGCATGTACGTACTCCTCTTATGTCATGTTATGTGATTATGCGTTCCCTCCTTTGTTTTTTAATTTATATTTTTACATATGTCCTAGTTATTTTAAAAATATCATATATAGGATTCTTTTAAGCCTTTAATTTTCATAAAATATGAGTTATGAAGATATTCAATTATTTGATTACCTAATTAGTTTTATTATATATATATATATAGTTATAAATAGCTCCAAACTACACTTAAAAATAAACTATTTTCAAAATTCTAATGTTGAAGAATTTGAACAATAATATATTATTTAATTAATTATATTTTTAAAAACTCTATTTTAATAAAAAAGTATTTTAAAATTTTAAAAAACAAGTAGAGCAAGATGATTCCTGAACTTTATTATTAGTCTAATTAAGTGTTTAATTTCAATTACATTAATCCTTCACCTTTATGATGATGGATCAAATGATAATGTTATCATAAGCTAATTAACAAAAATATATTAACTCAAGGCAGGCAAATTTAGATATTTGGAAATTAGTTCACAGAAAGAATAATACAATTGGCCTTTGTCGGACCCAAAAAAAATCATTTCATAAAATAACTAATTTGTTCATTCCATCTAAAGGCTATCTTTTCACTACCCTCTGTTGCATGATATATAGATCTTAGACAGCATTTATTAGATGTGATGAGGTACACAACATCCTCTCTATTTGTGTCCATCCAATCTCATTCTGAGCTGCTTGTAGATGATAAAATATGCATAATGATGAACAATAAATCAAATCAATAAGAACATTAACTATGAGTTTTCTCCTATAAAATAACATAGTTAGAATGCCAACGCAATTTTTATATGACAACACGCAGTTATATTATAGAAAAAAGACAATCTTCAAAGCTAATTGAATCACAAACTACTCACAGTTCAACGCGTATTTTCATGCAATAACATCACCAGAACTATATTAGAATACAATAAGCATGCACATGAGCACAAGCGTAGGTTTCTTAGAACATATTTATTTGTGCCCTAGTGAAACATATAGTGGCACAATGCCCCACTCTATATATGCAGGCATGATATACTAAACTAGCCCAACTTAGTCTCAGATCAACAGCATTAATCCCCAGCTGCTGATTTTTTTTTTTTGGGATAATTATAACTACAAAACTACTTAATTTGCCTCATTATTAAGCAATATCACCACCGATTGCTACACCAAGGACATTTTCACAAAGATAGATTGAAGAGTGTTCATAAAAATTAAACATGCTATGCAAATTAAGTAAAAAAAGATACCTTGCGCTTAGCACCGGAAGCCCCATTCATCTTCTCTGCGATCTTCTTCAGATCAATGCCACGCGTTAAATTCATTTTCTTAAAAGGATTTTCAAAATATCTTGCCAAGACTGTATTAAATTGAATACATAATCATTTTCAGGAATGTTGTGCAACTACTTTCCCAATACAAGTATGTCATACGGTATCTCAAAGACTTTGATGAATGCATCTTCATTAGGGTCTGGAAATTCAATCTTCTAGTTAATTCGTCCAGGCCTAAGAAGGGCTTGATCCAGAATATCAATTTGGTTTGTGGCCATCAAAACCTGTTAGTTGCTTATTTCTCTTCAGAACCTCCTTAAAAATATTTTGCACTTATAACATAAATGACTTGGTAAGACAGAATAGATAATATGAGGATGTTTCTTAACCGAATAAATCCTAACCGAACTGATGCAGCATAGACCTAAGGATAATGTTAGAAATCTCCTTACTACAATAAAGCACCATTCACAAGAAACACGCATTATCTTGATTTTATTAGAAGCTTCAAATTCATCCAACCGGTTGAGAAGCCCCAGCATAGCACGCTGGACCTCACTCGCCATTGCCACTTCCAGATTCCATACGAGCAGATCCAATGCTTTGTCAATTTCGTCCATGAAGATAATTGATGGAGCATGCTCCCCTGTGAGAAGTAGCGTTCCATCATAAGAAATAGATATGCTAAGAAAGTCTTTCAGAAAGAATATTCCATTCTTTTGTACCGTCTTACACAACAAAATATTGAATTGCATAAAAAATAAAGAATGCAAAGAAAGCTTTTTAAGGGGAAAAATGTTCCTTTTTCTCTTTTCAATTGCCACTTAATGGAAAGCAGGCTTAATATTCACACAGAATTCAAATCATACATCACATATACATCTAACTACAGTGTTGTCACAACCAAAATCCCAGTAAATACAAAAAAGGCTTCGTTCAAAGTTGACTTATGCCATCTCCTAGAAACATTTTCTACCCACATGATAATGAAGCCAATACAACCTTTTTGGTCCTTTCTTTTTGGGAAGGACTCACAAATCAAAGATGTTTAAAGAAGATGTGTAAAGAGGACAAACCTAGCCATAACAAAAAGCTCCCTAACCATCCTTGAGCCTTCTCCAATATATTTCTGAACTAATTCAGAACCAGAAACCCTGATGAATATACCATCGGTATATGCTTTTGTTAAGCATAAATCACGAAGCAGAATTATTTATATATCCAGACTCAGTCAAGGATATTGTGTAGGAGATAATTTAGGAAGCAGAACCATAGATAGGAAAAGTTCATAAACTGACATGAAAAACAGATGTATTCCATACCACTGTCTACTCTTCAAGAAAGAGTGTTCTATTCTATCTTGACCAGTAAAATAACACAATAATGAACCTCCCCGAACCTCAGTTAGTATACATGTTGATTAAATTGAAATTGAGATGATGTAAACTTCCAAGAAATTAATTAGAAGAAATAGAAGCCAATAATCCAATGGATGAGAGATGACAAAAGTCCCCAGATTGATAAGAACAACTTCCTACCTTCAAGCAATAATCTTTATTTTACATACAACTAGTAAGTTTTGAAAAGGTTCAAAGTCTATTATGTTGATTGTTAAATGAATCAATACTATTACATGCATAAACAGTTGTCAATGCTTCTGTTTAAATACATCAAGATTTTTCAAAAGCTATGGATAAGGAGGTGAAAACCATTCCCCTTCAGCAAGTCTTTAGAGCCATTATATACCTTTATCCATCATCCACAGAGGACCATTCGAATTGTTACAACTTTATCCAATTTCATTTGGTAGAGTAATCTAGCTTGTCAACTCAAAAAACTTAACTTCACATCACAGCTAAAAGTGTTATCCCAAACAAAAACGTCAACATATATGACTTCTCTTATAGAAACATAGTTATGGTACTAAAAGGAAATTACTTATGTTTTAGGATGCATGAAAAGTGGCAAAGATGCCTTTCATTATCAGAAAAATTATTACAACCTATCAATAAATGAAATAATGACAGGCAGCAGGGCATTATGTTTATCCACAAGATTTCAACAGGAAACAGTACCTGTCCCACTTGGTTAGTGGATGGGCTGCAATGTAGTAGAAGACATAGGCTATAAAAGAAATTTTGTAGGCAATGATCAGGGGTGTAAAACTCTTCTTCAACAGCTCTCAAATTATCCAAAATATCCAGTTCCATCTCTCCTTTAAACCTGCTGTTGCATACTTGCACTGACCTGAAATATAAATTGCATAATTTGATTCATGTTAGGCACAGGACATAAGACCGAAAATAAAGGAAACAGTCCCTTTTCTTCACTATCTAACGAGAAGAATGTTTGAGCTTGCTTTTCAAAATAAAAGGCTCCCCCTTTTAATCCAGGCAATGGAAGTAATTTTAAATCAATTAGACATGGCTGAGGAACCAACTCTTAAAAAACTTGATCCTTCTCTTGATGTGAGGAATGTTACAGCCAAGCTATTAGATTCATTTTATTTAATGAAAAAAATTGTGAGATGATTGTTATCACTCGATTATTATACAGTTTGCCTAAATAGTATAGAAAAAGTATAATTCCACAGAGCAAGCAGAGTATAAAAAATCAAGTTTGATTTCTAATATGAAACATACAAGATTGAACCGTTCTTATGCATATAGGCTCGTAAGTGACAGCCTACTGGTCCCAAGGAAATCCCTGTTCTATACATCAACAGCGACATGCAGCTCGAGATCTGTCTATAGTACTTCATAACTGCTACACTTCAAAAGCCCATAGATAATCTTCCTCGCGTTAATTTGGCAAACGAATGCGCTCACTAAATTAATTGCAAAATTCTCCCTCCAACCATTCTATGAACTTATATCCCTTGAAAAATTGATTATCAATAAATTCACTAAACAATATAATCTGTTAAAACTTCATTCTCGTAAACTTACACCTCCCTCATGGAATCTTAGCACCTCTTCACGCGGAAGACTTTATCAGAAGCTAAATGGAACCTTTAAAGGTAGGCACAGAGTTCAAACAAAAAATTTCCTCTTTAACGAAACCAACAAAATCCGAAGAGGAAAATAAGAAGATACCTTGGCGGGATCAATGAAAGGGGTAGGTTTGAGGAGATATATGACACGAGAGGTGGCTCCTTCCTTTGGAGGAGTGGAGAATATGCGGGCGCTAAATGAGAAAAAAACCCCTAGCTCTTCCAATGGAGCCCAGCACTGGTCCCACTTAAGCATGCATGAAGAACTGTGTGCAACCTATGTTGAAGGTTGGAGAAGAAGAAATGAGGATGAAGATCACCTGAGAGCTCGAACAGTTTCCATTTTCAATTTTCTTTCTCAGCCACTGTAACACTCACTGCTGCTTCGCTGTGTTGTTGGAATGGCTAGTGAAGTGATGAGAAGGCTAAACGGTGCCGATGCATTTATCCAGAAGAACGGAGAAAGTGAGGATTAAGTTAATCGAAACGGTGGGCCTCGCATCAGCAAATAATGAAACTGAAATATATATTAAAAAAAAAATCTTCAAATACTAAAACAAATATATATATATATATATATATATTTTTTTTTTTTTCCATTTTGAGCCCCATTTTGGGGTTTCTCGCACCTGTTACCAAGGGCTGTACCAATGAAGTTTGCTTGTGCCAGTTACCAAAATCAAATCGCACTTCGGTTCCGTTCAATAATATTTGTGTCAAAGCTGACCAATCGCATTCAAAACCGTCCAAAGGATGTCTTCAAAATCTGAAAGCACCGTTCTTCTGCTCCTTTTTTTTTTCTTCAACCAATGAATTCGCTTCACTGTGATAATGATAGAAGCAAATTCATAGCACCGTCCACGCATCCAATTGCACGCACATCCGGATGCAGCAAAGCAGTGGTAAAGATTTTCTATTTTTGCCTTCAGCTGAAGCCTCGGAGGCGGGAAATTGACTGTCATTACCAGCAAATCTTAACAATTGGTTTCACTGGACCGTTGGGCGTCTCTCCTCTCGCTCCGGTGGCAGGAGAGAAGAGTTTCAAGCGTTGCTTTCGTCTTTGAAAAAATTAAAGTTAAAAATTTGAAATTAAAAATATTTATATTAAATAATTTTAAATTTAAAAAATTAAAGTATTAAAATTTAAAATTATTTTAAAAAAACTAAAAATAAAAAATTTTAATCTAAGATATTAAACTAGAAGTTTTTTACGCTACTTAAATTTAAAATTATTTTAAAAGTTCTAAAACTAAAAATTTAAACTACATAAAAAATTATAATTCAAAATTTTAAATTAAAATTTTTAAAGTTATTTAAAATAAATTTAAATTTTTTATATTAAAAACTTGATTCATATGTTGAGTTTAGACCAAACAATGTTTACAAAAAATCTTGCTCATGAGCCAATAGCTGTATTCAAGCGTGTATTTTGGATATTCAACCATTGTATAGATGCATTTGATCATCTAAAATGATGATCAAAATCAATAAAACATTCCTTTATAACAAATACAAAGAGTCGTATTGATAGTAATAACACAAAATAACAACTGATAGATTTTATCTTTTTCATTTGTAGCTGTGGAATGGGAGATATAATTAGTATAAATATAGTTTCTTTTCAACATGCATAAGTAGTGGCACTAGAAAGATATGAGATTTGTTTGATATACGATAAATGTCCTTCAATTCTAACACTCTTGCTAATCCATAGTTTTTTTGTCTTCATTATGTGGTTGACAATATGCACACTCATTCTAGGTCATCAAATCTAAAAAAAAGTTAAAAAATAGTGTGTTTTTTACCTCTGAGTGACTATATACATTAGAGTTGATTGAGTGCTAATTGTAAAGCTGTTGACTATATTTAATAGGTCATGCATATGAGTATTGATATGTTGATGACAAATTAACTGAGTTGGCTACCATACATGACGCTGTAGCTAGGTGGCTTGCAGAGATTCCAAAGAATCAATGGACTCAGGCTTATAATATGGAGGGTCATCACTATGGCCAGATGACATTAAACCTGGCAAAGTGCTCCATGCTTAGATGGTTGCAAGCCTAGTCTATTTCCAGACCTTATAAAAAAGATGGTGGTAAATATGTAGTATGCCCCTGTGCTTACTATATGGTTGTTTGATAGACTTGTTGCATTGCTGTTGGTGGAAGAGCAATATAAGGAGATAAATTGCCAATATATTTGGTGCTATAAAGTAAGCTTGACCAAGCACATATGTGATTGCCATAAATTCTAAGTAAAAAAGTACTCCTGTTAGCATGCTCTTATAACTTGCGCATCCATATCACTGGACCCATTTCATTTTGTGGATCCCATTTTTTGCTTAGACACAGTGCTTGATGCTGATAGCAACATGTTTCTAACTATTTAGAGGGCAAAAATATTGGCTATAGGCAGATGATTCAAAGTTTGTCTTTAATCTATTAATGTTCTGTGAAAGAGATCGACCCTAATCCATAAAATTTAGAAATAAAATGGATTTTAAAACTTCAAGACAACTTATCCAGTGTGGGTTATGCCAACAAATTAGACATAGGCACACTACTTGTCCTTATTACCAACGTGACAATAGTAAGAGAATAACATATGTTGATTCTATAAACCAATGTATAAAAGTACAATATGTAATTAAAATACAATATGTCATTGAACTTGTATGTGTTATTAAATTTTGTTGTAGTAGCTTAGTTCTACATGTATAAAAATATAATATATTATTCAACTTAAATATGTGTATTAATCCAGATAGGCATATTGACATCATGGTCGCTCCCTAACATGTTGTGCATTCGAGTCTTGAAGATGACTCACTATTATATCTATAGTGACTACATATATTAGAGGTCATCTGGCATGGCCAAGTAAGATAATTTGATTATCATTGTTAACTATTTGATTATGTTACATAATGATGGCTTGAGTGAACTAATGGGTGTTGTGTAATTTAACCCTATTCGTAGGCCAATTGGTTTCTTCGCTCACAACGTGTTTAGCATAAGGATCATTTAGGTGACCTTTAGCCATTATTGATTATCTTAAGCAAGCTGGTTCTTATAGTATAGTCTAACTTGGTCACTTTGAATATGATTCATTACTTGTTAATGCATTTATGGAGTAGTAACACTTGGAGATGCACACCTTTCACATCACTTGGAGTCACTTAGAGTGGATGCACGATTACCCTTGAAGATGTAGTTATGCAGTTAAGCCTACCATGTGAAGGGAATCCAATTATCAAAGGGACAAATTAGGCTTAGACGGAAATATGCGAGTGGCTTCTTGAGATTAGACCATTGGCTGAGAAGATTGATGGGCAACGACTAACCATTATATGGTTGGCTGAGAACTTTGTTGAGTTATAAGATGATGTTGATGACAAGGCTGTGCATCAATTCACATGAGCTTATATTCTCATGTTGATTGGGGTTTTTTTTACTTCTAGATAAGTCTAGCATAAGGTATACTTGATGCATCTCTCATTGGTCACAAACCTCAAACAAGTTAGTAGGTTTAGTTTGGGGTCAAGAGCTAGTGCAATAGGATATTGGTATTAACAAGGGTGGCCCATCTTTATATATTTTGATCCCAAGGCAATAGAACATTAGCA
Source organism: Erythrophleum ivorense (assembly GCA_026724425.1). NCBI lineage: Eukaryota > Viridiplantae > Streptophyta > Magnoliopsida > Fabales > Fabaceae > Erythrophleum > Erythrophleum ivorense. The sequence continues at coordinate 14,693,448 of JAIUCV010000017.1, forward strand.
TAACTAGTCTATCTTCTTCTATGCTTGCCACCCAATTTGGAGACTTTGGAGGAGTCAATCCTTCTAATTACATGTCATTGATGCCCATATCTCATTTTGAAACATCCGAGCAAATGTCTAGCATTTTAGAATTATTCACAAAGCTTCTTTTGGATATATTCACATTTAGTGCTGTATACACTAGTTGCTCTTTTAATTTTAGGGGATTGTTAAAATTAAAAAAAGTAGATACAATTCGGAGTGATTCAAATTGCTTTTCAAGGCAATACTTTTTGCCATATTACCAATTGCTCAAATTTCCTCTTCCATGTTACTCGATTAATGAGCGACCCGTCAGCTAAATCAGGTAGTGGACTCGGTTCTAGGCATGTCCTTGTCATCAAAATAAATATACATTCTCCAAGTCTATATATGCACATTGTCGTTGGCTCCAGAAAAATGGAGAATATTTTAAAGTGTATAGTAACCCTATTACACTACCAGCTATTCAGATCTTCATCACTTAATGATAAATGGCAAAAGTAGCTTCCCAAATGAGTTTCTTAGAGCGAGTTTCTATCAAAATTGAAAGAAACACTTCAACATTTATGCGTTTATGTGTAGATCAATCAAACACATACAGTTTTGGTGTCCGGAATGATTGTTTTCTCATCTCAATGGTTGTCTATGTGTGATGATCATTTTTTAATAAAATTCTTAAAAGTTATGATTCAAGTGTAGCACTATCAACATGCACAACATATATTTTATACCCCAAAAAAGTCAAAGAAGTCCACCATGACAATTGAACCTTCACTTTGTAATACTAATTTAAATTAAAATTATAGTTCGTTCTGAAGTATGATTGAGTTTTCATTAGAGTAGTATTTATAAACTGTCAATAAAATATATATAATAACACCAAAAAATTCACATACACACATGCTATGCAAATCATGAAATCAATATCAAACTTGACTTATTCAGGATCAAGAATAATTTAAATTTTGGATTCCAAAAAAAAATTTAAATTTTGGTTTCATATACCTGTCTGTATGGTTAGAGTTCCTCGTGACATTCACAATTATGATTTATTTGATGAACAATGGAAGTGCTACATGTTTTGTGCAATAGCAAAATATTTACTTCCCCGTTTTAAGCACCGAATTTGGATTCCTACTGATAAAAACATCACAATCTCAATGAAAAGAAACTCTCATTTTAAACAAAATTTTGTTGGGTACATAAAGAAAGACACTGCAGGAGCATGTGACAACTGATCAAATCCTTACAGTGACAAAATATTGAAAAAAAGGAGAAGAAGAAAATAAAGCTTTCCTTTATTCTTAACTTTTCATTTATAAATTTAACTCTTATTCAATATCTCTTATTAAACAAAGTATAAAATTGTATGAGATCTAAATTTTATTTATTTATTATTTTTTATCTCTTTTTACTTAAAAAAAATACTATATCATTAATTTCTTTCCTTAAATACATCCAAATCTGTGCAGTTCCACTCATCTGATGCGGTCTCAGTCTATCAAGAATGACAAAACAATATTAAAAAAATTGCCTTCCAATCTTAAAAAATTTCTCGAAGCCCGTGACTTTCATTGTCAATTATATATATATATATATATATACATATATATATTTATGTCTATAAAAAAATGTCACCAGTTGCAATTAATGTTACTTACTTGGCACTCCCGCTCATTTAAATGGCAAAGAGATCCTTATCGTAGAAGCATGCCGCGTAATAATTTATTTGAATTTTTCTGTTTGAATTTAAGATTTATTACTTCCAATTTTATATATTAAAAATAATTAATTAATTTACGAGTATTAAAAAAATTAATTAAAAAAATTAATTTTCTTAATTTTATTTTAAATAAAAATTATTTTTTAAAAATACGCTTATTTACTACGTACACTTTTTTTTTAAAATTAATGACTACCACTATTTATAATTTGAATAACTTATTTAATGAAGGGTATAATTGAAATACTGTAATTAATATAATAGTTTATTTTTTATATATAAGACCAAATCAAATCTAAAAAAAATCTCTTATATATAAGACCGGAGGGAGTAATAACAAATAAAAATCGTGCTTATAAAAATAAATATTTTAACTATAAAAAATCTTATTAGATAAGCAATATCTTATATGAAGAGAATAGTTTTTTTTACTATAAATTCTTTTTTTTTAGTATATCCGAACAATTAACCTTTCTTTTTTTAAGCTTTCTATGTCTCTTTGATTTTTTAAGATTTAGAATTCTGTTAATTTTCTTAGACACCTTTTCAACCTATGAAGTCATAGATAAGGTAAAATCATCTTATAATATTGTTCTTTTTTACAAGTACTTTTTTATGCATAACATCGTCTAATAAATGCAAGTGCAAAATATATTTATATAAGCAAAATAAGAGTTAAGAAGTTTTGTGAAAAAAAGATTTTATAGGAAGAAGAAGGTTTAAAAAACTATCATACCAGAGAGACTAAGATTGAAAGGTAGATTTTAAAATATTTCAAAACATGAACATAAAATTTACACAAGGCTTGGCTTTATAGTGAAAGGTTTTAGCAAATAGACAAGTAACATTATTGGTACACTCACACATTATTACATAACTTGTACAAAAGTAACTTGAAATGAGTGCATTGAAGAATTGTGCTTATCCAGATCAAATTGTACTTATAAAAGTAAATATTTTAACTAAAAAAATTATATTTTAAAAATTTAAATTACATTTTATAGTTAAAATTTTTAAAACATAATTTTTTAATAATTACTTTTTTTTTATAATTATAATTATAATTTTTAATTAAATTTTAAATCCAAATAAAAAAGACATTCAAAACACGACGAATCTGAAGGCACCGTTTTTTCGGCCAATCGCATTCAGGACCGTCCAACCACCAAAAACAAATTTGCCTTGTGCAATCTTAATGATCTTCTGCATATTTAAATAATGAGAATATTTATATTATCATTTTTGAATGAATGTTTAAAACTTGAATTTTGAACAAAGATTAAATTAATTTCTTTACTTGCGAATTGTGGGTCTCTGGCCTGCCTCTGTTGGTGCTAGTGATCTTTTGATTTTTTTTTTTCTTCCACTTTCTGAAATTTTATATAGCAAAAATTTTCTTTAACAAAAATTCAGTAAAGCTATCGATTGATAGCAATAAATAATCATTATTAATAAAATATATGCAAACTTTAAATAAATTCATTACTATTAATTAAAAGTAAATAAATGAATAAAGAATGTGAAAGCTTATGCATAAAAAAATTATATAATAGGAAAAAATTCTACTATTAATTGAGTGGATAGCATTGTAGAAAAGAACAATTATTATTGTGATTACAAAGATAGAAGATGATGATTAATCAATTTTGGTTTCACTTTCTTGTATTTGTATTAGATAATTGTCTTGACCAAATGATAACTGAACTTGGATCCTTCAATCCATCGCAACAGAAATTAAAAAAATAGGAATAATATCTTTACAAAATAACAAAAAACAAAAACAAACTCCCTGTTTAGAGGCACATCATGTGGCGGCATAGACAAAGCAAAAGAAGTTTTAAAAAGTATATTATATGAAATTTTTATAACTATATTTTGAAAGTCTTACATTGTTATTAATTTTATCGACTCCCCCCCCCCCCCCCCCCCCCCCCGCGGTGCAAGTGTTGGCATAAAGAAAAATTTTGTACCCAACCAAATTAGAAGCAAAAGAATTGGAAAATTCTGGCATCAAAGATCTATAAAAAGTCTTAGATTTAAATGCAGTGGAAAGGATAACTTGATACAAGCTTTGCTTGGTAACTTTTTAGTAAGAGTCTAAAATCATAGCTCTTCCTAGTGCTCCGCATTCTATTTAAAACTTTGCATCTAACAAGAAATTTTTTTTTATAAAATTCAGTAAAGCTATCTATGTGACGAAATATATTACATGAAATCTCTATAACTTCATCTTGAAAGTCATGCATTGTCATTAATTTTCTTGAACTTTTTCTTTGCGTTTTATTTAAAACTTTACATGTAGAATTTTTTTTTAAAAAAAATCCACTGAAGCTATCTATGTGACATCAATAAATAATCATTATTAATGAAAATTTATGCAAATTTTAAATAAATTACTTACTATTAATTGAAGTAAATAAAATGAACAAAGAGCGTGGAAACTTGTAGAGTTTGCATCAAAAATTAAATAGTAGATAAAATCCCACTATTAGTTGAGTGGATGACATGATAGAAGAAAGCAATTATTATTGTGATTACAAAGATAAAAGATGATGATCAATCTATTTTGGTTTCACTTTGTCATAGCTTTGTATCATGATTCTCTTAACTACGTCATAAGTGAAATTGGATCCTTCTGTGCAATGAAACATGGGTAAATAATAATAATAATAATAATAATAATAATAATATAAAAAAGGGACAAGCCCCCTATTTGGGGGCACAACATGCTATGTCATAGAGAAAGCAAAGGGATTTTTTAGAAGTATATTACATGAAATTTCTATAAGTTTGTATTGAAGATCTTGCACTGTTATTAATTTTCTTCACTTTTTTTCCTTACAAATTTTGGCATAAAGAAAAATTTTGTACTCAACTAGACCAAAAGTAAAGAATTGGAACATTTTGGCATCAAAGATCTATTAAAGTCTTAGATTTAAATGCATTGGAAAGAATCACTTGATATAGACTTTGGTTTTGTAACTTTTTAGTGAAAGTCTAATATCATAGCTCTTCTTCGTACACCGAATTCTATTTAAAACTTTACATGTAGCAAGTTTTTTTTAAAAAAAATTCAACAAAGCTATCTAAGTGATGAAATAAATAATCATTATTCATGAAAAAACATGCAAATTTTAAATAAATTATTTACTGTTAATTAAAAGTAAATAAATAAAGCAAAAAACATGGAAACTTGTAAAGTTTGTGTTAGACAATTAAATAGTAGGTAAAGCCCACTATTGGTTGAGTGGATGGCATAAGAAGAGAGTAATTATTATTTTGATTATGAAGATAGAAGATGATGACCATATTTTTGTTTCACTCTATTGTATCTTTGTATTAGAGGATTATCTTGGTCATGTGAAAAGTGAAATTAAATCCTTTTGTGTAACGCAGCAAGATATAGAAATAATAAAAATAACAATAAGTTAAAAAAAAAAAAACAAATGGGACGAGCCTCTTATTTGGAAGCACACCATATAGCATTGTAGAAAGAGTAAAGGAAGTTTCTAGAACCATGTTACATGAAATTCTTACAACTTTGTTTTGAAGGTCTTGCATTGTAATTAATTTTTTGACTTTTTTTTTCGTAGATTCTGATATGAAGAGAAATTTTCTACTTAGCCAAACCAGAAACAATAGAATTGGAACATTCTCGCATCAAAGATCTACAGAAGTCTTGGATTTAAATACAATAGAAAAAATCACTTGATATAGGCTTTGCTTTGTAACTTCTTAGTGAGATTCAAATGTCATAGCACTTTTTAGTACCCTACATTCTGTTTAAAACTTTACATGTAGCAAAACAATTTTTAAAAAAATTCTGTAAAACTATTTATGTGACATTAATAAATAACCATTATTGATAAAAAATGTAAATTTAATAAAAGTTATTCACTATTAATTAAAAAGAATAAAATCAACAAAGAGTATGGAAACTTGTAGAGTTTACACCAAAGAATTAAATAGTAGTAAAGTCCCATATTGGTTAAGTGGATGAGTGGATGGCATAGTAGAAGAGAGCAATCGTTATTGTCATTACGAAGATAGAAAATGGTGACCAATCTATTTTGGTTTCACACTTGTAGCTTTGTATTAGAGAGTTGTCTTGGCCATGTGATAAATGAGATTGGATCCTTGTGTAAAACACAATAGAGATGATGACGAGGACGATGATGTGTTTAAAAAAAGAACAAAAGGGATGGGTCCCGATAACATCCCCAAAATTAGACCCTGAATTAAATAAATATAAAGTGAATTAAGTAATGAAAAATATTTAGTTAATAACTATACGAAGAAATGTGGGATTTTCTTGAATTTTGATGACAAAGAAAATTGATAAATTTACTAGGGATGCAACAAAATTTTATGAAACCAATTATAGATTTAATAAAAATTATTAAGAATTATCTATTAATTATCAAATAATAGGAAATTAAAATTTACTAAAGAATTATTAAATAAAGTAATATATATATATATATATATATTAAATTAATATACATGAAACCAATATATATATGCCATTTTTTTTTTGGTTCATTCATTTGGATATTGTCGAGTTCTTGGATATGATACAAATGACCAAAAGGGCAAATTTTTTTGGATGCCACGAGGGGTTTCAATGTATTCAATTAGATATTTCTCCACATTCGTTGCATGTCAAGGTTCTGAATCCTCAAGGTCAGTGGTATTTCTTTACACTTGTTTATGGTTTTCCTATATTATTTGTACAGTACGTGTTAGGGGGTTGGTTTAAGGATATTGCTAGTTTTATTGATGGCCCTTGGTTAACAATCAGAGATTTTAATCAAACCATATACTCATATGCGGAAGAAAAAACTATCTCTATGATATAATGTGTAAATTTGTTACAAGAAGTGATAGATACTTGTCAGTTTATAAACATTAAACATAAGGGAATTTGGTATACATGGACTAACAATAGACAGGGTGAGAATGTAGTTTAGAAGCATTTAGATCATGTTTTTTGTAACCCCTATTGGCTTGATTTGTTTCCTACTTTGGGATTACAAGCACTTATGTTAGCTACTTCTGATCATTCCTTTTGGTATTTTATGTTGATATGTTACTGGCATTTAGGAAACACCCTTCTTAGTTTGAAAACCTTTGGTTCAAGTTCTCACAATATAAGCATATTGTATATAGTGTTTGGAATGAAAGAGTTGTTGGCTCATGTGCATCTCAAGTAGTTAGTAGATTGCACACTCCTAGAAGTAATCTTCACACATGGAATAAAACTCAGGTTGGTAATATCAAGTAAAAGACATGGCAGAAAAGATTTTGATACCCTATATGCATATTGTTTTTTAAAGCTCTCAGGCAAAGTCAGAATTTTATTCTTTTACAAGATCTTATTGGTAGTGTTTGAAGTTATCCGATTACAATTTTGGTATTGCAAACATCACATATTAGCTAATGAAGATCCAACACTAGGTTTCTGTAGATCTGCAAGTGTTACAGTTGTATATTATTGATTTTCTTTATCACTTTCTATCATTTAAAATGTGTTTAATTCTAGATCATTTGATAATGTATTTTAAATCTCTTTTTCAATAGGAGTTACTCTTTGAAAGTTTGAATTAGGTTTTATCTTGTATAAATTTTTAGTATGTTATTGAAAAAAAATGTATGAAATACGTTGCATGTGATGTGGACTGCAATGGAATTAAACCATATAACTAAGCAATATCTCAAGAAAGGCCACATAAGTTTCTCTTCATAAATTACATTAAGGTGCAGTTCTATATATGACACCATGCTTGCAGTGTGTATCTCCCATTTTCATAACTAAAAAGTATGATATAATAATAGCAAATGCACAACTCACCCCCCTAAATACGTGGCATGAGCCACATTCCTCGTAATTAACTATATAAAGTGTATCATGCTCCTCTAATTAATAACAATTATGTGAAATGAATTATAGGCTTAAAATATTTAAATTTAAATACCTATTTAACCCATTACAAATTAAGTAATGTAAATTGTGATATGTGCAAATATAGTTATTTGATACTTTTATACTTAATTAAAGCTTAAGTAGATACATGTAATGAAGAGAATGCACTGAATAATGAGATAATTATATCCTAATTATTTAGTAAATTTAAAAATTTAAATATTCTATTAAGCAATAAATTAGCCTTAATGAAATTATTTGACAAAAATATTTTACTTAAGAAATTAGAAATTCATTATATAAATTAAATTTATTATAAGAATTTATTTAGAATCACTATCTAATTAGAATAGGAATATGGGAATTAAAAATCTTAACTAAAAGAACAATTATTCTAACATAAAGATAAAGCAAAATAAATAAATAATATCTAGATATAAATATAAACATATATAAACATCTATATATAAGTCATTACAAAAGGAAGCCTCAGTTTCACACCATATATGTGAATGTAATATAATATATGATCATATTCTACAATAAAAGACAAAATACAGCTAAAAGAAGAAAAAAAATGTGTACATAGCAACCCATGAAGCATTGCCAAATGTCTAAATTTGAGGATTGCATTATGTCACTATATGAGATCATCATGGACTTGGAGACTAAGCAAGATTTTAGCACCATACACATGCACTACACTTTGGCAAAATCCTATTGAACTCACTACACTATAAATAAGCATCAAACCCCCTTGTTTTGGCACCACAATAGAACTCAAAAAGAGAAGCAATGACATAGTGAGTTAAGATGCATAAGGTGTAACGAACGTAATTTTTGTAAAATGATAAAATGAGTCATATAAAAGTAAGTCCTCTAAAATGAGCTAGATAATGTCTTAAAAAATTTGGGAAGAGTCCTAAGCTCCCAAAAATGATAATTCTAGGTTCTGAATGAAAGAAAAATAGAACTAGGATGGAGAAACAATTTGTGATAGAAACTGACGAAACGAAATGGTATTTTTGTAAATAAGTATAATTTTTGGAAAAACACATAGGAGGGCTTTTTAAATGGGGAATTTGAGTTACCCAAGATTTTTAGAGGCCCCAAAAACCATGGGAAGCCCTGGGAGCGATAAAGCCTCTTCGGTGTATATTTTTCAACGATGATAAACCTAAATTTTGATGGATTCGTTTGTAATGTTTTAGCTCCAATTTGAGTGATTCCAAAAGCATTTTATTAAATTAGGAATCTAAATTTTATAATGAAAAAGAAGATTCTAAAAAAGGAGCTAAAATGAAGCCGAAACAAAATCGCCATTATGAAAGGATGAAATTGAAATTTTTGAAAAAGTATGCTTGTAAAAGCTCCTACACACTTCTCCCTTCTTCTCCCACCTTCTTAAGCACGACTTTCTCTACCTAAATTATAGAAAAATAGTAGCTCTTCTAGGTGCACAAGGAGAGGGAGAGAAAGAGAAGAAAAATCAAGAGAAAGGTAAGGAAATCTAAGGAATTTCATGCTCAATCTTCCTCCAATCTTGTTCCTCTCCTTTCCTCCTCTCTTTCCATGGTTTATTTGAGATGAATGGTTCTGTTTTGGTCCAAAAATTTAGGGAGGAGTTCAAATTCCTTGTGGTGGAACAAACCAAGAAGAAAGAGCTTGGAAAACACACTTGAATCTAAGGTAAATTCTCACTTTGGTTGCTTTCTTCTCTTACTTCTTCTTGGTGTATGATTTCGGCCTTATACAGAACCATATAAGAGGGAGTATTTTGTCCAAAACCAAGAGAGAAACAAGGGTTTTAGGCCATGGGGAGATGAAATATGGCAATAAATTACAAAAAAAAAACTAATAGAAATCAAGTTAGGAAAGTGTAGAGTTTTCTAAGGTTTTATAAAATCTGATTTTATGTGAATGTTTCCTTGGTTATTTGAATATTTTTTGAACTCCTAAGACCTCTAAAAACCCTCCCAAGTGGCTCTCCTATCAAAGAAAAATCAAGAAGCTTGTGAACTCCTTCCTTGGTGCATATCTCGGCCTAGGCTAGTTTATAGAGCCAGGGAGTGTTTTAATTTGTTCTAGTCTTGGTTTGAGACTTTACATGATGTTAGAAGATGGGAGAAACCATTGAAAAAAATTTAGGAGCCATGGATGAAAGATGGAGCAATGGTGTCCATAATGGTGCTTTACAAAGCAATTTAGATTTCTAATTGTACAAGTGAATGCGTGAGGGCTCCAAGGACCTTAAATAAGTCCAAGAAGTCTAGAAATAATAATAGAATGGGGCATAGAGCTTGAAATATGAGAGTTCCTTCATTGAGTCAATTATGGAACCATTATGCCACTTATGAGACCAAGTGTGTATTCAAACTTTAGTTTAATGTCTTGGCTTGCTTCAAGTATGTGATGGTGTGATAATTGTGATGTTTAGGTCAAAAGAACCCTACTCCACCTATTTTCACTTGTGAGGCCGAAAAAAGGGAAGGAAAAGATCAAGAAAAGTTCACATAAATCCAAAGTAGCTCTCCACCTCATTCTCTTTGTATTCTTGTGTGCATACGTATGTTATTGTGTGCTTGTGTGTGTTCTTATGACTTAATGATATGCCACTTGATGTCTTCACTTTACATTGGTACCAATATGTCTTCTTGAATGACTATGGTTGTGGAAATGGCTCATAAGGGTGAGGTGATGCCAAAAGTCCCTTAATGAAGGTAAAGAGATGCCAAAAGTCTCATAACATGAGTGAGATAAGGCAAAAAGTCTCTTGGAAGAATGAGGCCAAGTCAAAAGTCCCTAGACCAAGAGTGAGGCAAATCCAAAAGTCCTAGAAATAGGGTGAGGCAAAACCAAAAGTCCCTAGAGCATGGTCTTGGCTTGACTGTGAATAAGTGGCATGGGAATTGTGACTTTGTATACTTTATGGTTGTCAAACCTTCCATACATGTGCTTAGATATGTATATGCCTTGAATGTGTGTGTAAATAGGTGTGTGAACTATTGAGATTCTTGGGAATTTCATTCCCCTTTTTCTCTCCATCTTGAATTGTCTAGGTGGCACACAAAAACTAAAGAGAGCAAGCCAAGAGCCTTGAAAGGTTATACTTTAAACCTTTGTAGTCTTCTTTATGTATAAATGTGAGAGTGATATTGTACATGTTATTTTTATAATGTAAAGCCATGAACAAATGTAATATTATGTATGAATGATGTATGAACCTTGTATGGTATCAAGAAAATGGAAATATGAAAATTGAACACTTGGGTGCACACTTAAATGTATGTATTCTTGGATGTGAGATGATCAAACTGAGATGCATGGTATTTGAGACCACTTGAGCAGTTCCTATAAGTCATATTCATACTTTTAAACTTACCCAAGATGTGCCAAACTCAAGGAAAAGCCATTTGGACTAAAGTGATACCTTATGAGAGGCAAAATCTACCAAATTGGTGAGCTATATCACTTTTTGTCCAAATGAACTCTTCTTAGTCTAAAATTTGGTATACATGTAGATCTTGTTGATATAATTTTGGAAAGATAAATTGGGTATTATTTGGAAGTCTACGGAATATTTGATGAATTTTTGAAATTAAAAAAATTTCTAATATGGTCATTATTACTGTACACATGGTTCAAAAATTGTTTTATATCAATCATAGGGTAAACGATGTCCAATTGCTATGAAATTTTATAGGCAAAAACTAGACCTTATTAATGACTTATACTAATTAGAAGAACCTCATTTGGATATCTAGAGAGGGGGATATTAATTTTTGAAGTTTCTATCTAGTATCAGGCATCTAGTCCAACCTATGTCAATGTTTGATTGATTTTCGAGGCTTGGACGTACCTGGACTGGTTTGGAGTTATTTTTTTCCTCTATCTAACATCTGTATCTTTTCATATTGGTATTATTTGTATGGATTAGATTTTTGTGTAATTAATTAGATATTTTTAAAGTTTATGATAGTAAACTATATCAGTACCAAGGACAGCTAGACCTTTGTGGCTATTTTATTGTCAAACATGATGCAAAGGCTATGCATGTCCTGGAATTATTTTTAGTATGAATTTAACATCTAGAGCTTTCTATAAAGCTATGATTTGTGTGATTTTGATTTTTTTATATTTAATTATAATTTTTCAAAGTTGGCCCTAAAATCTGCCATTGTACAGTCGTGAGAAATAAAGAAATTTTGGGGTTTTGGACCCTTGATCCATGGTTTGTGCCATTTTTTGAGAATGTTATGATTTGTATATATGAAAAATAATTAGAGAACATTGTTGATGAGTTCATGGGGTCTTGAAGACGCGAAATAAAAAATTTATCCGTTATGCAACGCAATTAAATTCATTATTTTAATGTATTTCTTGAGATTTCTTAAATGAATTGTATATTCCCACCTGTAAGATGAGGTTCAATGTTAGAATATAATATGATATTATATATGGGGCATGACAGGCATTTTGGCAAAATAAAGAGTAGAAAAGGGAAAAAGAGACAAGAAGTGTAAAAAAACAAAAAGAGAGCATGGAAGAGAAAGAAGAAGAGCGAGGAGGAAGACCTAAGAGGAATCGAGATAAGAACACACCTCGATCTAAGCGTATAAGGGCATTTTAGTTATCTTTTTCATTTTCATGCTTTTGCTTAAATCATTGGATGATGAGAATTTAAAAATTTATTATTAAATGTATGGTATGTTTAATTTAAGAATAATTCTTGGTAAGTCCTCTTAGAACCTTAAAAATTTAAGTCAAATAATATGCCACTTAATTATTTATGCAAAGGAGAATAATTAAAAACTCATGCATGGATGACTTATTCTAGAATATTCTCATGCAGAGGTGATTTTGGCAATTGGAGTACCTTTATATATATTTAATTAAAACACTAAAGACACTAAAAGACACATTAAAAAGAAAAAGGTTCCATTAAAAGTCACATATGCAACTATTGATGGATGTATCCTGTATAAGGTTTATATGCATGCCTGATTCATAATACTAAATGAATGTTTGAATTATTATGTTCGCACACACATATACCTGCATGCATGATCTATGATACATATGTATGTCTATATCCTTGAGCCATGATATACATGTGCTTGTTAAAATTAAATACCTATAAAGAAAGATTATTTGTGCCTGATGAATATGACCTAGATGACCTAGAATCTAAATTTAAGTGATGTACTCCTTATATGTAACAATGTTCCTATGAGACTATACTAGATTGTGCATGTTTAAATTAAATAATAATTATTGCATATTACTATAGTTGAGACAAGTTTTTTGCAAATAAAGGAATTTCATAAAAGAAACAAGATTTTCATGGAGTGGAATCTCGACAAGAAAAGGTCTTTAGGAGATAAGATTTTTGAATTCCAATTTGGAAATAGTCTCCTAGGGATAGGGTCCTTAAGGGATGAAATTCCAAGATAAGATGGTCTTCATAAACAGAAACAATGTTTTGAGAAGGCTAAAACCCTACAAGAAACTACCTATAAGGAAGGATATGATCATATGAGAACAAAAGGGAGTTAAAGTCCTTCTCAAGTTGCTCTCCCAAGGACAAGGTTATGACAATGAGGTTACTGAATGTTGGGAGACTTTCATGTGGCTTCATGTTTAGGTTTCAGATTTAAATTTGTGGATCTACTTTATGTGACACCCTAACTATGTTTATTCCTATCCATGATGTCATGTTCCAATGATCATAAGATCATAAGGACTAGGTAAAATAGTCTTTCTCTTTGATAATGTTAAAAACAAGATCTCACGCTAAGTAGTGTGTGATGCTTGGTAGGTTATATATGATTGTGAAAACCTAGATCTATATCAAGTAGTATGGGATGCTTGATATGGTACTTAGGAAATGGTTTTTCATGTGACCAATGTTTTTAAAGCAAGATCATCTATGTCTCTTTAAAAAAGCATGCACAGTGATATGATAGGATAGGATGATGTTATAATGTATTTGTTGAAGTGCTATTTTATATAAACCATGGTAAGGCTTTACAAATGTAATGATAAAGCATGCTAGAATATACTAAGTTTATATGGTACTCAAAAGTAATGAACTAATCTTATTGCATATTACTCTAACATATGACTCTAGAAATGATCAATGGTATTGTGGTAATTACATGTGATATTACATTTAAATGTGATATGCAAATATGTGAGATATGTTGATTATCATATGAATCATGTCATAAATTATGTTATCTGGATATGATACTTTTCACATGTTAGTTCATATGTGGGAAGGAATCTATTAAAAGGGATTGAACATATTTTAAAGTGAATATGTATATTTAGTGCTTGATATTCTTATGCATGAATGATCTTTTGTATGCTATGATTTGTTTGCTATACAAAGAAAAATGTTTTTGGCACACATACCAACTAAACCATCATTAGTTTTCCAAAATTATCTATGTCTTATTGAGAATGTAAATTCTAACTATACTTGGTAATAAGTTTAAATAGGGAATTCAATACTGGTGATGCAATGTTAATGGTAGATTGATGTGAATGTGATAGGTAAGAGTTTAGTCAAAATGAATGAAAATTTTAACCTTATCAAGCTCATACAAATAAGTAATAGTTATTTGAAAAAATTTGGAATATGATTATAAGACACCGATATGTATTTAGTAGTCAAACAAACCCCAACAATCTCAACTCACATAAGGAGAGGACAAGCCCAGCTCATACGAGGAGAAGGTGAACCCATCCATTGCTCTTTCTTATATATAGCAATAGAAAACGCTAGTAGAGGATGGACCTAGTGTGCATGAGGAGAAGCCAGCCAACAATCAATTCTATCCTGTCCATCATTCTCTCCCTCTAAAATCAGTAAGGACCCTCATTCACATATGTTGGCTCTTTTTTTTTTTTCTTTCTTTGAGCATTCAATTAATCCTTGGGATTCTTTTTTCATTTCTCATATCCCATACTGTTTCATTTCTCAACCAAGAAGCTCAACGGGCTATAGTTAAAATTTCAAGTAGACAAGAAATTTAAGAACAAGCCACGATTGTCAAAGGCCCTCCCATTTTGATCAATAAGTGCTTCTAATTCTTATGGCTTGATCTCTATTTGTGTGAGATTACTCTTTCATTCATTCTTTCTATTTTATTAATGAGATAACATAAATTAAAAATAGAAGATGTTGTGATCATGTTTTATGCAACTATTGTTCCTAGTTTCATGTAATTAAATTGACTTTGTGTTTGGTTAGATAAGCACGTTGTTAATGATTTATTTTATTATTAATTGTCTTTTTACTTCAAATTTTTTAGTGAAAGCCTATAAGAACCTAACAATGCTATTTGTTTTGTTAGTGTATATTTGTTTTTTTTCAAAACTAAGATTTAAGCAAATTATTTTGTTTAGAGTGGTCCTCTGACATGTTTTGTTTCCATCTTTCAAGACTAGGATTTATGTAGATTATACTAACTTTGGAATGCAATAAATAATCGTTCTCTTCTATTTGCCATGGTGGGTGATAATTATATTGTTTTATATGAAATAAAACATCTTCCTAAATGGATTTGCAAGAGTTAAAGGTTTTGCCTAATGTTTTATGACCTTAAGAGGAAGATAGCTTCTCCTAAATGCTTTTACCTATAAAAAGATAGCTACAATAATGTTTATATTGTTTAAGTTTCTAATATTAGTCAAAGACATTATGTTATTTATATCATTCTTAAAACCTTACCTCTCATCTAACAAACTCCATTGTCTTAAATTGACCATAGGAATTTGTCATTCTACACTAAAGTTACAATATGGAGAAGAATTGGATTGATTTGCCAAGTTACAATAGTGAGTACATAAATGGTGTAGATTTTTTCTTGAATTTTACTTTCATTAAAGGAATACCACAAGGAGGGGAGGTTTTATGCCATTGTGTTAGGTGATGTAATGTTAGTTGGGGAAAGATGGATGTAGTTTTAAATCACTTAATAAGCAAGGGATTTGTAGATGGCTATAATGAATGGATTTCTTTTATGAATTTTGATGGTGACATGGATGATGAAATCGACTGATGTGATGATATTGATGGTCATTATATGAGATATTTAAAGATGTGAGACAAGTAGAGGGAGTTAATGAAGGGCTTAATGACAATGCTAAAATATTCTATAATTTAATTCAAGAGTCAAAAGAAGAATTATATCCAAATTGTACAAATTTTTTAAGACTATCATTCACCATTTGACTTTACTTACTGAAATATCTATATGAATGGGCTAATGCATCATTTATTGCCCTATTAGAGTTACTGAAGGAGGTTATGCCTCATTTACACATTCCTTAATCTTTTATCAAATGAAGGGGTTAGTTAAGGACTTATGTAAAGACCTTAAATACAAAATATAAGATGAAATAACTTAAACGTTTTTATTATTAAGTTGGATGCACAATTAATCCTATTGACTACAAAAAAAATTGATGTATGTCCAGATGATTGTGTGTTATATTGGAAAGAACATAAAAATGGCACCTCTTATCACATTTATGGAGCTTCAAGGAATGAATATTATTAAGTGGATTGTGAGACTAGGGATTCCAAGAAAGCTCATAAAATGCTTGTTAAAATACTTAAACACTTTTCCTTGATTCCTTGACTAAAAAGGCTTTTTATATGTTCCAAGATTGCTAGTTCTTTGAGGTGGCACGAGGAAGAGCGTTCAAAGGGTGGGAAGTTAAGTCATTCCAATGATGGTCAAGTATGGAAAAATTTTGATGAATTGCACTTTGATTTTGCTAATGATTCTTATAATGTAAGACTTAGGTTATGTAATGACAAGTTTAATCCTTTTATGATCATAAGCATATCTCATAGTACATGATTTATGGTATTGATGGCATACAACCACCTTAGATATGCATGAAACTAGAATATTTTATGTTGTCCTTAATAATTCCTGGGCCACAATCACCTTGAAATGACATTGATATGTACCTATGACCATTGATCAAAGAGTTGAAGGTGTTGTCTAAGACAAAGATGCAAGTGGTCTATAATTTCAAATGCTAAGCAAACACAATTTCAAATGTAGTTAGTGTGTATGTTTGACTACCATTACTAGTATTTTTTCACAATGGTATTGCAACTCAAATTGCTAAGTGAATACAATTGATAGGGGATTCAATTTTCAAGAACCAACACAAAAAATCTTAAGGAGGTTATTTTGCTCTAAGTTCAAATGTTTTATTATATTGTCATTGATTTCTTTCTTTCTTGAAAATGCCATGGAATTGTACTATTATATGGAGGCTATTATACTATTCCATGTGTGATTTTGCTTATGTAATTGATTTTCATTTTATGGAGAATGATTTTGTTTCTAATATAATTGTATCAAAGTGTTTATTCAAACTACATTCCATTGTATATTTGTGTTCCTGATATAATTGATTTTATTTTCTTTTCATGCTTTATTTTCTCCTTAGAGAAAATGAAAAAAAAGAGAAACTTATAAAGAAAAGGCTTTGGTCCTAGTGAAATGAGGGAAAGTCTCAAGAAGAGAAGTGGTTTCATTATTCTTGATGATGTTTGCAAAGGTGGTTTTGAGCAAGTAATGGATGAAGTTGTTGAAGAAAATGAAAATGAAGAAATTGAGGGGAATATCAACCATGATGATGAAGTTTTAGAAAAAGCTAATGGTAGCACCATAAAAGGTAGTGTCATCACTATTTCAAAGTTAAGTAATAAAGGTTCTGTTTCCAATATTACAACTTATATACAATCTTATGTTTATGACCTCATGTTAGTGTAGAAACATCAAAGAAAAGAAGTAAAGGATAAACATTATGCAAAACAACTCATGAAGAACAATTGAAAGGCAAGAATAAATAACCTTAAATGTAGAAGGACAACTAATAGGGCCTTGTGCAAAACAATGAGTAACTTATTATTTTGTCCTTTGACTTACACTAGTTTGAAAGCTATGCCAAAGAATAAGAAAGAGTGATTGTGAAAATATTTGAATGTATGTACTAATCAAAAGGCTAAGAGTTCTTTGTAGAGATTTTCACTTGATGAACTTCTTTTACTAATTTATGTTGTATATTATTATTGGCAAAATTCGTTGTGCCAAATGAAGAAAAGAGTTGGGTGAAGTCCATCATTCAAGCTACTTGAGACAATATAAACAAAAAATTAAGCAACACCATTTTGAGAAGCTTGCAACTATGCTAAGAGGTTAAAGCATTGTCCCTTGAATATATTATAATCACAATTTAAGGAGTTGTGTATATATTGGAGCAACAAAAATGTACAATTAAGATAATTATTGATAAATATGAGAAAATGGGTACAACTTTTCCTTAATAGTTAGTAATTGATATATTATAACTCTTTTTGTATGCAAATAATTAGCAAAATAAACACCTAAAATAGGGCTCAGCAAAATTAGAGGCATTAAAAGGGATCCACAAGTTTTGCTATAGTTTGTCAAAGAATGGTGACATCTTTCAAAAAATAAATTTAGTTAAAACTATTAGCTTGTTTGGTAGTTCGTTGGAAATAGAAAAGGAGACAGATTTAATTTCCCTTATGCATACATTTGGTAAGGAGAATTCTCTATGGAAAGAAAAAATAAGCTTCCATCCTAATTTCCTTTATTCAGTATGGGAAGGTGACCAAAAAATGGGCCAAAATAGAGAAAGTCCATAATGCCTTTGATAATCGTATAAAAGTCCCTAATACCATTTATGCTTTGTCACATCCTACTTTAATCTTTGCTACTCATTTGTTTCAATCAATAGTCATTAGTGAACATCGGCATACCTAGGTTCTTCACAAGCTTTCCTTCAGCTAGCAAGGATCAAATAAGTAGATTTGCAGTCTCGAGCAAACAAAGAGGTATGTGTACCCATATTTTTTGCACATCTATATTTCCCATTCCAGTTGCACCTTCTGCAATACATATTCCATTCATCTATGTGTACATGTATAAGATTTGCACGTCCCTATAAGTTAACTTAAAATCTCCTACAAATTGCAGTAGGTGTAGTTGTAAAGGTCCAAGATTCCCACTTTTTTATACCGCTTATTATAGATTGATTTGTCTTATTTATGGTTTAGGTCTCATTATTGCTTAGTGATTAAGAAGATAATTAGATAAGGGGACAACAAGTATAGGTGTTGGAAAAGGATGCCTATGTGATGAGGTATTGTTATAGAAGACCGAAAGAGATATGCACATTCATATACACAAATGGTTTCAACTTTGATGTGCTTGGCCCTGTTATTATGCTTTTTATATTCTTAGTAATATGGAAATATTATTGAAAGTGTGGAATGGCTTCTTAAAATGGCTTTCACTGATCAAAGGTTTTAGCATTAAATCTGAAAATGTTCTATTGTACATTTATCAAAGGGAGAAGATAAACATGTAACTTTTTCTAGGCATGTTTTTATAAAAGTGTTTGTGCCTTTCTTTTGTTTTCAAACACCAAAATAAAGTCAACTTCTTTTTGAAATTGTAGGATATATTATTGACATATTTAATTTTTTAAACTTGTGAATTACAACATTAGTTTCTTTAACAAGGGTCAATATAAGCACTTGTAGTACAAATCTTTGCTTTGTAGTATTGTTTTTTTTAAATTCATTTTATAACTATTATAAATAAGTAAATCCCTTCCATTAAGTTTGTTGTGAAACATATCTCCCTTCTTATACCAGTTTAGATCATTGACCAGCTTTAGAATCCCCTATTTACATGGTTATTCACTAAAGTATTGCTATTGTCATTCAACAATTATAGACAACATTATCCGTGATGTCATTCTTCATATGTTGCTATTGTTTGTTCTTATTATTCAAGCCAGGCATAGATGGTTGCTAAATATGTAGGCCTCCATAGCTTTGAAGTGTCCCTAGTTAAGGCAAAAGCCTTACACCGTAAATTTTGAAGCTAAATAAGCTTATCTTAAGAGGATAGTTTATAGTCATGACACTACTTGTTATAACCAACTTAGGTTGAATAAAGCAACTTTCGACTGACTATATGCCATGATCGACACAATAGGAGGCCTAAAACCTTCAAAAAATATTAGTCAATGAGCAAATGGCCATATTTTTAAACATTATAGCATATCATGTAAAGAATATAGTGATAAAGTTTCAATTTAGAAGGTTTGGGAAAATAATTAGTAGATATTTTAATGCTGTGTTGAATGCAATGATGCGTTTGGATGGAAACCTATTTAAAACACCAGAACCTGTACCTAAAAATTTAATCATTGACAAATGGAAATGGTTTAAGGTAAACTTCCTTTCTCACATGACCATTGTGATGGTTTGTGCTATTATTACACCTAAATTAAATTAATTTTGTAGAATTGTATTAGAGCTCTTGATATAACACACATTTTAATCCATGTTCCCTTGGATGGTAAGCCTTAGTATCGAAACCAAAAAGGGTTAATCACCACTAATATCCTAGGTGTCTGCTCCCAAGATGTATAATTTATTTATGTCTTGGTAAGGTAGGAAGGACTTGCAACTGATAGTTGAGTCTTGTGCAATGTAATAAGTAGAAGGCATCACTTGACAATACCCTAAGGTAAGCATATTATTCATTACATTTTTCTCTACTTGTATCTTAGTGACATTGTAAGAGTACTATTTTAACTTATTCACAATTAACATGTTATAGGTCAATACAACTTGGTTGATGTGAGTTACACAAATAGTGACAGCTTTGTTGCACCATATAGAGGACAAAGATACCATATGAACAAATGGGCTCATGGTTACCACCTGACGACACCACAAGAGTGCTTTAACATGAGACATGCAAAATCTATAATAAGATTAAGTGGGCCTTCAAGATGTTGAAAGAATGATGGGCAATCCTTAGAAGTCCATCATTCTACTTAGTGAGAACACATAATTAGGTCATACTAGAATGCTACTTGTTGCATAACATTGTCATTCGAGAGAACTATGAGGTTTCGTTGAATGATGACATTCCTGGATTAGAGATAGCTGAACCTATTGATACGCTTGGTCCTAGGCCATCATTAGAGACTTCTATTGCATGAAGCAACTTTTAAGATCAACTAGCAACAAACATATTTAACTAGTTCACTCGACAAAGGGACCACAATTGATATAGTTTATTTCTTACTAGGACAATGGACGTTGTAATGCAATAATTACTATAAATTTTGTTATATGTTCTTAATCCTATATGGATAGATAAAGTGGTTTTCATCTTATGTTGAATTTTACTTTTTTTTTTTCGTATTATTTACCATTGATGGTTGTTTATCCTTTTATACCTTGTCATATAATTTTTCATATTTCACTTCCTTTCACCTTGATTTCTTTGTTAACCCTTTTTTAATTCTCCTTACATGCATAGTTTCTTTATTTAGATGCAGAACAGCATGAAGGAGCAACTAGATGGTGACAATAGTTCAAGGAACCATTAATGGAACCCATTCAAAAATGCCTTTCTTGTTGAATGCCTTATGGAGTTATGTATGGAAGGGATGTATCTAGCCAACAATAGGTTTCGTTTGGGACATTTACATTTATTAAAAGAGATGATGGAATTGAAAAGCCTAGGATGTTGCCTCAAAGGTGTGCCCTATATTCAGTCCTAACTAAAGACACTTAAAGATAAATGGCAAATAATGTACGACATGGTATATGGATCACATATCTCTAGCTTCGATTGGGACTCGATCTCTAAGTGCATTACAATCGATAAGGCCATTTGGGATGATTATATCAAGGTCAGAATCTATTTAAAATTATTTTTAGTCTAATAATAGATGATTTGTTATTATTTGTGTTAAATTTTGGGTTGATAATTCACATACTATTAATCTTACCAAGCATAACTGGGTTTACCAAGTGTCTAGTTATGTATTTCCTACATAAGTACAAAAATAAACTCTTATAAAACAACTCATTACATGGTGTAGAGTGGAAAGCATCCTTATATGAAGCCTTAACACCCATGCCCCTAGATCTATAGATGAAATTAAAGTAAAAATTGATACTATAGCTTTCTATCACTTTAAGCATGGCTATTATGGTGTTTGAAATGTACTACATCTAGCTTGAACCATTAAAACTAAGATAATAAAAATTATGTTTTTCTTTACAAATAATTAATAAACAAAGGATCTTCCTCTTTTTGGATCTTAGAAACTTGAAAGAATAGGTGAAGTTAAACATAAAAGCCCCATTTGAAGAACATCACTAAACATTTCAAGAGAAATCCATAATAATAGACTAATTGTGTGTGCATATCTAATTGACACTCATTCAATTGAATTATGAAACATAAGGTATAGCTCTACCTTCAAGTTTAAGTGGGATTATGCATAAGCCCTTCCCAAACTTAGTGATAAATTTTTTAGGTACTAAAAAATGTATCTATTGTTTGATTTATTATCACTTTTATTTTTGTTATGTTATTAAGTGTTATATGGTTGCTTATTGTCATTAACTCCAATGCTTGCCAAAGGAAGGCAGGTCGTAGTTCCCTTTCTAGACTAGATATTATTAGTTGTCCTTTCTTATGGTGAGACGTGCCAGAAATAGCAAGGAAAACATTGGGGAGAGCTTCCTTTCATCTCATGCATAAGATTTGTGTAACATCTGGTCCTTCCGTAAATGTGAAAAATACGATATTTGGTTTCTTCGTAAATGTCAGAAATAGGTCAAATACAAAAGAAAGTCCTTAAAATAGAAGAAATTGGGGTCAAATAAAATTATGATAAAATTTTAAATAATGAAAAATGAGAATTTAAGCCTTGAGTTGCCTAAAAATCAAGGCCAGAGTGATTTGATAAATTTGTTAAAAGGTCAATGGCATTTTCATAAATATGGACACTTTTTGAAAAACTCACAAGAGGGCTTTTTAAATAAAAATTTTGAGTTCTTTGGGGTTTTCAGAGGCCCTGAAAACCATGGGAAGCCCCGAGATAGTAAAAGCCCCTCCGGTATATGGTTTCCAATGATGGTGAGCCCGAACTTTAACTGGATCATTCAGAAAGGTTTTAGCTCCAAATTGAGTGATTCCAAAAGCATTTTATAATATTAAGGACCTAAATTTTATAATGGAAAAGACGGTTCTAAAAAAGGAGCTAAACGAGCCTTAAACGGAAATGCCATGCGCAATGGATGAAATCGTCATTTTTTTGAAACAATTCTCCCTTAATTCCCCTTTATATATGGCATCCTATCCTTGGCCCTTCTTAAATAACTTGTTGCAATGTTCAAACCAGAGAAGAAAGCTAAGGAAAGTGGCGCACCAAGGAAAGAGAAGAAGGAGGAAAAATTCAAATCTTTAGGTATGAAAATTTGCTTGTTTTTCATGCTTTCTCTCCACCAATCTTTTCTCCTCTTTTTCCCTCTTCTTCTCCATGATTTTTTTGAAGTTTTGAGGGCTATTTTGAAAGGAGAATAGAGGGGAAATTTTGAAAATCAAGTAAGGAAGCCAAAGAAGGCAAAGAGCAAGCAAAGAAAAGTAAGAAAATAAGATAAAACTTTCATTCTTTGGTAGTTTCTTCCTCCTCCTTCCCCTTACACGAATTTGGCCACCATGAGCCCAATTCTTAGGGGCTTTTTTCTACCCAATTCATGGAGGGATTAGGGGTTTTAGGTGGTAAGGATTAAGAATGAACTAATAGAATTAAGAAATGAGCATTAGGAAATAAGATGGAATCATTAGGGATCCAAATACTCCCTTGTAAATTTGATTTTATATGAATGTTTTTAGACTTAATTGAATGTTAAAACATGCTCCTAAGATCCCTAAGAGGCTCCCTACATGCTTCCTCCTTCAAGAAAACAAAGAAAACTTCATGGAAGGCCAATGCACCCATAGTCTCGGCCTAAGCAAGTTCACCTAGCTAGTGAGAGTTTCAAATTTTTTTAAGGCCATTTTCGAGTCATATATGGTGAATGAATATAAGAAGAGGCTTTGAAAAAAATTTAGAACTCAAGAAAAGTGACTTAGGGTCATAGGTTCCATATTATGACCTAAAGAAGCAACATGGTACTAGGCTCTTTGTTTTAATGGTGTGGTGGCTTTAAGAGGCTTAAAAGGAGTCAAAAATCATAATTGAGAGGAAAGAATGAGGCTTAGAAGTTATTTGAGGAGTGTTGCTTCATTAGGCACCATTATGGACCATAATGATGCCTATAGAGTAATTAAGGCATAAGCAAATTATATAGCTTTAGAATATGTTTCATGAACCTAATTAGCTCCCTTAAATCATGTTTAGGCCAAGAGAAACTATCTCCACCAAATTGTGGGTGTATAGCCTAGGCAAAGGAGGGAAATCCAAAGAGAAAAGTGTATAGATTAGCACAAGGTAGCTCTCTCTACTTTCTCTCATGCATGGATGTGTGTTAGCTTGTCTTAGAATGTGTGTATGTGTATTTTCAAGTCATGAAAAGTATGCTAGCATGATTTCATATGCCATGGTTTTATGATGACATATTATGTTTCATATGATGTTTTGATGTGTGCTTGGGTTTGCTTAAATGTGGTGAGGCCAAGAACTCTTAGCTATAGTGAGGATAAGCCAAGAACTCTTAAGATTGGTTGAGACAAAGCAAAGAGTCTCCCAAAAGCAAAGTGGGCTCTTAAGAGTATGGTTGAGTCCAAGAATACATTAAAGAATGGGTGGGGCAAGTCCAACATCCACAAGAAATTGGGTAAGGCCAATCCACTTGCTTGGCAAGCCTTTGTATGCTATGTATAACTTTTTTAAATGATGAAAATACTTCTTGAATGTTTGCACATGTCCATATGATCATACATGCATTTATGAGACTTGTTTGCATCCATTATATATGATTGAATGAGAGATGAGCTATTGAGATTCTTTGAATCTCATCCTCTCCCCTCCAATGCTTTAAAATGCTAGGTAAATTAAGTGGATATGCTAATAGGAGCTAACAACATTGAAGAAGAGAGATTGACATTCATATGTCTAGCTTTTATCCTTCTTGAACCATAATGATGTATATGATTATTGGAAATGGCACATAACCCTTGAGACACATGTAAACATGATATTATGTGATGTATACATGTATGGATATGATGTATGAACTTTAGAAATGAATTTGGGTATGTAATGCCAAGTTATGCAAATTGGAAGTTTGATGCAAATGTGTATAAGTATGGATGAAAAGGCCAAAATGAGATTTATGAGATTTGGGACTATTTGGGTAGCCTACACAAGTCTTAAATATGCTTTTAGACTTACTCAAAAGGTGCCACAACTAAGGGAAAGCTATTTGGCAAATTTGGTACCCCATATGGAGCCAAATTTGACCATAATGGAACCCTATATCACTTTTTGGCCAAATGAATTAGTTTTGATCTAAAATTTGGCATGCAACTATGTCTCATTAGGAGCTTTTTAGGAAGCTAAAGATCATAATTTTTAGAGGTCTACAAAATATTTGATGATTTTTCAAAGTTGGCAATTTTCATGGTGTCTGGTTGCTGTACTATTCATTTGGTCCAAAATTGTTTTCTGTCACACAAGGCTCAAATGATGTCCAATTGCCAGAAAATTTAATACAAAAAAATTAGACATTCACAGTGACTCATAACAACTAGAAGCATATCATTTAGAGGTCTAAAGAGGGAGATATAAATTTTTGAAGTTTCTATCCAGTATCATTAATCTTACCCGATCAGCGGTACTGTTCCATCAAATTCTGAAATTTAGACTTGATAAACTGATTTGGAGATATTTTTTCTCTTTATTTAACATCCACAAATTTCCAGATTGGTATCATTTTTATGAATTAGATTTTTGTGAAAGTTTTCTGTAGAATTCTGTAACAATTTCAAAATTTAGTCTGACCTTTAGACTATTTTAGATGTCAAACGCCCTTTGTGATAAATGTTATGGTCTGGGCGTATTTTTATTGTGAAGTAGACATCCATAGCTTCCCATAATGACCAAGATTGTATCATTTCAATTTTTCTAGAATTAGTTATGATTTTTCAAAATTTGACCAGAAAAGAGGCCAAATCTGGCCGAAAATATACTTAATTATTTTAAGCTTCATTTCAGTTTTTATGAGTTGTGAGCATAATTTTGAGATGAAAATGAGTTGTATTGATGTATTTAAATATGAGAATGTATAGCATGAGCTCACACGGTCCACATGACACTGAATGAAATTTTAAGTACGACACAACGCAAAGAAAGTTACTATTTTTCTCCTTTTGCCTTATATCTTCATGAATATAATGATGTGAGGCATGCATATATATAATATGATGAGCTAGAAGTTATGGTATTACAATTTGAAAATTTTATATTTACAGCTTCTATGTAACAATATCATATTGTCTAGCCATGAATCTGGTATAATCTACTCCTTTTGTTTGATTTTAAAATTATATACCATAGCTACATTTTGCAAACAAAAGATAAATTTACATATGAAGTTATTATAGATTTTAATTTATGCTTTCTTAGTGTCCAGTATAATATTTGGGCCTCATAAGATGATGAAAGGGGAATTGAGCTTATAGCCATGGCAAGCTATACAATATATAACCTATATAACCTACTATAATCCTTTTGTTATCTTTAGGTGTAGAAGGATATATGTACTTATGCTTAAGATACAATGAAAACTAAAGCTTTAGAAATGAGTTAAAGTTAACTCCAAGATTAGATGTTCTCATGAAATTAACCAAGTGTTTTAATGATTCTTTTTTGGTTGATTTTTTCTTGTGAATCATATTATATAACTTATTTAGTTTGTAATTTGTAAACTACAACTTTAAAAATTTATAATTGTGTCATTGTGGTTAAAATTTTATCCTTTGAACACATGATGGTATCATTTATGCTTTTTACAGATCTATAAGAAGGCAACACCATTCTGACATAAACCATTTCTGCACTTTGATGACTTGTGCATGTTTTGGGGAAAGGACAGAGCCATGGGTGTCGACTCCCGAATGACTAGAGTCATTCAAGAGAATGGGGTTGGTGAAGATGACCTGGTAGAGACACCAATAAGTATGAATATGAACTAAAACATGGCTTATTCAGAGAACCCCTATGCTACCATAAGTGAAGCCACCACATTGTCAAAAGGAAAAGACAAAGCCATGACCAGGCAGAGATCTTGGCAGATGGACTAAAGGAAGTTAGTCAAGAGATAGATGAACACATGATGGTGGTTGCAGAGAACATATGCCATGGAATTCACAAGTTGGCCCACGATGCAAACGTCAATGATAAAGCCATTGAGCTATGGGCTAATTTACTTAGAATGGATGGCTTGACCACACAGGAGGTTTGGACTACTCATTTAAGTATATTGTGCGATAATATGTTATTGTTATACTTCCCAACAATCTTAGACATGTTGAAGGCTAATTGGATTAGGTAACTAATTGGGTAGATGGTTTGAAGTGGGTTTATGTGTACTTTTAGTGGATAACTTTTAACGTATCTATTATGAATGGGGACTTGGACCACTCACATGTATCTCTTTAGTGTTTATGTAGATAGTTGCTAATTAGGTAGATATGTGGTTGCAACTTTTTGTACCTATATGTATTTCGAGTAGATGGCATATATCTTTTATGTATGGGTAGGTGGATGCTAGATGGGCATATGATTGACTACAACTTTTTAAACTAATGTATTTTTTGGGTAGCTTACATGAAAGTTTGTTCTGACAAAAGTAATTATAACTTCTATTTGTTGTAACATAAGGATATGTCAAATTATGGTGACTGGGCTATCTTATATGCATTCAGTGGCTTGGAAATATGATGCATTCAACTAACACAAGTTTTCTAGTGATTCTAACATACAATATGTATCCATGATGGTACAATCCTTTGAATCTGTTGAATATCTCTCATAACTTATCCTACCTTCATTCTGCATGCTTTTAAGGAAAAGAAAATAGGAAATTTTGTTATAACTCCATTGATTATAGATATGAAAGTTTAGTTTTCACAATTGTGCGCATTTTGCATAGGGATAAATTTTGGTAGGAAGGTTTTTGGCATATTGGTTTGTTGTTTTTTGTATAAGGTCAAAATTAAATTGAAAAAGTATATGAATAATGTACATGGCATAGATCCTTGAAGTACTCAATAGTCTACAACTGAATTATAAACATAGCCTAGCATAAAATATTTAATAAAGTGAAACAAAGGTTTTCAATCTCTTATACAACATGAATTAACCACCACAATGTAAAGAATAACATATCCATATAGTGCAAGAATTGTGCTTGATAGAAGGTAGTAATCATGAATCTAACATTATCAAAATCAGTCACAACAATATGATCAATATTAAAATAGCAATTAAACACCTATTTGGCTCTTAGTTTTGTGCACAAATTGGTCTATGAGATAAAAAAGGAAATGGCATGATATTATACTACATTGAGTTTTACAATAATAGACATAACTAGATAACAACTTAGGTTCCTAGACAACTAAAGTTGTTGTACATCATATATATCCATGACAGAGTTATGGTCCATAGAACATAGTAAAATGAAGTTTACATATTGTCAAAGGCTTTTAATAAACTAAAATAGTGCTAAAAGTCCTTATATAGTTCCCTTTTGGCCTTCTTTAGTGTTGCCTTAGCTTTATTCTATAGTGCATCTCTTTAGGCTGACATGTATAATGCATTAGCTGCATGCTCAGCTATAATGCTTAAGTCTTTTATAACTTCCACCTAAGTAGTAGTGATATGACCTAGCTAATGCTTTAGCAATATAATATATATCAGGGAACAAGTTAGTTATGCTTTAACATATTGATGTTCACCTTTAGTTGAGCGATAAACTCATGAAGGGCTTGACAATGCTTATGACAGTCTTCTAGCAATCCCATGCTCTTCACATACTCCTTTTGGCACTTAGCAAGTCTACCTTTCTTTTCCTTGATACTAACAAAATTTTTGCATTTCAAAATGCTTTATTCTCCTGTGATCAAGAGATAAGGTCTTATAAAGAGTGGGGAATCAAATGTAGGGTACATGTAAATTAGACCATACTGATAAGTATTATGTAAAACTTAATATGTATAACATGCTTCCTATTTAATTGTATCATGATCATCTTTCAAGCAAAACTTTTGAGAGCTACTTTGAATACATTTATCATTATGTATAACTTGAGGTGCATGTTGTCTGTATTGATAGTTGATAGGTTCACTCTTCTAATAGTCATTCTCTTCTTCAATGTTTGGATAATCAAATTTAATATTGAAAACAAAGCTCCTGACTATTTGTTGTTATCTTCTTAAAGGTAGCATGTTCACTTTCTAGTAGTATAGTGAATTAATGTTAACCTAGAAGAATTATTAATGGTAGCATGCAACAACCATTAGATTATAATTCCTTTAAGTAGACAAAGTCATGTACCACCACCTTTTGTAGCTTGTTTCTTGTGTTAAAGTTTATTGGTTTTAGCATATATAAGGAGACTGTTTATGATAGTATGTAGATAGCATGTAGTGTTTTTGGTTACACAAAAAGACCTGCATTTTCATTAATGTGTTTGATTTTATCTTGGATAAATGTATGATGGGATAGGAAAAGGTTGTGTCAATTGAATATCTATTTTTTTTGGTTTAGAAAGATCTCTTATCTCTAGTTGTACTCTCTTATTATTCATATTAATATAGTCTTCTTGTATAAAATACTCCATTTTATAATGAACTATGCTACTGATACTTTGTTTTTCTTCTTATATCTAATTATGCAACACTTCCTCTCAATTCCATGCTTGCTAATAGTTTCTTTATCTAAATTCTCTCTCTCTTTCTCTTTGTTCTTCTATTTTTTTAAAATAAGTATCAAATATTAAGAGCTTCAGTTATTACTCATGAAGGTTAAGATGATATGGGTAGGACCCTTAGCACAGATTTGGCTACAAAGTATGTTATCCTTGAAGAGATGGATGAGCAAGAAGAGAACATTTGATATGAGATATCATTATAAACAACATCATTTGGATTCAAAGTAAGTCTCTTAATTTGATTTATGTTAATGATTGGAATCATAATCTAATTTCAAATGCTTGAAAATTTTTTTACTTTACTTCCTATATAATGACAACCTTGTGGCTGGTTTGAATGTCTTAACTTTTAAAGAGTATGATTCAATTGTTCAATATTGTTATAATTTTATGACTATCCTTGCATTTCTTTTCCAATTCCACCCTAAAATCACTTGTTGAACTATGCCATCATTTACAGTGTCATCCTATACTTAAGCATACCCTTGCATCTCTTTTTGTTATTCTTTTAGTTTAGCAAATAACAATGCTAGCTATATAACATAAAATATCATTAGGGAAAAAATGAATAATATGGAATAGATTTTTGATAAACTTTATTTATAAAAAATAAATACAATAACTTAATTATAAAAAAATAAACATGGTTCTATAAAAATACAAAACCTGTTTTCTTCCAATTCCTTAATGTTACTGATTCTTTTCTAGTTTGCTAAATAGTTCTCTTTCAAGCTGGCAACAAGGGAAATGATAGTAAATGGACAAATAAAAGGTCAAGCTTTCACAATCTCAAAAGTAATCTCAATTGTTTATAATCTTGCACTAAATATTCTAGGATTTTCTTTCCAAACTTTGATTTAATAAACAAGAAACAAGCTTTTTAAAAAACCTAAAAAAAAATTAAAGGATTTCATTTTATTAAACTTCATTATCATTCTCAATCCTATTTCTATTTAAGTACATAAGCATCTTTATCTCAACTATAACCACACAAAAGCCAAAGAAACTTATATATATGCACACACACACATATCAAATACACCATTTATGCAAGCAAGATTGAATCATATGCATTTAGTGTATATACTAAAAAGATCATTTGTCTAGAATTTTAAAAGGCAAAACTGCATACTAATTAATGCCTAACACCATACTTGACATTAAGGATAGCAAAACAAGCACGGGTGTATCATGCATTAGAATCACCACGTCTCCTAGGCCTTCCCCTCCCTTCTCATTGAATTAGGTCTTTGCATATCTTGGCAATTTGCTAAATAGAGTTTAAAGGATGGGTTTCTATAAGATTTTATAACTAAAGTCAAACTACTTAGTTATTTTTTATAGTTCTACATTATAATCTTAGTTCTCTTTTACCACTTCAGCTACGCCAAGATAACCATACTTATATAGCCTACAATACCAACATCTTGTGCCATTTTTGGTTATATGTTTATGAAACAAGATTTGACAACAATAGAAGCTTTAAATAAAAAAATCTTATGTGAATTCAGATCTTGCTCATGTCTTACCATTCTATCTACACCAAACTAATTATATTATTGAGGTATAATTCTAACATGTTATCTAACAAATGTTTAACAATTCTTATCTAAACACAAGATAGACATAGATAGAAGTGATTTAAAAAGCCCTCTTTTATGTTGTATAAAGCCATTGATCAAGTAATTATTGTTTCATTAATCTGTTTCAAAAACACAAGTGTGATTTCAAGCCTTGGAACAATGTTATTTTATTTGCTATTGTAATTTCCCCTAGGAACAACACAATCAACAATCCATGTATAAAATTCCTTATCACAAATTAGAACGAGACAAGTGCATCAATGAAGTTCAAACTTGCAAGCACATAAAATCAAGGAAATGGTAAGTAACTCCTTTTGAATTTCGCTCCTTATGCCGTAGTCATGCAAGGTCTAGATGGGAGAAGAAAGCGTCAACTAAACTAGAAAGTTTCACTCTTGAACACTACAAAAGGTCTCCTTTCTACAATGGTTATTTGTGCTTCGTGTATTGTAAAACCATAACTTTGTAGCTTATCACATGCAACTTCTATGTCTTATGCCATGCACTTCTTAAGAATACAAGGAAATGACATATAAAAAAATGAATATTTTTGCGTTGCTTAAGGGATGAAATTTCCATTCGGTGTCCTGTGGATCATATGCACTCATGTATCTCATTGTCATATTTAATTACATAGATACAACTCAAATCCATCCCCAAAAGTGGCCTAGAACTCATGCAAGAGAAAGGAACACATAAAATATCATAGTGTAGCCTCAGCCAGAATTCCATATTTTCTGTCACAAACTTTAAAAAATCATAACTAATTCTAGAAATATTAAAATCTACCATGCTATAGCTTCATGGAAATCTTTGAGTGTTAAATTTACACTAAAAATAATTTCAAGTCATGATCATAGCATCTGACCATGTTTGACATTGAAAAAAGTACAAAGGTTGGACTAGCTACTAGTACTGATACAAATTTTTGATATAAACTTCAAAAATCTTCAACTAATTCTAAAAAAATCTAATCCATGTAAATAATACCAATCTAGAAATCTATAGATGTCAAGTAAAGGGAAAAAATAACTTTAGATCAATCCAAGCACGTCTAGGCCTCGAAACCTAATCAAATAGTAACATAGGTATGATTGGATGCCTGATACCTGACAGAAATGTCAAAAATTTATATCTTCCTCTCTAGACATCCAAATGAGATGCTTCTGATTGGCACAAGTCATTGGGAAGGTCTAGTTTCTTCTTGTAAAATTTTGTGACAATTGGATATCATTTGCCCTATGAGTGATAGAGTTTCATTTCAAACCAGAATGAATAGTGCACTAAACCAAAACCAAAAAAATTTTCAACTTTAAAAATTTATCAAATATTCTATACACCTCTAAAAATTCTACACTTTATCTTCTCAAAAAGTTCTTAATAAGGTTTAGATGCATGCCAAATTTCAGATTAAGAAAAACTCATTTGGACAAAAAGTGATATAACTCACTAATATGATCAATTTTGCTTCATATGAGATACTAAATATGTCCAAATGGCCTCCTTTGATGTTTGGCACCTCTTGGGCAAGTTTAAAAGCATGAATATGACTTGTATGAACTGTTCAAGTGGTTCTAAACCTCATGCATCTTAACTTGGGCATTCCACTTCCATTAATACACTAATACACCAAGCCATCAAAAAGCTAAAATTTCTATTTCTATTGCTTTCATACCACATATAGTCTATACAAGATTCATACATCATTCTACATTCATACATGAGCTTACATCTCAAAAATAATATATACAAAGCCACCTTGCCATTTATATGGCCATAAATAAGCATAATCTATGTAATATGTTGTCATTCTCTTATCTTCTAAGTTGTTCGCTCCCATT
This sequence comes from Erythrophleum ivorense, assembly GCA_026724425.1. Classification (NCBI taxonomy): domain Eukaryota; kingdom Viridiplantae; phylum Streptophyta; class Magnoliopsida; order Fabales; family Fabaceae; genus Erythrophleum; species Erythrophleum ivorense. Next base: position 14,726,362 of record JAIUCV010000017.1, read on the forward strand.
ATCTTGTCCACTTAGTTTACCTAGTATATTAGAACATGAGAGAGGAGGAAATGAGATTCAAAGAATCCCAATAGCTCATCTCCCTTTCAATCACACATAAAGTATGCAATACAAGTCTTGAAAATGCATGCATGGCATATTGAAATGTGTGAGCATTCAAGGAACATTCTTAGCATTTAAACAAGTCATACATAGCATACATAAGCTTACCAAATGAGTGGACTAGCCTCACCCATTTACTTATAGATTTTGGACTTGCCTCATCCATTTTCTCTAAGAGGTTTTGACTCAACCTTACTTTTGGGAGTCAACCTCACTCTTGAGAGACTCTTTACTTTGTCTCAATCAAGTTCTAAAGTTCTTGGCTCATCCTCACCATAGCTATAGGGTTCTTAGCTTCTCCATACTCAAACAAACTAAGGCAAGCATATAAAATATCATTTGCATGCATAATTCATCATCATGGTACCATGAAATAAAAGTTCATGCTAAAATACTTTTCATAACTTAAAACATGTATACATATATTCAAAGACAATGAAAGCACACATTTGCCACACAAACATACTTTTTCCTTTAGCCCTAAGTCCTTTCCTTTGATATCACACACCCAAGAAGGTGGAGATCATTTCTCTTTGCCTAAACACATCATATGGAAGCTAATTACACTCTTGAATTAAATTCTAAGACCATATATTCACTAAAAAAACTAGGTGACTCATAAGGCTCTTTTATAGTTCCATAATGCACTTAATGAACCAATGTTAAAAGAACATCATATTGGCTCCATTCTCTTCATTTATTTATGATTCTTAACTCCATTTAAATCTCTTGGAGTCATCACACAATTAATTCAAGGAGCCTAACTAGGTGTTGCTTCTTTAAGCCATAATATGGAACATATAAGGCCATATCACTTTCTATGGTTTCTAAAATTTTTCCAAGGCTTCCTTTCATACTCTTCCATCATACATGATGCAAAAATAAGTTTGGAATAAATTAAAACTACCCCTTGGTGCTTCATCTGGCTGAGGTCGAAACTATGTATTATATGAACACCAAGTGAGTTTGCTTCCTTTTCTTGATGGAAGATGCATATGAGGAGCCTTCTAGGGATCTCAAGAGTTCATTTAAACATTCATTTAGGCCTAAGAAAAATTGCATCAAATCAAATTTTCAAGGGAACTCATGAAACCCTAGGTTTGCTATCTTGAAAATCAATAATTTTTACTTATATTTCTTTGCATATTCTTACTCTCCTCCCTTAAATTTACAGAATTTACCCTTGATTTTGGCTAAAATTCAAGTCCGCTTACAGCTACATATATGGGGTAAAATAAGGAGAAGAAGGGGGAAGGAGTAGCTACCATAGGATAGAGATTTTACCTTATTTTTCCTTATTTCTTGCTTGATTCTCACTTTCCTTGGCCTCTTCTCTTCAAATCCGAATTTTTTCCTTTGTTCTTCCCTCAAAATAGATCCAAAAACTTCAATAAAACCATAGGAAAGAAAGCTTAAGAGAAAAGGAACAAGTTTGGAAGAAGAAGGAGTATGAAAATTCATAAAATTCCTTACCTTTTTCTTGTTTTTTCTCCTCCTTTCTTCTCCTCCATGGTGTGCCTAAGAGAGCTGGTGTTTTCTCTGGTTTTTGGGCAGAAAAGGTCGTGCAAATGAAGGTGGAGAAGAAACAAGAAACTTAAAGAGTGTTCAAAAAGCTTCCACTTTCTTAAAAGTTTTAATTTTGCCCTTCGTTCCTGACATTTTTATTTCTAACTCGTTTTAGCTCCTTTTTTAGAACCGTCTTTTCCATTATGAAATTTTGGTTCCCTATTTAATAAAATTCCTTTGGAATCATTCAAATCGGAGATAAAACCTTCCCGAATGGATCTGCCAAAATTTGGCTTCACTGTTGTTGGAAAATATCCACCGGAAGGGGTTTTAACTATCACAGGGCTTCTTATAGTTTTCAGGGCCTCTAAGAACCCTAAAGAACTCAAAAATTTCATTTAAAAAGCCCTCTTGTGTAAATTCCAAAATTTGCTCAAAATTACAAAAATGTCATTACGTTTCATTAATCTTTCATCACATTTCATTTTTTCATTTTAGCTCCGTTTTTCTTTCTGTCTAAGTCTGAGATTCTCATTTTTAGGAGTTTAGAATGCTTCATAAATTTGTTGGGACCTTAACTAAGTCATTTTGGAGGACTTGCTTTTGTATCCGATGGATTTTATACGTTGATGGAGAAATTATATGTTACATTTCTCGCATTTTCTCTCATTTTCAGAGAATCAGATATTACATGTATCATTCCAATTCCATTCAGCATTCAGTTTCCATTTTCATTAAAACACTTCTATGTATCAAACAAGCCGTATATGCTTTCTATGCTTGAATTATCATAATATATTCACACCAAATTACTCTAATCTAGTTTTAGTATCTCATTTAATGTAGCATGAAAAGGAGAATCATGAAAAGCCCACTAAAGCATAAATGTTTATTGAAACATGTCAAAGTAATAAAGGCAAGAAAATGGACTCAAAAACATAAGATGCAATTGTAAGTGATCTTTAAAATACATTTGTTTTTATGGTTGCAAAATCTTTCATTTTTCAAAAGCATGTATATCTACAAGACCATAATTAGACAGCACTAGACTAGAAATAAACCATTATATTTTCACACCTACTATTGCTTCTAAGTTATAATGTCTATAACATCATTTATGCTTAGGCTTTGTTATCAAATTTTAATTTGTCTTTGGAAAAAACCCATGAGCATTTATAATTTTTATTATTATTAATCCAATAATTTTTTTTAAATACCTATGACACTTTTTATACAATCACAACTTAAAGATTTGATCTAAAACCTTAAGAAAGATAAAAAAGAAGCTTTTCAAGCAATGTCTGGGACTGAAAAGGCTAGTAGAGTCCATTGTTAAGGTAAACTCCTCAAAAATTGGGGGTTTAAGAGATCAGGCATCAAGTGTTAGGATTGCAAGCTTTTGTAAACAACCTACTAAAACAAAACAATCTAGGAATAAACTAAGAAGATTTCAAAGCTATTTTGGGTTCCTATCAAAGTGAAGTCAACAATGAGGAAAATTTTAAAGGACAAATATATAAAACTCTGCAACACATGTTCCAAAGTATGATAATGCATTGGTTTTTTATGCATCTCCACATCCATATTCTAAGGAACTAAGATGGACTGATGTTATATAGTTTGTTCCCAAGATAAATATTTTCATTGTCTTTACATTATAAATACATAATAATTACATCACATTCTTTCAAGTGGAATATCTTGTGGGTGAAAGATATGAAAATGAAGAGCACTAAGCTAAGCATCTCCTATATATATTTTAGATGAAATACTTTTACTGTGAACTTTTGTTAAAAAATTTGTAAGATATCACTCTTTTTTATTCTATTAATTAGGTCACACATTGTAGTTAGATTTTTGAATCTTTTTATTGGATATTGATATGGAACAATATTCATTATGGAATGATATTTCTTTGGCCTATTCGGTACATAGAATGGAAAAAATGAAATAGTAAATGGAATGAAAAAAGTGATTTTAAGGATACAAAATAACCCTTGTGCCCCTAATTTAAAGAAGTAACAAAGGGATAAATACCACTGAGTAATAATTATAAAGGCATAATACATATTACATATAATTGTTGGAAAAGGAATCCCTTTCCTGACTTATAACCAAACAAAGCCCAATATAATAAAGATGCATACAATAGATTTCAAATTATATTTGTAGAATATGATTTGTCTTTTCCATGAGACAATGGTTTTATACTGTTAACATACACCTATTATACAATAGGGGTGCACACCTAACTTGGAAGGCCAACCATATTAGGCCAAGTTGGGCCAAAAAAAAAGAAAAAAAAATTGACCAAATCAGGTTAGACTAAGCACTAAGCTAATTATGTTAAGTAGTTCTGCCTAGCCCATATATATTGTAAAAAATGTTTTCTTAAAAAATTATATGAAAATTTTATTTTATTTTGCAAGGACAATATATAATTTTACAAAAACATTTTTTTTGGAAGGGAAATATGTAATTTCATATGAATGTATATGAAACATTTAATTTTTTTAGCCTTTTTAAATTTTTATTGAAAAATGGCCTACCTAACTTGAGTTGGGCCTAACAAAATAGATTAAATAAAAATTGAGTTCAACATCAAGCCATACAAATGCTGGGGCCAACCTAGCCTATGTGCACTCCATTATGCAATAGGCAACTATTGTTGCCTAATAATGCAACCATTAAAAACCATTGCTTATTTTTCATGCAATGAGTAACTATTGTTACCTAAAACAACAACAATTGAAAACATTACCCATTATTTGTTAAACAATAGTTAATGACAAAATATAATACAGTGAATAATCATTACCTAAACAATTAGGCAATGATTTTAAACATTCAAATAACATTTTTTTATAACTTTCGAAGGCCTAAAATATGTTGGTAATAATACTTTAGACATAATCTTATAAAATCAACAAATTTAAAGAGACAAAGTAGAAATTAATAGCATGTGCACACTTTTTGAAGTCTTGCGTAACACCATAATGTCTTAACTCCAAGTAATCTCCCTTTAGGCTTGATTCCATATGATTTCTAATGAAAATGACTAAAATCGTGATATTTTACTACTTTAAGCCGATGTTTAATTAATTATATTTTGCCTCGTGGGTCTCGTAAACCTATCATTCACATTCTCTGCTCAAACTCCATTTATACAACTCACACATAGCCTCAAACAACCCATAAACCACGGATATGAAGCCAAAAATCAAGAAAATGCAATTTCTCAAATGGGCCTAAAAGTCAGATTTTTTGCCCTAATTTTTGAAAAATCATAACTAATTCTAAAAAAATGAGAATCAAGCAAACCATAGCTCTCTAGAAAGCTCTAAGTGTTAACTTTACACTAAAATAATTCCCAACTACAATCTCAACATTTGGACTATGTTTGACATTGAAAAAGAGATAGAGGTTCGGCTATCTCTGGTATTGATGCAGCTTACTGTCATGAAATTCAAAAATTCATAACTAATTTCACAAAAATCCAATTTAGGCAACCTATATTAGTTTGGAAAGATACAGATGTTAACTAGAGGGAAAAAATAAGTTCAGATCATTTTAGTAGGCTTTGGATGTCGAAAACTTATGGAATAGTAACGAAGGTAGGATAGCTTCCTTGATGCTAACATAAAACTTTAGAAAGTTATTTCTCCCTTTATAGACCTCCAATTGAGGTGCTTTGAGTTGTTATAAGTCATTGTGGATGTTTAGTTTATACCCATAAAATTTTATGACAATTGGACACTGTTTGGTCCATGAATGATACAGAATCATTTTCGGACCTAGTTGCACAGTATAATAATCAAAACTAGAAAATTCTCCAACTTCAACAATTTACTAAATATTACCTAAACCTCCAAATATTACCCATTAGCTTCCCAAGAAGCTCTCAACAAGCTCTAGAGGCATACCAAATTTCATATCAAGAAGAGCTCATTTAGTTATATCTTGATAGAGCTCACAAATTTGGCTATTTTGATACCATAAATGGTTCAAAATAGGAGTAAATGGTCTCCTACATGCTCTAGCACTTATTGGAAAATTTTTAAAGCATAAACATAGCATATATGAAACACCCAAGTGGTCTATATCATTATACATCTCAAACTCACTATGCTACGGGCAAAAGTACACTACTATATATAATCCACAAATGAGCCAAATCTCATCTTTTCATTACTTTGGCTTTATACATAGTTCTACATTATTTATATATATTTTTACACTTGCTCAAGCATTTACATCTTAAAAAGAATATGTATACATAAGCACTTTGGCTTTCCTATACATCAAACTATATGTGAGTGTGCAAAAGTAGCAAAACAAAGGCCTTTTATGCCTCATGGCCTCTACTCTTAGGCTCTTGAACTCCACCTGAATCATATGAGATGGGAGAGGGAAAGGGGTAAGATTCATGAAATCTCAATAGCTCATACACTCATTCATGGAAGCAATCAAGATATATAAATAAGTCAAAGCATGCAAACCATTCACAATTACACAACACATGATTTTCATGCCATGATATAATATCAATGCCAAGAATAAGTTCTAAGGACTTTTGGTCTTGCCTCACCCGAGTTTGGGACTTTTGGATTGGTCTCATCCTTGGTTTAAGGACTTTTAGCTCCACTTCACCCATCTCAAGGAACTTTTGACACTACCTCACCTGAGCAATTTTCACAACCCAAAATATAAGCATATTGGTACTAATGCATCAAGGCAACATTGAATGACATGTCTCACAATACAAGCATATATACAAGCATACAATGACTATTACATATCCAAGAATACAACAAGAAAGAGTGGAGAGCTACCTTATAAGCCAACACAAGCATTCCCTTTCAATTTCTCTTTTCTCTTCTTGGTCTCACAATCACAACTAGATGGAGCCAATTCTCTTGAAATTAAACACAACAAAGAGCATGGAATTACTCTCTTATAACTCAACAATTATTCATAAAGCTAAGGGGCTCTTCATCAAGGCAAACCCCACAAAACATGTAAGAAACTAGGGGCTCTCTCTCTCTAGAATTTTACTAACTCTTCTTCTCCTTTCTTTACATTTCTCAACTTATCACACTCTCTTTCAAGGGTTTCTTACTCATTCTAGGTCAGAATAAAGCTTTCTTACTTAACAACCCATGAAAGGAAACTGAGAAGGAGAAGAATAAAGGTAAGAAGAAGAAGCATGAAGATCTTTAAGGGTTCTTACCTTTCTTCCTTGGCTTCCTTCCTTCTCTCTTAGCTTCTCTTAGTTTCCCTCCTCTCTCTCTCAAGCCTTTTTCTCTACTTTGGTTGAAGCCTAAGTCGATTAAAAGAAAAAGAAGGGATTTGGAAGTTTTAAGAAGTCAAATTCTCTTTTTTCACGCGTTTCTATACTAACCCTCGCTATAGCGAAGAATAACCCTCGCTACAGCAAGTACGTATCAGTCTTAGACCCCTATTTTTGCTACCGTGCGCTATTGCGAGAAACCATCTGGTTTTTGTATGAGATGCCCGCACTCACTATAGTTAGAAGCATTCTCGCTATAGCGAAAATGCATTCTTGCTATAGTTAGGTCATTTCTCGCTATAGTTAGCAGACTTAGAAAATTTTAAAACTTCGAATTTTTTTTTCTTTTTCTGGTTGTTACATCTTGTGCCTTAGCACTCTCCCCTCTTCATCTGATTGGCATGTGTTATTTTCATGGTGTTATAAATATATCCATATATCACAATCTATTTATCTAGTCGATAATTAAAATATCCTAATAAACCCACTATTATATTAATAACCACATGTTTACTTCATTCTGCATAGTTAAAGGACAAATGTTAAAACATCGATCATATCTTTGTCACATTAAGTTATATTTGATAAAGATAATTTGATTTTTAAAAATATTATTTAAATTATTCATTTTCATTAAAATTATTTTAAAACTTTTATATATTTTATGTTTAAATAATTTATGGATAAAATTGTAAATATTCAAAAAATTATGGTGGTCACTTATATTGGATAACATCACAGTAGAGTAATTGGTTGGTTTGGGCTTTCAAAATCATATAATATTAGTTTATAATTTGACTTCTCAAAATTTTAATTTAGACCAATTTTTCTTATGTATATTCATACATTCATATTTAAGAGTTTGTGGGTTGAGTTTGAATAAATGATCAATTTGATTGACTAACATTCAATTAGAAAAAAAATTTTATTAAAAATTTATTAAATCTATTTTACTAACTTTAAAAAATTAGGTTCAAATTAAATAGTTAGTATTGGTCAAATTCGAGTAAGTTTTGCCACAAAATAGATTTATTTTAACATATTCAATATTAAATTCATTTTAAAAATTGAAAGCAATTAAACCAAATAAAACTGATTTTCACATAAAATTACATAGGCAAGTTTATTAACCTCTCAAACTGGCCAAGATGTTTATGAATTTTTATTTTGACATATGTGTAAGTTCATTGTTACTTATGCACTCAACATAAATAAATTTGAAACAATTTAACTTTCATAAATAAAGAAAGTTCTAATTTTTGAAATTGAGTTATCTCTAGAGGGTGTTTTTATTTTCAAGAGTAATTCTCTTAGCTTACTACATTTAAAAAAATAAATTCTCCTAGTAGCTATCTCAAGCAATTAAGGTAAGAAATATGGGTGTTTATAGGCTAGATCAGGCTAGGTTTTGGCCTAACTTGGTGCGCGGCTTGACTTAGCCTAATTTATTAATACCAAGCTAAGCTAGTTTAGTTAAACTAATTGGGCCACTTTCTTTTTTTCAAAATTTTTGATAAAAATTATAAAATGATCCTTAAAAGAAATTAAATTTTTTATATAAATCCTTGTAAAATTATATTTTTTCCCTAAAAAAAATAAAACTTTCACATAAATTTTCGTATCTAGATCTCTTTTCCCATTCATATTGGAGCATCTTTTAAAGTACAATCCCTTACTTAACAATACATTGCATAGTGTACAATGTCCTATAAGTATCTTAGGATTTTCTTAATAATATGCTACTGCTATTGACTAAGGTTTAACTATTATTGATTCACAAAGTTATCTACTGATAAATTTTCAACTTTGCATGCATTATTACATGTATTATCCAACAATGTTAGAATAAGAGACTTTCTACATAATTTTTAATGGAGACCCAATTTGAAGACATATTTTAGGACTTAGAGTATTGGCTTTATTACATAGATATTGATGGGTTTACAGTCTTTCATGCTACGCTGCTAATGACCTTCTAATTATAATTCTCTTTCAAAAGAGTAATTAATTTCTCCAAGTGATTATGTGGATTTTAGTTCTAAGGATATACTCTATTTTATCTATATCCTTCATCTTAAAATTCAAGGACAACGATTCTTGATGACCATTAATGAATCTTGATTATTCTTAGCTAATGATATATTAACCACACAAAGGATAATGCTAGACCATTTCTTTAAAACCATTTAACATTAATATAATGGTCTTCATTGATCATTTGAAATTTATGTGAGGTTACTACTCAATAAAATCTCAAATATCATTATCTAGATGATTTTATGAATTTGTAAATGGACTTTTCAGAGCTTACAAACTTTATGTTCTATGCCTTTTTTAATGGGACCTAATGGTTGTTCCATGTACTTTTTCCAACTAGTTCTCCATTTGAGAATGTAGTTTTTTACATCTATATGATGTAATTCCAAGTTTGAACATGCAACTATAGTTAAGATTAATCTAATTTGAATAAACTATATAATAAGTGAAAAGATATTTTCAAAAACACACACACACACACACACACACACACACACATATATGCATTCCTATTGTATATACCCCTTAATAACTAGGTGTGTCTTACATCTCTCAATTATTCCATTTGTTTTCCTATTTATCTTGAGAACCATTTGTTCTTAATTACTTTTAATCAAATGGATGGTTAACAATGTACCAAACATGATTTGTCCTTATCAAATCTATCTCTTATTCTATTGCTTTCATTTAATCTTCTTTTGTAAGGCATGATTGATGTCACACCTTACAACCAACGGTGTGACTAGCACGAAAGATAGCCAAATTTCAAACAAAAATGTTATCCAATACTTATGTAAATCCTTATAATTTAATACCAAATAGAACAAATTTCAAATTTTATCTACGCATTATGCATTTAGTTCCAATGGACTCTTGTAGAAATTCTGGCAGAGTCTCCCCTATAATTTGGACCTCTCAAAATTTCTACAAATTAGCTTACTTGTTCAATATATAAAAAAAGATTCAGCTAACCATTTAGATCAAAATTACATTAGTTTCTAGGTGTGGGGAGTCCTATTTTTGGCTCCATGGAGCTACATACAATAGTATACAATACAAAATGAATTTCAAAACAACACAAAATATGCCCATGCGAACAAATGCGATGCTCACCAAGTGTGCAGGAAAGTGTCAAAGCTAAACTGTTGATGAGGGATCGGACTTAACCCTACTATTTGAAACTGATTAAAAAAAAAAGGGGTGAGACGATGTACAGTGAGTAAATAAGGCTAACTATATTATGTAGGAACATTAAGATATTATTCAAATAGCAATTCACAACTAAAACTATAAAAGTGATTGTATGTATATAAATATAAGAAATAATAATAATAATTCATGCCTCAAATGCAGTGGGAAGCATCCAATCAATACCAATTTAGCCAAACAAAGAGCACACAGCCCGCAAGGGTAAATAACATAGACGCTGAGTAGCACCCCTGCTAGCTAGGGTATTTTTCACAGTGCACCATGGCTAACCTCTATTGAGGTTAGCTGCAGGATTTTGAAACAGATAGTTCCCATCAGAAATAATCTCAAAAATACCTACTCAGAGTAATCAAATTATACTCATATACATACTTATAGTCCCAACATCTAACAGAGTACCTCAGTAATTATTCCTATAGTCCGGAAATCCTCAACAAGCATTTGGGCCTGTAAATAATCCAAAAACATATTTGAGAAAGTAAATTCATTAATGTAATTAATCAAAAATGTATTTAATAAAATAAATACAATAATTGAGGAGTAGGTAACCACAAACCTTGAAATAAAAGGTATAATTGGCATTATTTACTTACCTTTCAAGATGATACTGAAATTCCCTATAGTATTCTCTACTCACTCCTTAGTTATGATTCATTCTCTTGAAAATCCTAGATAAAGCTTGAGTTCAAACCCTAAAATGTGACCCCCTCTTCTTTGATTTCCAAATACAGTAATCACCAATTTAGCCCCTTAAACAACCATTAGCTTAAGGACTCTAGCGCTGCTATCCCAAGCTGAATGAACTAACTCTAAATGAGGGACAAGGCTGCCAAACTCCAAAAACCACCAGCTGAGAATCTCATGGCTAGACTTACTCATCCCAGGAACGGTTTTATAGCAACGTCACAAGAAACCAATGGAGATTAAAGGAGTGAGGGTACCATGGAACAAGGCTGAAGCAGAGGATAACTTTGTGGTTGATTTTGTTTTTCTGATATGAGTTGGCTACCTAAGAAAGAGAGTTCAGATTGGTGGAGGCATATGGCAGAAGATTGGAAAGGAAAAGACAAAAAAGATAACTCTTTTTCTACATATGAATGGGGCATTTTTGGTAGTACAATATAGTGACCTGAGAAAGAAAAAATTTCAGTCACTGGGACCCACACCACAAGCTCAGCTAATATATATGCATTTTTTGTGATTTCTATACATATAGGTTTCGATTCTTTACAATTGAACCTCTTGAGCTATGTGTGGCTCTTCATTGTCTAGTTGAATACCTCTAAGTGTTATAATTTCAATCTCAAATTAATGTTTAGGTACATTCTTGTAGTTACTCTTAAATAGTATAGTTGTTGTGTAATAACCTTGTCTTACACCAAGCTCTCACTTAGATTAATAGGTCAAGGTACAACTAATTATTCCCATTATCTTGATATTATGTCTCATGAAGATATGTACAGTCAACATCTTTCTTACTGAGAAATTCATTCTTTAAATGTGGTGTTGCTTGACTTAATTTTAGTTACACTTATACCTTCATTTTCACTAATGAAGATATATTCCATTGATTGTTTTAGGTATATAATAAAATGTATTCCCTATTCTTTGAGCCTAATTCCCATATTCATAAGAATTATCATGGACATAAATAGCTCACCTTATAGTTTTAGGATATTTAAAAATAGCTCATCATTTTGTCCATAATTCATAGTATGCGGAAGTAACTAACTTAAGAGCACTAGGTTAAGTTTAAAGGTATCAATTTATAACTCATTACCTTGATAAGGAATGAGTACATTTGCTTGATCCATTATTAACTAACTATTTTGAGTAAGGTTTTTATTCTTTCTCTCAGCATCTCCATTTGTTATAGAGTGTTAAGAATCTTCAATTGTTTTATAATACATTTCTCTTTATAGAGTTCTTTAAACCAATTTGACAAATATTCACATCCTTGGTCATAATTTAAAGTTTTTAAATTTTGTATCCATTTGATTCTTAACCATGTTCATATAATGTCTAAAGCATTAAAGTGCTTTTAACTTGTAGAAAATTAAATAGATTTAGTCATATTGCAAATAATTGTCAATAGATATAATGAAATTTTTAGCTTTATGTCTTGTCATCACACTCTTTTGACCACCATATTAGAATGAATTAATTGTAATAGATTTTCAACTTTAGCTCTTTTTCCAAATGGTTTTCTAATTTGTTTTCCCTATTAGGCAATATTTTTATAATGACATTTTTAAACTAGAAATTAGTTTTAACATCTTTTGTTTTGCTAGTCTATTCATTTTGTCTTTACCTATAAGGCCTAGGCTAGTGTACCAAATATTCATATTCAAAGCTAAACTAAAATCAGAGTATTGGGTAAAGCAATCATATTCATAATTGTATCTAACACAATAAAACCATCATAAAGGAAGCTAGGATCTATTTTTCGTTTCTTTTCAAATGTCCATGGAGTTGTTATGAAAAAGGAGCACTAAAACTCATATTAAGAAGAGAAATAATAGAGGTTAAATTTTGTTAGATCTATGAAGTGTATAAAACATTATGTAGGATGAACATTCACCTTCTACGAGAAACTGATTTTGCATGTTCCAATTCCTTTTACTTCAATTCTTATATTGCTTCCTACATAAAGATATTTGCTTTTAAAGTGCAATTGACAATGTTTCACAAAGGATTATGGATTTTTAGCTACATGGTCTTGTGAGAATGATATTTTGCTTAATGCAATCACGAGCAAAGTGATCCACTCTTTAACAAGTACAACACTTGACATTGACTATATTAAATTTTTTTTCACCATGCTTACCTTTGTTATTAAAAACTTTCTTCACCTTATTGAAAGGTTGGTTAAATCTTTTCTTATTATGAAAGTGTTGTCCTTCTTATGTTTAGACTTTGAAGTCATAGTAGTCTTAGTCATATAAGCATGTCTAAAGAGTCTAGCAATTTCTAAGTGCTTATCCCTAAGCTTTATATGACAAAAAATATCATTAAAAAAATGGTGCTCTTTTTATAGTTGAAATTCACTTTTATATGTTCCCAGCCAATAGAAAGAGATTTTATGATAGTATAAACTTACTGTTTATTAGTAAGGATATGACTAATTGACATCAATTTCTTGATTATCATTCTTCTCAGCTTGGTTATAAAAGTATGACCACAGTTGTCCTTAAGAGCTAGCTAGATGGGTTGAAAAGTTGGATATGACTTAAACTCTCATATAAGGTTATTAACCTATTGCTTATCGCTGTTATGTGAGCAACATTATTCTCTCCTTTTTCAATAAAATTTTTTTAAATCTCTCCTTTATTGAGTTGTATTTTTATGTTTGGACTTTTATATGACATTTTTTAATTGTTTTTCAACATTTTATTCTTTTATACGACGTAAGAACCTTATGGTACCAAATTTCCTAATTATCACCCTCTAGTTTGTTACTTGTGTTAAGCTAGGAAATGATATTCTTAATAGCTATAATTATAATTTGATCTCTACATAGACATGGCATAGAATAATTATGTATACACAATGCTACTACATATTTCTAATAAATTTTGACTAGACTAATAATGACATTATTAGGTTCATGATTAAAAATTTACGTTTGTCTTACTTTTATCACATGTATCCCAAAAATGGCATTATCTTTCTATCAAATTCATCTACAAATATTATTTAAGTTATAGTTCTTAAATGACCCAGGTCTATTAGTTTAAAAACTCCCATACCATATAGTACTTTATTTTATTTCCCCATTAAATTTATAAAATTTAGTTCTTAGATGGGCTTAAGTTTGCCAATCCATGAACTCTTACTTAATAAGATATTTCTCTTATTTATTTATTTAATGTATTTAATTCAATGCATTCATATATTATGTTAATATAAAAAAAATATACTTAAAATGATCTCACTTTAAAGACATTTATCTTCTTAAAATATTTTCTCTTTAACTATCATAAGCTTATTTCCAATTGCTTTTAGCCATTATAGGCCTATTTCAAATTACAATAAGCCATCACAAGCCCATTTCCAATTACAAAGGTTACTTTAGCATATATCAGAAATATGGTTAAGATGTTTGATCAATCTCTTATAGTAAATATATATATATATATATTGTATGCATAATGCCTAGAAAAATTGTGTTTCTCATATTTGAAAAAAATGATAAAGCAAAAAAGCTCATTAATATTCGTGATGACAATATGTTCTTTATAGAGCTTTATCTCTGATGCACACTGATTAAAGGACAAAATATTGTCTTAATTTAGTTCTCCAAATTTTTGCCTAAGACATTCATTGATTGATGTCTACCAAATGTCATTCAAAAGTATGTTACTCGAATTTAAGACCTATGATGAATGAAGAAATTTAATCCCTTATATCTTTAAGTTAGTCTTAAACTTTTCATTTATTTGGATGTGTATTTTGATGTACTCATATGTGTCCAATTTATAAATATCGGATATCTCTAGGTTCATAATAACTTATTAAAGGGAAACTAAATTTATTAATTCATAATTTAAATTTTCTTATGAATTTTCATGCATAAAACTATCACTTTAAGGCTTTAAATTGAATAACGACTAACAATACTCTACATGCACTTGAGGTGGCACATTGGTGATGGTGACTTCACAGTTGCCTTACTTTTTTTTTTTTTAGTTAATTAGTACCAAGCTTTTGTGAAATGGCGATGAGCATGAATCACACACACCATCTCAAGAGTGGTTGAAACACTTCATCTTTAGCCTTGGGTTCTTTATTTCAAGTTGCAAAATTCAATTTTCCATTTTCAAAGGGCTAATTTTAGGGCTTCATATCTCACACATTTCTTGTTTGAATTAGACAAATTTGGTGTTGTTGGAACAAGCTTTCCATTCATATAAGGCTTGTAGCCATGTCTTGTGTGAGGAACTCCAGCCCTTGAAAGAGGGTGGTCTAACCATGTGCAAACTAAAGTTGAAAAGTGTAATTTCCTCTAATGGAGTCTCGAGTTTTCCTCAAATGTTTAGCACATATTCCTTTACTTATGGGCTTTCAATGGTGTGAATTCAGTGGCCTAGAATGATCTCTCAAGCTTTTTGCCATTAATGGTCATTTATGTATAAATTTTAAACAATTAAACTTCATGCTATTTTTGCACAAATCTACTCCAAATCAATCCAAACAACTATGGGAAAGCAATTAAAACAAGCCTAACCAAGATTTGGTACCAATGAAGGAAAAAAAAATCTAAGGAATGGATCAAATTCTTACTTGCAGCAAATCTATTCACTCATATAATTGCCCTACATGGTATGATCTAGTTACAATTCGGACTTCGATCTTGGATTCCATAGCAGATGGACTATTAATAAGAGGAGGAAGATGAAGGGAGGAATTATATGTTTTCTTTGGGAAAACTTTCTCAATGACCTTCTTTGTGAAAAGCCTCTTTCTCTAAAAAACAATGCATGATGATTTTCACAATCGAGTAAAATGGTCAATCAATTTTCATTATTTAATTTCCTACTAAATAATAATTGACTTTAATTTTGAACTTCAAAATATTAAATCTAAATATTATTTAATTAATTGCTAAATTTAATTAATTAAATTCTTTCTCTCTAGGCTTTTGCTACGAATTTGGATTGACCCATCATGAGTAGCCTAATAATCTAACATTAAATATAGAAATGTATTTTATTGAATATTTACTTAAAATATTTACTTATTTAATACTTAAATGAATCTTAATAAAATTAATTTGATTTTTGTGTAATTATTGTATGTTATGAGACCTTTTAAACCCAATATCCTCATAAGCCTAAAATGATTCGCTCCATATTGCCAAGACCCACATTGTTAGGGTAATCACACTAATCCTAAGGAGTCTAACAATAGTTGGCACAAATCCCTGACTATAAGAAGAAAATGAGGTCTAATTCAAACAAGAAAAGAATTAATGGATAGAATCCCTAAAATTTATTGTCTTACTAAAATCATTGCTATGCATTAAGGGATTTACTAGAAGGTGTAAGAAAGTTTAGTATTTTTATACACCCAATAGCAAATGCTATAAACCTAGTAGTCAATCCATTAAAATTCGATAATAATTATAGTTTTTACGAGTAATTTTAATTTTTAAGATTTTTTATTATAAATTTCATAGGGTCTAGGTCCTTGGATGTGATTTTTCCAAAGAAAAAAAAAAGAATTTGTAAGCTATATTCATTCTAAGCTTTATATATGTTTTGACTTGATTAAGTTTCATTATTCTCTCTTGCCATTACCTGAATCACCAACAATGAGGAAAATTATAACAATAATCTAATAAATAGGCAATATATATTCAGTAATTATTATACAGAGTATGGTATATTACTGAGTTCATAGTATCATTATTCACTAATTAACAATGCACCCATATTATGTCACGCTTGTTTGCAAAATATTAAACATTACGCCTAGCTTTATTTTTAAAATTAAGTCTAAGTTTTGGTCTAAATACGATTTGTTGACTTAATATAGAATTTAAGACCTAATTAAATAGATTCATACCTATTTGAATAGCCTAACAGATTGAGTCTTATTTACCCAGCTCAGTGACAAGGTCACCTCCCCTATTGGGTAAGAAATTGTTCTCTCATATCCATTTAATAGCTGGAATAGAATCTTTTATAATAAGAGAAAGGAATCGTGGCTATTGATATTTTAATAGGCTTTAAATAATTCTCAATGACTAACTTATTCAGTTGAGAATTTGAATCACAATATATACATCAATCCAATATATAAAGCAAAACAAAACAAAACCAAAATACATGAATCTAATCAAAGTGAAGATATTTGTCATGAAAATGACCTTGCTAAGATACATATGACTTTTGCAAACATTATCGTTTTGTTTTACATTTCCAGAAAACATATATTAACACTGCCGATTTCTTTTTCAGACGCTGATATTTTGCTTGATTTGGCTTTGGAGTTGCCTTGATTTCTCAACAATAATAATAAATTATAATGCCATTGACATTTATTGCAGATCTATATGACAAATATATATTAAAGCTAGCACATCTAGTTGATCAAACACAACACCACCGAGTTTCTTCTCATTTTCAGTTATTTCATAGCTAAGCAGCCATGGATATCACCACAGCTTCAATCAAATCCACCACTTCAAGTGATCACAAACCCTCTAGAGGTGGTTGGAATGCTGCCATCTTCATCATATGTAAGCTCTTTTCGTCCTCTTCTCTCTCATCTCTGCCATTACGTCATCATCTCGTTTTCTTTTCCAATCAGAATTAGTTTCACCTCTACAGAATGGGTTAACTCGCTCATTGCCATCATACTTTTCATGAACAACTCACGTTTTGACAGAAGTTTCAATCCAAGACAATGGATGGCTATAATTACCTTCATGAGTATATGATCACTTGGGTCTGGGTATGAAAATCAATATTTGAGTCTGAATTTTAGTTTTTTTTAAGAAAAAAAATTCATTTTACAAACTTATATTCAAGTTTAGGTAGGATAATATTTAATCCGTCCCATATATACCTAACGTAATGCATGTAAAAATTTTTAACCTTCTGTTTTTCAAAGTTTGAAACTTATAACATTGAATAAAATATAATTTACAATAAAATACATGCTTATAATTAACATGTTTTGGTTGTGGAAATAATCTAACTCAGGATACTAAGGTTGCCCCTCCTCATAAATGTATTTTTATGATTTTTTATGGGCTTGAGCCCCAACAATGTAGAGGTCCCTCAATAGTTAAACTAAAATTTGTTGACTACTTGACTCACTACTTATAGTTACATAATCATTGTATAATTGTTATATTTGAGATCTTCTTAATTTTATTTTTAAACGAATTAAAACACAAGAGTAAAAAAGAAAATCAGTTTAAATTTCTTTGGATAAATATATTTAAATTTTGATATTTGAAAATTAAACGGAACGGATTTGAGTCCTGAATATATAATTCATCCAAATCTAAATCCAGAAATACTAAGCCTAATATCTTTGCACAAATCCAAAATCTGAACACTATAATACCTTACCTAAATGATATTTTAACTGAGACCTTTTTTCACATGAACTTTGATATGCAGTTGTGGAGATGGCAGAGAGATTTACATTCTATGGTTTAGGTGGAAACTTGATAACATACCTCACAAATGTTTTCCAAGAGCCAACATCCACGGCTGCTAGAAATGTCAACACATGGATTGGCCTCTCCTTCTTGTTTCCTTTGTTCGGAGCCTTCATAGCTGATTCCTACCTTGGTCGCTTTAAGACTATCATCTTCTCATCCATCATATACTTCTTGGTGTATACACTTACCCAACAACCAATCACTTTCGTGCTATTTGATTTTGACATAGAAACATAAATATTATATGTCCTGGTACTACTTTGAAAAATTTAAGACAGATATAATGAATGAAATCACCTTTATTAAATGCTTAATATTTTGGAATAAATTAAATGTATTTATTGATGATGAGTTTGATGAAATTGATGCACACTAAGAAGCATTTAGTTTGACAGGTTCAATGCGGGTATAAATTAACAAAAATAATACCTTGTATGATTTGGTCAAACCTCAAGAGAAAATATATAATTTACTCAGGATTATTTGATGGGCAGCATTCAGTTTTTATTTAATTATACTTTAAAACTGTTATAGGAGTTTTATAAGCCCATTATCCTTTTAAGTCTAAAATGATTTAGTCTACTTATCAAGACTCATATTATTAGGGTAACCCTACTAATTCTTGAGGGTTTAACAATAGTCGGTATAAATTTCTAACTATAAAAGAAAAATAAGACATAATTCAAAAAGGGGCCACACACAACCATACCCTTATAATTATCATCATTGTAACAGTTTCAAATCACCTTCTTTTTCTCTTAATTTATAGAGGAAAAAACTTGTACTTTATACATATTCTAATAATACATTTTGATTGGGCTAAATTTTCTTTTTCTCTTTAGCCATGCATTACCTCAAGCGCCAACAAATATGTGTATGCGCACGTGTGTACGCACGTCTCTTGACAATGAATTTGATGAAATTGATGCATGCAGGGAATGGTTTTGTTGACACTATCTGTGTCGGTGATTCCTTTGCATAGCCAAAAGTTAGTGTTTTTCATAGCACTTTACATATTAGCAATAGGAGAAGGAGGACACAAGCCATGCGTTCAAACATTTGCAGCGGATCAATTTGACGAAAAATCACCACGAGAGAGAATGGCCAAGAGCTCCTTTTTCAACTGGTGGTACCTAGGAATTATAATTGGTGCCGTGTCTGCCATTTTGGTTGTTGTTTATGTCCAGGTAATTAAGCATTTGGTCTTTTTAAAATTAGTTTTTAAATACTAAAATTTTACTTTTTTGAAAAGAAATTTGTCATTGAGTCATTACATATCAATTTTTTACGATGAAAAAGAAATAATAGTAAAAATATATTTCTATATAAACCACCAGTTACAGTGTCAATAATATGTTCAGGATTTCAAAGGAACAAGTAATGGTTCAATCCAAATTATTACTTTAAAGACTTTCAATTCATGAGGTTACTCAACTAGTTTTTAGGCACGAAGGAACTTCGTAGGAAAGAGTTAACCACCAAATGAAATTACAAGTTAAAACACTAATCTTTGCCACTTTAACTGGTTGAGTCTGTTCTAATTTGCTATTTATCATAAATTTGTTAACAAATTAATGTCACTAAAAATAATTATTTATCGATATATTGGTGGACTAGTGATTGATTACCATGAAAATGAGTTGATCACAAGATTTAAAAATTCTAAATATTTTTCAATCAATTATAGAATTTTTAATTATTTTTTGTTGGCATTTTATGCATTTAGGATAACGTTGGGTGGACCATAGGTTTTGGCATATTAGCGGCGGCTTTGGCTGTGGCATTTGGTATATTTTTGTTAGGCATAAAGAAGTACAGAAAACAAGGGCCACTAGGAAGTCCCTTCACCACGGTGGCGCAGGTGTTAGTAGCGGCGGCTCGAAAGCAGCGCGTGAATGAGACGCGCGATGGTAGAGGTGTTTTCTATGGAGACACAATGGACGGCAGTATGGTTGTGGAAGCTCAAACTAAAACTTTGGCTCGCACCCCACATTTCAGGTACTCTAAACTGTCTTTCTCTTTGATGTTAATTATTTATTTCCCATTTATCAATTACCAAACAAGGTGCAAGTTTAAAATTTTAATATAAAGGAATCAATTATATGCTTCTTTCAATAGCAATATTTATTTACAATTTTTTTTCTTTTAACATTCACTATTTTCACTAATGGTTTATCTTAATACATCTAATTCTATTTAGAACATTTAAAAAAAATATTTTGGGTAAACATCACATGTCAATTGAAACTATTATAAAACAAGATAATTTTATGAAAAACTTGATTTTTCGAGATATTAAACTTTTTAATTATTAAATGTGCAACAAGGTTTTTATTTAAATATTTTAGCAAATAACTTAAGAGCCTTAACTTAAATGATACAGTGTTAAAATGTAAATGTTTAAATAATCATGGTGTACACACACACACATGGTTTCAATTGCTACTCTACCTCTTTTTTCATTATCTATTTCTAAGTTTTTATGATTTATTTGTAACAAAAATATTATTAAATGAATTATAAATTAAAAGTAATGGTGAAAGTGTCGAAATACATCTAATGAGAAAAAACAAATTCAACCTCTCCAAAAGCTATCGACATAAAGAAAAAAACTTCACAATTACACTACTCATCCATCTCTTAGCTATATATTTTGAATTTAACTAAACGTGCAAATTAATTCTTCAACTTTTCTTTGTCTTCTTCCCTTTGAAATTGAACCTAATACTTTTAACATCGCTTAACAATTAACACCTATTATGTACAAATAACTACTAGGAGTGTACATGGGTCGAGTCAGGCAAGGTTTTGGTCGTGCCTGATGCCTGGCCCAATTTTAGAAAGGCTTCAAAATTGAAGCTCGTTGTCCTGACCTGAGCCTGACCCAATTTAATATAGGGCAGAGTTGGGCTAAACCGAGCAACTTGACATTTTTTTAAAATTTATTATAAAAATTATAAAATGACTTTAAAAAAAATTATATAAATCTTTATAAAATTATATTTTACCTTTAAAAAATTAAAATTTTGGTATAAATCTTTATAAAAAAAATATATTTTTTATTTTTTTAGATTTGATTAGGTTAATGCATCTTTTAGGGACAACATAAATTTATTATGAAAATTATAAAATAAAACTTAAAAAAAATTTGTATATAAGTTTTTATAAAATTATATTTTATTCTTAAAAAAATTAAAATTTTGATATAAATTTTCATAAAAAATATTTTTTAAAAAAATAAATTTATTTTTGGGGCTGAGTTAGGCCTTTATTGCCTTAAGGGTTGGCTCAATGCCCAACCTGACCCTAAATTTTTTTAAAATTTTTTTTGTGCCCGGCTCGATTTGACCAAGCAAGGGTGGGCCCGGTGAACACCTCTAATAACTACAAATGCCAAATACTATAAATAAGTCATTATTATAATTTTAATATATTTCAAAAGGATTACACTTATGAACAATTCTTTATATTTTTGCTATTAAGTTTTTCCCATTAAAATATAACAAGTATATATTTTACATAATTAATGTGTGGTTTAATTGGGAAAGTATATAGTTGTTTACAAAAATCATATACTTGTCATGTTATTATTAGAAAATCATATACTTGTTATATTTTAATTGGAGAATTTAATTACAAAGATATAAGGAATTGCATATAAGTTTATTCTATTTCAAAAAAATTTATATGATAAGTTTTACCTTTAGAGATTTTTAGGTAAACTAAAAATGTAAAATAAATAAATAAATAAATAGACCAAAATTAATTATAATTTAGCATGTAACTATGCTAAAGATGAGTTTCACAAAGAAGGGTTTGTCTATCTAACATACTTATATGTTTATTTATAATTAATTTGACTTATATATCTTTTGTAAACCAAATTTAAAAACTTTTATTAGATTAATCCTCAATGCTATCATGTATAGAAAAATATGCTAAATATTATTTGTACACTTTTCTCCTTTTTTAGATTTTTGGAAAAGGCAATGATAATTGATGACATTGATACTTCAAGAAATATTAGAGACCCTTGGAGACTATGCTCATTAAACCAAGTGGAAGAAATGAAGCTAGTGCTAGGCCTCATACCCATATGGCTAGCAAGCTTGTACTTTGGTTTAGTACATGCTCAAATGTCAACCTTCTTCACCAAACAAGGTAGCACAATGGTTAGATCCATTGGACCTCACTTCATTGTCCCACCAGCATCACTCCAGTGCATCTCAGGCTTTGTCGTCATTATCTTCATCCCAATCTATGATAAAGTGTTTGTACCTATGGCAAGAAAATTCACAGGCAAACCTACAGGCATCACAATACTTCAAAGAATAGGCATTGGTCTATTCCTATCTCTTCTCACCATGCTTGTGGCAGCCCTAGTAGAGACTAAAAGGGTTAAAGTAGCAAGTGATCACAACCTTTTAGACAATCCAAAGGCAATAGTGCCAATTAGGGTTTGGTGGTTGCTTCCTCAATACATTCTTTTAGGGTTTGTAGATGCTTTTTCTATTGTAGGGTTTCAACATTTATTCTATGATCAAATGCCAGAGGCTATGAGAAGCATAGGGGCTGCATTTCACCTTGGTAATGCTGGGTTTGCAAACTTCATTAGTAGTGCCCTTATATCCATTGTGGAAGGAGCAAGTAAAGGGAAATGGCTTGGGAATAATCTGAATAAGTCACACCTTGATTACTATTATTTTCTACTTGCAGGGTTAGGGATTTTGAATTTTGGTGTTTATGTTGTTGTTGCTAAGAGGTATGTGTACAAAAAAGTTGAAGCGCATGATACAAGCGAAGAGAAAGAGATGATGGATCTTAAGGTACATCACAACCAACATGTATGAAGGAAGAAACCCTTGGTTAAGAAAGGCATTTGCATTGATAGATGGTGTGTGTTGCTGTTTTTTTTTTAATTTTTTTTTATAGATATTACAAGTGTAGTTTGTTTAAGCATTTCCATAAAATGTAACATGGGTATTTTTCTTTGAGAAATTTTTGTATATTCTTTAATTATTTCCAGGTTTGTTTAAGAGTTCTAAAAAGACTAAACTAGCTAGGAGAGAGAGCTTCTATTCCATTATTTTGAAGCAATGTTTTAAAACCCAAGCTAAACATTGACTAAGAGAAACTATTAGGCCATGGATCAATTAATTCAATTGGCCATTAAATCAAATGATGCCATAGACATTAATAAAAATAGTTTAATAACATATATATATATATATATATATTACAAAAATAGTGTTTTCATAAAAATGTTTAAACTTGTAAGTTTAAAAGAACCTAAAAAAGGGGTTGAATTGAATTCTTAATGAATTTTGATTTTAAAAATGTTTTGCAATATAAGAAGTCCAAGATTTTAATGAATCCTTAAAAATATATTCCTAAAAACAAATTGACTAAATATCAATTAAATTAAAAACTTCAAATTAATCAAAATTCCTTGGGTTCTTACTTTAGTTGAAACAAAAAAGTTCTAGAAGTTAAAAGATTAAAGAAGAGAGAAAGCCACAAAACCATATTTATAGTGGTTTAGACTAGAGTAGTTTTATTTCCCCTCTCCAACTATAGAATAAAAAAAAAATTTATAAGTAAAGAAATCACAACCAAATTACAATATAAGGCTTAGCTACCTAGTTTTTATGGCCTATTCAACTAAGTAACCTTAAGAGCTCAACACAATTACTTTTATGGACTTACTCAAATAATCTCTAGCAAATAATATATAATATAAATTTAGTAAATGATGCACTAATTCTAGTGTAGAAATAAAAATTAGAGAATATATCAAGTCACAAGTAACATGGTTTAAATATTTTGTGTCTATCATACAACATGGTAGAGAAATAGATGAAGATGTAAAGCATAAGATTCAAATATGGTTGATAAAATAGAGAAGTGTTTCGGGTGTTATTTGTGATGGAAGAGTACTACTTAAGTTTAAAAGTAAATTTTACCACACAGTTATAAGACCCATAATATTGTATGAGATTGAATGTTAGATAATAAAAAACTAATACAAGAATAAACTCAATATTGCAGAGATAAAAATATTGCATTTGATGAGTTGATACACCAAACAAGATATAATTAAAAATAAATGCATTAGAGAAAAAGTGGAAGTTGCACTTATTATAAAAAGGATTGTAGAATCGCACCTTATATGGTTTATATATGTGTGGAGAAAGCTTATAAAAGTTTTTGTAAGGAGAGTAGATTAAATGAAAAATAGTCTAATAGTAAGAGATAGAAGAAGATTAAGAAAAATTATAAGCGAAATTATTAAGAAGGATTTAGATTGAAATGAATTATTTAAAAACATGATTTACGATAATACTTTATGATATCGATTGATTTATGTAACCAACTTCACCTAATAGAAAAAAGTTTATCATTGTTGTTATGGATATGACCCGATGGAGATGGAATTCAAAGCTCAAAATAGCAGTTTAAGAGCTTTTTGGGTTTAGCCATGTTTGTTAATTTTAAAATTCTCAAGGGGAACAGTTAATCCAGGCTAACTCTAGAGTCTAAGTATGTGTTTGGAAAAATGGTAGAAAATCCAAAACCATGGTTTTAGCCAAAGCAACAAATTATAACTTTTGCATTTTGTGAGTTGCAAACCATGGTTTTGGAGCTCCTACCATTTTTCCAAACACACACTAACTAGTTTCCCAAGGAGAAGCTGCATGTCTTCGTCGAAGATGCCGATTTATGCTGCCTTTGTTGTCAAAGTCACCTACCGTTGCTGAAGCTACTGCTATTGTCAATCAAATTCTCTTCCTGCCATGGCAACGTGAAGCTGCAATTTGGAGAAGGGAATGACGTGAGGTTGGGGTGTGATTGGCCTTTTAGATCAGATCTCTTTTTTTATTTTTATTTTTGGATTAAAGGTTTATTGGATGCCAACTCATCACTAAAACTATAGACAAAAAACATAAGTGGCTATCATATTATTAACATTAAAATTAACCAGTGTTAATGCTTTCACAGATTTTACTTAAAAAGACATTTTACAAGATGATTTAAAAATTTAAACAATTATTTTAAAATAATTTAAATTTAAGAGACTATTTTGAAACAAAAAATAAAATTAAAATATCAATTTACTCTTTTAACCAAAATTAAAGTAAGAATGAATTAGGATGTGATTACTACACCCTCTAATCCATCCTAACCCACTCATTACTTTTTAGAATAAATTATGCTAACCTTCTTTATAGTTTAGTTAAATTACATTTAATACTTTTTATTTTAAAAATTGTATTGACTTTCTTAATATTTTGATATATATTACAGAAATATTTCCTTCAATTTATTTTTATCAAAAAAATTAATTTTATGTACAACATAAAACTTTGATTTTATTAATATGATAATGAAGACAATTAAATATTTTTTTTAAAGAAAACATATTATATTAAAAGTTAATTTTAATGAAAAAAATTAAAAAAAGCCATGTATATTTTTTTAAAAAATAAAAAAATATAATTAATTTTTTTAAAAAATAATATAATTGTACTCCAATTTTTAACATCTAAATAATGTTTTGGATTTTCTTTTATCCCACTTTTCGTATCTTTCCAATATCATTATTGTTTGTAAGGGAAAAAAAACTGTGTATTTTTTGTGTAAATAAAAATAGGGTGTGATCATATCAACACTGATGTACTAAAGCCCGTCAAAGTTTCACAATTAGATGTGTTTAGAAGAAAATAATACAAGATAAGTGACCTCCTCAAAGTTCTTGTGTTGTACCTTTCACCCAAGAAGAATTAACATCACTTGCTCCATTCTTGTGGAACAACCCGTTTTGACCCAAGTAGATCCGGGCACAGCTCGGCCCATTGCAATTAGCGCGCAGGCAAAGCACTGGAAATTCCCCGTGTTTTGGGACTCTCTTCCCCTCTCCAATTGGTTTTTCATCCCTCTCGTTACAGTCGAGCAAGCCTTTGTTACCTGAGGCGGCTTCTTCTTCTTCATAGACCTGTTTAAGGCATCTCTTTTCGATGCCAAATATCCGACTAATTCCCACAGTGTGTCATCCGAAACGCCGGCCACACGGCCAATAAGCAGAGGCTATCTGGGTGACAGCTTACTCGCATTGCAAATCCGAGTAAGCTTTTGAAACCTAGAAAGAGAGAGAGAATTCGGGGCTGGCGTTATTCCGTTGGTGGCAACTCGGGTCTTCACGTTATTCTGCGTTTGTCGTTCCTTGGAGGCATAAGCAAAAGCAACTGAATTGAAATCCATTGTAAGTTTTGGTCTCATTTTCCGATTAAGTCAAAGTTGGGTTAATTATTTAGTTTGAGTTTCAATAATGCATAAATACGAACTTATTTTCCGGATGGGTTTACAATATTTCCAATGAGATCATTATATGAAAGGTTTGTTTTATTTTAAATTAGTAGTATCATGGACTTCACTTTGAATTTCCTACGAGGGCATTTGGTATTATTATTGTCAAAATGGATTAGTTGATTTTATCCTTTTTAGTTGAAGTGTCTTAGTCTCTTAGATAAAGAGTAAGTCTTTCGATTGAGGAAATTGTGTTAGAGAAGTGTATGCTTGATATTATTTGGGTCTATTTCTATGCCGTTGGATGTGGTGCACATTTTTTACTTTTTTCTAATATGTTACATTAGCATTCAGAAAAGTTTTAAACATTCTTTTTGGCAAATTGTCTTTCATGATTCTTACTGATAGAGACTGAGATTGTAAAGTAAATGAAAGAGTAGGATTTTTACTAGATATAAGTGCAAGAATCATAAACACATATAAATCCAATAAAAGAGATCACATAAATTATCATGCAACAGATGATTTTTGCCACTGATCCTAAGCCCGGTATTTATACTAAATATCCTAACTACTGAATTCAACACAGACATACAAAAGAAATAGGAATGCTAAAAATTAAGGAAATAATGCATAGTGGTGTCAACCGTCAACAACTCCCCCCATCATGCATTAGACTTGGTCAGCCACTGCATAGCGCTGTCAAGCACTCTTTTCCCACATTGCTTTCTTCTTGTGTACATGCGGAATGGTCAATCACATACTCTACTCATTTCTTTGCAGAAGTGTTTAATTTGTTTAGCTACAAGCTATGACTTAAAAGGATCCTACCTTGCCTTTTGAGTAAAGGATATATACATATATGCAAAGTATTGGGACAAATAGATTTCACTGTCTCAGTTTTGCTTTGTTTGTTCATATTTTCCTTTCAAAATATGAAATTTCACATAAATATATTTTTGTAGTGTTATCACATCATATATTTGTTTGCTTATGTCAATGTCTATGTCTTTCTATCATATGTACTAGAACTCTCTGCTATTTATTTGTTCTTTTGGGGGAATATTTAAGTGATATTAAAAAGATGGATATTTGGGAAAGTTACACACTTACTCTACCATTGACGTTCAAATGCCTTCCCATGCGTTAGCCATATTTTGTCATTATATATGCTCTTTTTGATAAAACTAAATCTTTCTGGGATATTGTTAACCATTTTATATAGACATTAAAACTTAAAGCCTTTTTGCCTTGTTTATAATTCTTCCTTTTGTTTTCAAATTATACCTTTTATTTCAAACTGTGTGAGCTTTAACTCTAGAAAGAGATACATTGGCATTTAGCCAACTAGGGGCTTAACCTTAGTAAACTCCAAGTCCTCTTATCATATTTCACCCCTTTATTTAGTTTTGTGTGTTTGGTCCACTTGTATCTTACTTTCCTAAATATCCCAGATATCATAGTTTTGGATACCGAAGTAGAAGATACCATGGTGTTTAAGATTCCTATGTTTGGTATGACAATTTAAAGTTATCAAAGAAATGATCTATATGTTATTTTTATAATAGTTATTAAGGTTAACAATTCAAGGATGTGAGGTATTCATGGCTTTAGGGCGGTGTGAGATACCACCCAAAATAGTGTCATCTATGCCTCTGGGTATCTTGAATGCCACTGGGCATCTTGGATATTCGTGTACCAAACACAAATATGTGGCTCCTTTTTTCTTTTTTTCCTCTCCTTTTCCTATATTTTTCTTTAGGATTTGAATCCATATCCATTTGATCATGTCTTTATGCCACCTGTGCAGCTTATGCTGTACAACATTATCCACCTTTCTATTATGTATTATAGAATATATATATATATATATTTCATATTATATGTTCATTTAGCTTATCATATTTATATTTATTGTTTAATTGTTTACCAGTAGTTTAACTTGAATGTATATTTGGACAGCTATAATTTTTTATGATTTTCTTGTAATCACTTAGACAGGCAACATTGGGTGCCAAATGCACTATTGACGATCAAATTTTTGTAACCAAATTTGTTTTGTAGACCAATCTTTTAAATAAAATGGTTTTGGAGTAGCTCATCTAGAATCAAATTAATCTAACTTATTTTTTTGTCTTTAAATGATGCATGGCTGGTCACGTGTCTCACATGTTTTGGCATATAGGTGACTAACCAGAAATTCTTTGAACTCTTTGGCTGAAAACTTATTTCATTTTTGCTTGCAGATGGCTTCAATTTTTATTACATAAATTGAAAACAACAAATCTGAGAGAGCTGGATGGCAGTGAGTGCAAACTCTTTCTAATGACTAATAATGTCCCGCCCTACATGATGATTTTGTATAGCTTTGTCACTGATTAATTTGCTATGGGTGTCTCAGCTATTTGTTGCCTTTGGAGAATCACCTTTCTTGCCAATGCATATTGCTTTTCTAAGATTTTTGAATCGGAGCTTTGATTGCATCAAGCATGATGTTGGTCAGGTCTTTGCTAGCATTTTCTGCCTCCAACCAAACAAGGATAGAAATGACAGGTAATTTCATTTAGTCTTCCTCGTTTGTTGGGGCCAATCATATAGTCTTCCTTTTACTGTGTTCTCTTGCCAACAAAAGTAAGGTGGAGGATAGGTTTTTAGTAAATTTAGCTGCAGACAAAATTAACCCCCCCCCCTCCAAAAAAAAAAAAAAACTGTCAAGCTGGTATTCAACTTGGCTTGGCTGATTTCTTACTAAATGAACAAAAAGGGAAGAGATAGAAATTAAACAATAAATTTTATTACTTAGAAACTGATAAAAGGGGAATTGTTTATCATAAATTTATGATAAGCCTTTGATCCTCAGTGGTACAATTATTTAATTTAGTAAAAATTGATGTGAGAACTTGGATGAGCTACGACAAGATGCATTCAATTGTTGGATATAATTTGTTTCCCCTTTTATGACTAAACAGTTCTGGAAACATAAATTACCTTCTAGTTACCTGTGGGCATGGGGCCACTAATCCTTTTTTCCATTTCTTGGGGCTCCTGCTGGGGTGGGTGGGAGGACTAATTACAATTCTACGAAGTCAGGCAATAATGCAGCAGAACACTGTGTAGTTTAGCAAATTATAGGTCTTGTCAATTTATTATGTTTCTTTTCTTAACTTGTTATTTTGAGTTCTTACATATCTGCTTGTGTCCTAATATTCTAGTCTTGTACATGAATTTTAAAACCTCGACATCATCAAATGCTATACAGTACCATTGAATTTCTCACTGGGTCCTGGGGAAAGTCTTACATTTTGCAAAACATTGCATACAGTAGCCCAGTAGAAAGTCTTGACTTTGTTGAACTATTAATTATTACAAAAGAGAATATAGAAATAATTATCAATATATTTGTTTTACCTTCTACTGTTTCTTTTCTAGATTGTCTTCTCTTACACTACATACGCTTCTTTTGATCTTAGATGCAAGTTCTGGCTCAATGTTATGAAGGTGTTTATTATTATTATTATTATTATATTATTTGTGTAGGGCTTTCTGTGAAGAGGATATACCGTCATCATCCGCCAGAGATCTCATGTCAACTATGGGAAAAGAGTGCCAATTAAATGCTGAAGATTGGTCAAGAGAGAGGAATTTTGGTGATAAAAATGCCCCACAAGCTGTTTTCAATGCATTGGATAATATGCTAAAGGACAGTTTAGAGCGTCTGCAGATGATGAGGTTAGCTTTGATATCATAAAATTTGAAAATTTTGAGAGATGGTTGTCACAGTCTACTTCAAAGTAGTTTTGTACTTAGAATATTGCAGGACTATTTACATTTCTTCATGGCACACTCCATGCATCTCTCTTTTTCATTTATGTAAAAGTATAAATTTATATCTATTTCTTCTGGGGTAGGTCCTGTGACTTTTTTTTTTTAAAAGGTTTGTACCTATTACTTTCTTCTCTGTGCTATGCCTTCTAAGTCCACAGAAGAGGGAGTGTTCTCTGACAACAGTTTTGAATAACTACTGACATGTATATATGTATACCCGTTTTCTCTGTGTGTATGGATATTTAGATGGAAAATGTTATAAATTCCAAAATGAATGACATGTTTGTTTCTTACATGAAATTTTGCAGGGAAAGCATATCTTTGGCAAAGATAGGTCTTGTGGGATATACATGTGAATATAACTATGCTGAACACGCAGCCATCATTAGATGTTTATGCCTAGAAGGTAAGTTGGAAGCAGCTCTATGCCTTCGGAGCAAAATGATGAAGAAAGGTTTTCTTCCTGATGTATTTACCCACAACTATCTTGTGAATGGGCTGTGCAAAATGGGTCTTGTGGAGAAGGCAGACTGGCTTCTTAAGCAGATGTTAGAAATGGGCCCCTCTCCCAACTGTGCCACCTACAACACTTTTATTAAGGGTTATTGCCTTAAAAATAATTTAGATAAAGCTCTCCATCTGTTCTCTACCATGGCCCATGCTGGTATTCAGCCAAACAGGGTTACTTTTAACATACTTATACATGCTTTGTGTGGGAAAGATCTTTTGAAGGAAGCTAGAATGCTCTTTGAAAAAACATTAAATGATGATAATGGCAAAGGAATATCAGATTTAGTTATCTCTACTATATTTATGGATTATCATTTTAAGAATGGAGGTATGATTCAAGCTCTCAGTCTTTGGGATGAGTTGCTTCAGAAGAATGGAAAAGTAGATCCTGTTGCTTATAATGTTCTTATCCATGGACTTTGTAAGAGTCAAAAAATGAATCTTGCTTATGGATATGCATGTGAGATGCTTAAGAAAGGTTTGCTTCCTGATGTGTTTACTTACAATACTCTTATTGGTGCTCTTTGCAAGGAAGGCAAAATTGATGAAGCTTGCTATCTTCTTGGGGTTATGTCCAAAATGGGAGTTATGCCTGATCTAATAACTTACAATATTATGATTCGTGGCCTTTGTTTGAATGGATACATTCTTAGAGCTAAACAGTTGCTTCGATTTATGTTGGATAATATAATTGTGCCCAAGCCTTTAATATGGAACCTTATAATTGACTGTTATGGAAGATGTGGAGATCTTAGCAATGCATTCTTTATGAAAGATCAGATGCTGGCTTTCGGTGTTCGACCCAATGTATTTACTTATAATGTATTAATTAATGCGCAAGTGAAGAGTGGAAACTTTTATGATGCTTACTCTCTGAAGGAAGAGATGGTTTTAAATGGTCTCTTTCCTGATGTTGTTACTTACAATTTGTTGATAGGTGCTGCTTGCAATTTAGGAAACCTTAGTGTTGCTCTTCTATTATATGATGAGATGCTCAAAAGGAGATATGAGCCGGATTTGATTACTTACACCGAAATAATTAGAGGGCATTGCATGAGAGGCAACATAAAAGAGGCAGAAGAGCTTTTTGCTAAACTACAGAAATCTGGTTTATTGAGTGATCATGTTCCAGTTCAGATTCTTTTTAACAAGTACTGCAAACTGGAAGAACCAGTCATGGCATTTAACTTTTATCAGGACTGGTTAGCGAGTAAACGATATAGTTGTCTTTACTAAATCCTGTATTGTGCCAGCCAGTAGCTTTAGACGTTGCGTAGTCACAAGTTTTGGAAAAGAAAGCCATGTTTCCTTGAAAGTCATTTTTTTGTTTCTGGGATTCAGACTTCCTTTAAAATGTGCTTCTCAGGTTTTGGTTCATATGAGTGACAAACACTCTAGGTACGTATCTTTGCAAAAAGTGTGTACACTGTACAATATGCTTCTATTTGGTGAAATTGTCTTGTCACTAGTTCAATCCTTTTTTTGAAGACTAAGAAGCTTAGTTAAATATTCTCTCAGTTGGGTTGGATAAATTATTCTAGATGTTCTAATTATAGTAATCAGTATCATGTGATTCATGAGTCAAATTGCACGATACAATCTGATTCATATGGTGACTGATACAAATCAGTGGCAAAACCTTTCCTGTGCTTGAATTGTTGTGGAAATCACACAAATTGGTGCAATTCCAGCAAGAGTCAAAGAATTGTGCGATTCCCATCTTGGGTTTCTGCAGGGAGTCTTGTTGCCAGGTTCATTGTGACCTGATGCCACTCAGGTGCTAAATTAGGCTGAATTTCTTTTATAAATAAGGGAAAAAAAAACTTTGAAGATACAGAACTGTGCATTTGATAATTTAGGCTAGTAAAATACTAATAAAAGGTCAAAGGTCTGGTGCTTTGTGTGTGATAAACAATTTCAGTTTCTTTCCCAACATAAGAACTGCTGTTTTGCTTCTTCCCTTTTGCGTCATTTGAACTTCCCTTGCAAGCAAACCTGCAAATGTCTCTCTCTCAAGTTTCAAGCTTCATTTGGGTCTTTTTCTCTCAACCTTCACATTCTTCAGGTCTTTTAGTTTGCTGTTGGAGTGTTTTAGTTGTTATAACTTACCATGCCTCCTAAATTGAAAGCCAACAAGTATATTGGTTGGGATATTGCTTGCAGTATAATATAAGACTTATCATGTGTGTGTGTGTGTGTATATACATATATATTTCAAGGTATTTTCACTTTGTTTATGAATCTTATGATTCGATATAATTTACGATTTACAATTTGAAAATATAAACTTCCAATTTGCAATTTGACAACCATGGTTGTAATCATTTATGTACTTCTGAAGATTCTAAATTCATGAACTTATTCTGATTTTGGATAATTTCAATTAGTGTGGGAGAACAACTTGATATGGATCCTGTAGAAATGGAACCACAATAGAGTAGTAAAAACTTAAAACGTGATTTTCCTCAATTCTAGTCTCCTTCGTCATTTCTGCTGTGTTGGTTAGGGAATTTTCAACTTTGAAAGCTGTGCTTAAATTGATGAGAACTTATTGTTGTTTTGGTCTGAAACTCAAATTTTGCTTAAGCTAGACACTGTTCTCTGCCCTGTCTTTTGAACTTGAGACAACAATGGTTAAACAAGTTGCTGGCTGTGGTGAGAAAAGTGAAGAGGTTAGGGATCCTGTGTTTTAGATACAATCATTTCTGACCTTTTTTTTTGGGGGGGGGGGGGGGTTACATAACTGAGCAAAGGTTTGAACTTAAGATTTCCTACTATCAACACCCCTTACTGCTAGTCCACACCAAGTGACTTAAGCACTCTGACATTTTTAGATTTGCTGCTTCTCGTTTTGGTGTGGAGTGACATTCTGGTCGTTTTTGGAATGCAGCATTCTTCCAGACTCCTGCAGATGGTACCAACAGATAAAATCCGTTCGGGTATCACTATGCTGCTGCTCAGATTGGCTTTGGATCCTATTCTCCTTTGGAGCATGTTTATAAAAATATTAAATCATTGAACGTATGGGAAGGAAGGCCCAATATGAAACTGGAGTTTCACATAATCATTGGTGAGCATTCAGATCCCTTATGCTCATAGAAAGATTACACAAGTTGGAGTGAACTTAAAATTTAGTGGAAGAATGCTAAAAGTTAACTGGTTTTATTTCCCAAGGGGATTATAAATAAATCACACACCATACATATTGTGATATTTTTTTTGTTGGCCGTCATGCATGTTGCAGTTATTACTAGCTAGTATTCATGAGAATGTGAATTTATTTATTTGTTTATTTTTTTAAAAAAAAGAACAACTAATTGCTTATGAAATGAAAGGAGGTAGATGGTTGCTGTTGAAGTATTTGGATGCTTAACCTTCTGGAGCTATCCTTAAATTCTCCATTTGACTATCACTTTTCCTGCTGGTTGATTCTATTCTGTTAATTAGCTTTCAGCTGTACCAAAGCATTTTAAATAGTTAGGCAGCATATCAACGATGACATGTACCCAAGTAACCATTTATATTGGAATTGGAGTCTGTTGAACCCACATTGTGGTCTCTGCTAATTTTCTGTATAAACCATATATCATTGAATCAAACGTGAGATGGAATTGCACATCTATTATTCAAACTGATAATTTGTTCATTGTTCCATTTTTAAAAGAAGCAAAGAAAGTTTTGTGGGTTTGTTCATGCTTTACGCTTCATTTTTACATAGATTTCCAGTGTCTCTATCTTTTGATTAATCCTTAGTTTCTCACTATTATTTCATGAATCAGAAGGAATAATTGGAAAAAGTGGTGCTTCTTTACATGGAGGGTATCATTAGAAATGTTGGCAAAATATGATGCATCGTTGCCGTCACAATTTGGAGTTTTGGACTAGGAATGTGCATCACCAGAAAACTGGGAATTGTAGGCACTGGTTGTTATTGTCAAATGGCTCAAACAGCAACTTTCAGGTGGGTGTGCTATATCATATTTGTATTGTTGGCATATATTCATAAAATTAGTTGATAGGACTGGTTTAGCCTGCATAATTACTTGTGGTTGATAAATAAAGGGTAAGACTTTGGCAAAGTTCCTTAGACGTATGTCATAAGTAAAAACATAATATGTGGAGGAAAATTTTTGAAAGATTTGATCAGATAGTTTTGAGCCATGGAAAATATCTATTTGCCATATTTAAATTGAAAAACTTGATAGTAATCACCTAAAAACTGTACTTTAAGTTTTGTCTATAAGTAAAATTCATGTCTTGACTTGAAGCTTTGTTTCATTCTGAATTTGAATATCTACAGGAATTAATTTGCAGCCACATGGAGGTATGATGAATCTAAATATGCCAGCAAGGCTTAATATATTTGGGTGGCTGACTGCCTATATTGACACCCCAGTTGGTTCATTGCAATGCCAACGTATTCCATTTATATAATTTATGTAATATTTATTATATTAGTGTAATTATTATTTTATTTATCAAATCATCATTTTAATTATTAAGTTATTTTTTAAAAGTAAAAGTATAATAATAATTTTTTTATTTTATTTATTCACTTTTTACATTTACTTTCCAATTACATCATTTATCTAAACATGCCCTCTTCTTCCTTGTAATTATGAGGTGAATGATTATATGCCAAAAATGCTCCACAACTATGGTTCATGGTACCTATTGGGACCATGGAAGGCTAATGGTGTCTTATGTCAGACTAGCACTGTTGAACGGGGCATGCAAGTGTTATGCTTGAAAACACTTTGAATGATTTAACATGGCTTTGACGTTAAGGTAAACTGTTTCCGAGATGGAATGTGCTTTTCGACCCGCCAAAACAATTATTATGAAAAGATTACATCTAGTAAGCCAAGCCATTAGGGATGGCCAATGGTGAGAGGAGTAAGTAGTTAGTAGAAGGATTTACGTATAAACTTTCCCTCTACCATGTACCATAAGAAAATTACATCTTAGTATCAGACAATCTGTTCTGCTACTTATATAAATTCACTCCACCTGGCGAATGTGTTGACTCCTTCACATCTATTCTAGAGTTTGAGCCTGGGCCGGTGTGCCTACTCAGAATCTTTGCCAGGGTTTTGGTAAAGTTAGTGTACATCTATAGGAGAATCAAGGAAAGAAAGCAACTAAATTATATATGGGAAAGAAGTTTGATAATTTTATATATTCAAAAAGATCATAGATGCCCATTTATATTTATTTTCTAGTTATAAATGTGGTAATTATGTACTGAGTTTCATGAGATTCTTTAATAGACTACTTACCAAAGTAATAAACTTAATCATAAATAAATAAATATATGCATATTGGAGGTAAATTTTATTAAAAAATATATCTAACATGTTTAGATGTTTATAATGATTGATGTAATTTATTTATATAATTAATTTATCTAAGAACTTTTTCTTATTGCATCTATCTGCAAAATTTCAATGGCTTTGTTTTTAGTTATATCATTGAGGTTTTGTTATTCAGAATTCATTATTACATTTGAGGCTAGTTAAGGTAATTAAGAGGCAGGGGTTTCGGGTAAAGTATGTTCGATCTTTTTCATGGATCACATAAGAATTCATTAGTGTGCATTGAACTTCTTTTTATTTGGGGTATCATGAATTATATATTTTGAAGAGTAATTCTTGGCAACTTTGAAATGCATCTCTAGCATGCTTTTTGAAAACACTTAAGCTTTATTTGATTCGTTGCATCCCGAATATAATCTTTTTACATAATTTATGTAATGTCTATTATGTTCTTATACTTATTATTCTATCTATCAAATTACTTTTTTAAAGTAGTAAGAGTAAAATAGTCATTTTCTATCTTATTTACTTTCACCTATCTAAATTTTTTTTTTTATCATTATATTCTCTAACTAAACATACCCTTAATTTTTGTTTTTTTGGAAATCCAAAATACTTAAAGCTTTCAAAGAGAGGAGAAACACCATAGGAAAATATTTGACCAAAAATATTTATTTTTTTTATTTTGGCTTTGAAAGAAATGACACAAAGTCAGAGCATCTAGTGTAGGACTGCCAAAAATTATTTTCTTATTGGGCAGACCAGAATGCAAATTGACGTTACAATGGAGAAAGTCATACGCATGATTTTTGAAAAGTTGAACTGTGGGCATCTTTTAGACTTTATACTTTCTTTTTTTTTGCTGAAATTTGACACATTTTCTCATTCACACCTGATTTGCACTAAACTTATATATATACACTTCCGCTAAAATCTAATAAAATTAAATGCTTTTTTCTTTTTAATTTTAAAATTTGCATCTAATTAAAAATCATGATTTTTTTTCAAATGCTTTTACTCTTTTGAAAACTATTTATTTCATGTTAAAATTTAAATAAAGGGCATAGATGTACTTGTGAAACGAAAAAGGAATTTTCTCGTAAATTTTTAGTAGATTTATATAGTTTACTCCTTATATGATAAGATTAATTAAGCTTTATACGACTTAGGTGTGATTTTTTTTCTTTTTAATTTTTTTTGCCTATTTTCTTTCCTTTTTCTAGTTGTAACTAAACTAGTTCAGTTCTTTGATCGTCAGTAAAATTCCTGCTATTTTGCAGCAAATATATATATATATACAATTTAAACTTAAAAATGGACATTTTGAAATTAATAACATCCAAGATTTTTCTCCGCCAATTTTGTTATTGTCACTTCTTTTCACAATTTTCTCAATATCATCCTCAGCTCCTCAGTACTTCAATTTCCAATTTTTCTTCTTGAAAAAAACAGTGCTCTCTCCTAGTCAATTTCTCTCTATCTATTATATCAATCTTGTTTATGTTTTGACGTTTAATAATTAAAGGTTTGGTACTTTCAGGTCTCATTATACATATGCCTCTCACAAAACATGTCACATCTTGAAAATATGAGATCAAAGGCAAAGAAAAACTTGGGGATAAGGTTCATATCTACTCCATCATATTGGTGAGAATCCTCCAATTTGTTCTTGAAAGAATCACAGAAACTGTACCATTTTGCTGATGCTTCTACCAGCAGATAAAGATTACTCTCTCTTTCTCTCTCTCTCTTAAAGTGTCACAATATCAGTTAATAAGAAATCTACCCTTGCTTTTCTCGACCACCAAAAGAGCTGCAGGTTTCTGTGTCTGCGGCCCTACCCACCATAGCCTTAAAAGAGTTTCCATTTCAAGTCCTTCTCAACTATTGCCTACAAATATGATTAATACTTAACATACATGTTCAGATTACTGTATAAGAAGTCAATAAATCCTCGTTAAAAGTGGATGTTTGAGATGGAGCAACTAGATCCTCAGCCATATTGTATACGGTGCAATTAAAAAGAAAAAGATTAAAATTTTTTTAACGTGGGAAGTTATTTGACCTTACATCTTTCAATTTATCTCCTTTTAATTATATGTTGCGTATTTGAGTTCTAAACACAAATGATTCAGATTGTTAGATGATGAGATCCACTGATTCATTTATTTCTCATTTTTGATATTCGAAAGTGCTATAAAAAGGCATAATGTCTCTGTCCAACTCCAATTTCCTGGCTTGAGTCATTGAATCTTGGACACAAAATTTTCTCAGTTACAATGCCTAGAAAGTTCCTTCCTATTGGCAGGCCTGCTTTTCCACTGTGGGATGCCATTTTAGTCGAGGAGTATAGCATAGCAGTACAGCAGTGGTTATCATTTAAATCATGCATGTATCATATGGAACAGTGATATTTGTGAGTGATTTTTTTGGACACCCCATGATGTGAAACACGGACCCTGTTCCAGATTTTGCTTCGTATCATGTGCTCACTTCCACTTTCACAATTTGGTAGGGTGTTTGTGGAAGTGGAACCATATGGGAGAGGATTCGTGCAGCAAACGGATCTATGGTATTTAGATAAATATATGACGTGTAATTAAAGAAAAATATATTGAGAAGTGCGAGGTCAAGTATCTTCCAACATTAAAAATTTAGAAACTAGAAAGAGAGACTTTTAACATTAAGAACTTTTTTATCTTTTTTTAATTGTATATTTAATAATATTGCAAGCGATATATTTGTTTTGTATTGTTGTTTTTAAAAGATAAATAGGTATAATAAAATATATTAACTTTATAGCCATTAAATGTCAGTAAGTGTATGGGCAGTGGATCGATTCATGATGCCACTCAGAGATTCTCTTGAAACATTATTGTGCGCTCTTTCATATGCAACTCCTCTCAGATGATAAATAGGGCTAATAACATATACTAATGGGTTTTATGATCATTAAATGTGAGTAAGAATGAGCAGTGCATCGACCCATATGTGAAGAAGTGATTCTCTTGAAGCACTACGTGCTCTTTTTTTTTTTTTTTAATATAGAAAGTGGAGTTGTTGGGAGAAGACTTCTGCGAACTGCTGCTAAAGGTTATGTAGGCAGGGATGACTGTTTGAGTGAGAAAAATGCCACCCGAAAGTCGGTTGATTTTTATGTCAAGT
Source organism: Erythrophleum ivorense (assembly GCA_026724425.1). Taxonomy (NCBI): domain Eukaryota; kingdom Viridiplantae; phylum Streptophyta; class Magnoliopsida; order Fabales; family Fabaceae; genus Erythrophleum; species Erythrophleum ivorense. The sequence goes on from JAIUCV010000017.1 coordinate 14,765,804, forward strand.
TATGTTTTTTGGGTTTGTTCGGATTGGATTAGGCGGGTGAGATTATAAATCAGGTTTATTTTAACATATTTAATATTAGATTCTTTTTAAAACTTTAGATCCGACTAAATAGAATGAACTTGATTTTTCTTTTAATAAAATTTCACACATACTAACCCATTAACTCGTCCGAATCCAATTGAAGTTTTTTATTTTTTCAGATTTAGTTAGGTTGAAACAAGTTGATGAATTATGCACACTTCTAATAGGCATAACAAAATATATTATGACGAACTTTGTAACCCTTAGATGATAGTAGAAATGAGAAGTGGGTCAACCCCATAATGCCACTAAGAGATTCTCCTAAAGCACCACCATGCGTCCTTTTATCTGTACAATAATTTTTCTTTATTCAAATTACATCAACAAAACTTTTAACCGGCCAAGTAAGAAATATGGGACGCCCTGAATAAATAACATGCATTTGCCAAGCAATTTATATTTGGTCTTCTGAATTCACTAAACTTATATCTATCAAGATATACGAAGACAATCCCTCATCGTCTTAAGGTAATGTTCCTTTTTTCTTTTGGGTTATACAGAAATATTTTCGGGTTAGTTTGCGCATCAACCAATCAAGCTTAGGTTTCTTTTCCAATGATTTTAAGAGTGCATTATCTTTCCCATCACACTGATACATTTTGGAAAGCAAACTCTTTTAAATAAGGTATGTAACATATATTTCTATTCTTTTATTGTATTTTTTCTAAAATCTTCTTAGATAATTTTAAAAGTGTATTTCACACATTTAATCATTGAAGTATATAGTAAATCCATCATGCCACTGCAGTGCCGACTACCTGATTGACAGAACAACCGTCGCGCATGGCCGCCCGGCTCCGCCTTACTCCACCGGCCGTAAAGCAGTTAGGTATGTGTTCAGTGTAGCACTTGTAGGCGGATGGAGACAGTCGGCCAAACTCTTGAAGAGGCCTTTGACAGGACAGCAAATCTAGGAACAGTCTGAGTTATCTTCTTAATGCTACTTTTTTCCTAGTATTCCCTAAAGCAAAAGAAAGAAAACAAACGTGCAAAGCAGTAAATCTGCACAGTATACATTGATGGACAGTGATAGTCGGCCAAACCCTGAAATGTCTCGAACGCAAAATGGGGAAAAGTTAAAATAATCAGAATAAAAAAAAAAGTGATTAACAATTTAATCCTGAATTTTTACACCTATTTAACTTTAACATCTAACCAATGCTATATGAGTAAGTTAATTTTTAAAAATAACAAATTTATTATTTAGATCACTTTATAAAAATATTAATATATAATAATTTTGTTATTTTTAAAAAAGTTAATTCTTACACTTACTAATTTTTAGGAGACTATAATTAAATAAGCACAAATTACTAAAATATAAAAACAAAATCATTAGTGAAGCACTAAGTTTCACCTAGGCAAATGGGCGAAAAGTTTTGATGCATTGACTGGACGTCCCCATTTGCAAAAAAGTAAAGACTTTTTATTATTACTGGGAGACCCCTTGTCATGAGCAGTACTCTCTATTATGAAGTCATGCAATATTATAGTGAATTATTATGGGGTAGCCATTGTCCTTAATTGAGCCAAAAAGCCAGCTGTGTACTAACGCTGATAATGGCTTGTGTTTGCTAACAAATTAGGAAAATGCTTCAGCTGTGCTCCATTAACATGCTTTTCTGGATATGGCTGTAAAGAAGTTTAAGACATTAGTATAGCTTTGGTGTCTCCCAGGGTGATCATGGATCAGTCGGATTGAATATTGGTATATTTTGATATTCGGTCTAGTTTTGTAACAAATATCATATTGATATATTTTGATATTCGTTCTAGTTTTGTAACAAATATCATATTTTAAACTTAGTGCTATATTTGGTTGGTGGTAATGCGATTTCATTTTCTTTACATAAATTATATAATATCTATTATACTTATATATTTTTTATTATATCTATCAAATCATTATTTTAACTATGAAATCACATTTCAAAAATAGAGGTAAAAAAATTATTTCTTATTTTACCTATCCTCACTTACTCATATTTTATATTTTCTTTTTTATTCCCTCTTCCAACCAAACGAACCTTTAATATTTAGATTTATCCTAATTCAATTTAATACTAGGTGAGTTGGAGTTTGATCGATTTTTTTTTTGTTTTTAGTAAAAATTATAAAATAATTCTTAAAAAATAAAATATTTATATAAATTTCCTATAAAATTATATTTTGCCATTAAAAAAATTTCATAAATCTTTATAATATAATTTTTTAAAAAAAATTAAGAAGACCAAGACAATTTAAGCCAAATTAGCTAACGTGACTAATCAAATGCACAGCCTGGTATGATTTTTATTTTTTTGAAACTAGCCCCATAAGATCAGGCTAGCCAAGCCATCAGATTGGTTGATCACCCTTGGTGTCTCTTATTGCTTTTGTTCTTTTTCCAATTTTGTATGGTCCTGTCTCATTATAATTAAAAAAAAAAAAGACATTGAGTTTGGGAAAAAGAAAATTTTTAAAAAAAGTTGCAAAGTAATAATAATAACTTTAAAGACAAAATTTATGTCATTCTTTTCAGAGTAAATTACATTAACTTCTTCTTAGTTTAGCTAAGTTATACATGATGCCTTTTCTATTTTAAAACGTATATTTACCTCTCTTTTAATATATTTTTTGTCAATAAAATTAATTTTTTACATAATATGCATTTCTTCCAAAAGTAATAGTATTTACTTGTTTTTATTGTTATATTAATAATAAAATACAATATCATGCTAGAACTTAATGTCAACTTAGCTATCATTTCTATCATATTAAGAATAAAATCATAGCTTTATATTGTGTAAAAAATTAACTTTTTTAATAGAAAATAATTAAAGGATAAGTTTTCACAATATAATATTAAAATGTCAAAAAAGTTAAATGTAATTTTTAAAACAAAAAAGCTATTGTATATAATTTAATCAAATCTCAAGAGAAGTTAGTGATATATATAAAAAAATGCTTTTCTATCAATTCTTTTAATAAAAATATAACGTGCATAAATATTTTTTATAATTTAATCTCACATTATTAACTATTTTTTTAAAAAAATCTTCTATCTATTATGATTTCATTAAAAGGATTTCATAATAAATAAATAAATAATTACCTGAGTTATGTTTTTAAGTTAGATGGGGGCATAGTAATGAATTTCACCAACTAATACGTTCATTCTATTATAACTAGAAAGATTTGGGGGCAGCTCAAAATTTATGTGAGTTCTCCAACACATACATGCATGCGCACACATATATATAAACTCTGACTTTTCTAGGGATTGAACTTTTCATCTTTGTTTAGATATTTTCCTTTGTCAAACAAAGTAGGTACGAGTTTTTATAGGAAAACATATCTTCTCAATTGAGAAGATTTATAAATTGCTTAATTAAGTAATCTCGACCACACAAATTTTTATTTTTATTTATTTTAAAATTTTTTAAAGAAAACAGAATTTATAATGAAAATAGTTTTCCAACTACAAACTTAAAAAAAATTATAATTGATATTAAAAAGAATGAAATCTAGATCATCCATTTTACATCAAGATAGTCCAAATTACTCAATTAAGAAATTGACGGACCCTCTCAATTGGCAGGATCTGTTTTCATTTTATAAAGTGTGGGAGTATATAGACTCCTATAGCAGGGATAATTATTTGAAAAAATTATAGTTCAAAACATTCAGTTGAAGATATTTATATTAAAATATCTTAAATTTTAAAATTATTTTAAAAGATCTTAAGACTAAAATTTTAAATTATGCAAGAGAATTATGGGTCAGGATTCTAAGTTAACATTTTTTATTTTAGGGTTCTTTAAAATAATTTTAAAATTTAAAATCTTTCAATATAAATATTTTTAATTTAGGATCTTAAACTGTAATTTTTCCTAACTACTTCATTTGTTTTTCAAGACATTATTGACTCATGTTTCACCATTCATTTTGCTACCTTATTATGTCCTATGTTATATGAATAATTACTGGGTTAAATTTTTTATTTTTATTTTTAATTTACTTGAGAATCCAATATAAGATCCTAGCATTTTCTTTGTTTTTCAAGTATTTTTTTTTTTTGGAAAGAAGCGCTCTTATTTTGACTCTTTTTACTTCCATTCCCTTTACTATTCAATTTAGTTAATTTTATACCTCTTTCCATTCACTTGAAATTTGCAAAATCAATATTATCCCTCGGCTTACATGAATTTTCACGTAACCAATAATAAATTTGTCATGTTGGGCACAAATACTTCTATCATAGCAATTTTGTTTTATTTTAAATATATTGAGTGGATTTGAAACTCCAATAATTTAACTTCTTATGCCCATTTCAAAAGTCATGATCATAATTATAGTATAGTGACATATCACAAGCTTTTTAATCTGTGTGAGGAGAAATTTTGTGAGCTTCATTATACCAATGATTTTAGAGAATATAAACATGGGATGTTAATGATAAATTGACTAAACTCAATACTACATGTTTGTGGTTAAAATATGAAAAGTTAATTTTAGACAAAATTTAATTTGGACCTTTTTTTCTTTATTGGTTACAATTTCCCCTTTCTCATAGTGGACAGAAGTGGAGCAAAGGACATCCTCTCTATTTCTGCTTCTCTTAATTTTTTGTAAATTTGGAAGGAAATAGATCCTCTCAATTTTGAGAGAGAGAGATAGACTATGTGTGTATTTGAAACCCATTATTAAAATAGGTTTCACATATTCAAATGAAACCTACCATTTAAATAGGTTCTATATATTCTATATTTATTTTTCTTTAAAATTGATTAAGTCAATTTCTCTCAAAAATTAGGAAGATCTAAACACAATTTGGAAAGAGAAATAAAGAAGAAGAGAAAGAGTGGGTAGACCCCATATACATATTCTCTCTCTCTTTTTTTTTTTCTTTTTTCCTTTCTCCAAATTTACAAGAAGTTGAGAGAAGATAAAATGGAAAAAATCTCCTCTCAAATTAATTAGAGTGCTGCTTAAAATCATAATTTGGATTCATTTTTAATAAGCTTCATATTATTTTCCTGTCAAATGACTTGGATCTTGATCAACTCTACAAGTGAGATTATTTATTGTTTCAGGTATATTTACGTAGAATTATAATAACTAAATTGTGTTTACAACATCTAGATGAATTCTTACGGAGTGTCTCTTTTCAAATTGAAAGCAACTAAGCAAGTACTTCAATGAATTATCTATAGTTGAAGAAAATATGAACATTTTGGATCCTCCTTTTGCTAACTTTGGTATGCATCATCATTTATAGCCAAACTTCTGCTTAATCATTAAAGGAAATGGAACCAGTATAATTAAGCTCATTATTTTGTAACCTTAACAGTTTCATAACCAAATTTCCTACTTCAAAGAATGTTATCATGTAAACCTAGAAACACAAAAGGAGAGATGGTTGAGGTACTTTCTCTAATCCATATTATAAGGTACTTTCAACTATTTTACACAGTTTAATAAAATTATTTAATTACCTCGAACTCTTTAAATTTATAACTTTTTTTCACTTTTGCCCTTATTTATGGAAGAGAGAGAAAAAGAAAAAAAACTAAACTAATATTTCCTTTTAAAAAAGAATAGGGATATTTTTGAAAAGTCAACACAAAATATTACATAGTGTCTTATATTTTGGACCAAACAAACCTTTTAAAAAGTGCCTTACATACTGGATTAGAGGGAGTACCTTTGTAATGTTTGTTTGTTTCCTTCTACTTTATTTTTAATTAATATTCTTTTGCAAGACTATCAAGTAATTATTGGTTCAAAGAGCATGTAAACTTGAAGCCCAAGTACGCTATACATATATATATATATATATATATAATGCAACATATTAATAGAATAAGAGAGACCATGAAATATTGTTATTTTCGGACATTTAATAAGTCACAGAAACATGAATTGTTTCATAAGTTCATTAACTTGCCAAGTTCAATATTTGTTGAGTAATGTTCAACATGCGTTCTTTTCACTTTAGGATGAATTTATCTCTTTCTTTGTTATTTAAAAAAGAAAAAACTGTAAACATTTTTAGGCGTGTGTATATATAATATGCCTCTCAATTGATATTAGTATAAAATTTAACATTTTTATATTTTATCATAAGACTTAATTTTCATTAGTCTAGTTGAATTAGAAGTAATAATGTTATATATGTGAATTTTATATGTCAAATTTTATAAGAGTGAATAACATTATTAGTTTGTAATCAAATACTTAAATGTTTATTATATTTGAAATATATAATGTATATTAATTGTTATATTAAATAAGACAAAAAATTTTTGGATTAATGTCAAATTTTGAAAATGATTTCATAATAAAAACTATTAATCTAGCCATGAATTTTATACAAAGATTATCATAATAGAAAAGTGGTATATTTGATTAAATAAATTTTTTAAGTTTTATTTTTTTGTGTGTAAATGATCCCTAAACTTAATTTGAATCATGTGTTGATAATTTTTCTATTATATCATATTTTTATTAATGAAGTAAAAAACTTAATCAAATATAATATGAAATTTGAAGACCCATTTTTGAAATTCTGAGAGTGTGAGTGTGAGCGTGAGTGTGAGTGTGTGTTTGTGAAGATCCATGATTCTGTAACTTCTGTACACACTGTTATAAAAATTGCAAAAATAGGTACACGGTTTTCCTCCACTTGCTTTGGCTGTCACACAAACACACACTTTCTCTCACTTACGCAGAGTCACAAATTTGTGTATAAATAAGCATCAAGGGGCCTCCCAAAACAAAGCATCTTCAAATTTGATTCTCTCTCACAGCTTGAACTGACACTCACTCTCTGCGTCTTCCATGGCAGAAAGCAGCAAGAGTAACGCCCTCATCACCCACCACCCCTCCTCCATCCCCAAGGGTGGCTGGCATGCCGCCATCTTCATCATCTGTAAGTCTATTTGGAACTCAGATCCTTCTGTCTCAGACACGATTGAGTCAAAAATCCATTGATGTTTCTTAAAAAGATTAGATTCCCTAAGTCTCTGATCTTCCCCTTCGCAGTTGTGGAGTTCGCAGAGCGATTCGCATACCAAGGCTTGGCGGGAAACCTAATCTCCTACCTCACCAATGTTCTTCACGAGCCCATTACGACGGCGGCGAAAAACGTCAACACCTGGGTCGGCGTTTCGTCTCTTTTTCCTTTGCTTGGTGGCTTCGTGGCTGACTCCTACCTAGGTCGTTTCAACACCATCCTCCTGTCCTCCCTCGTCTATCTTTTGGTACGTCCTTTCATAGTCTTATCTCCATTTTTTTGTCTTTTTTTAATAATTTTTTTTATCTGTATTGTACTATGAGATTTAATTTAAATTTTCTCATATTTAAAAAAAATTTATGTCAGAGTGGCACATAAAATAAAACTTCATGAGATTTACCTGTGTGGCCTCAACATCAACTCATGTCACTTTTACATATACGGGCCCCAAAATATAAAAGAATTTAAACTCGATTAGATTTTTAATTTAAAATTCTCATTAGCCTCTCTATCTCTGTCTCTCTCTCTCTAATAAAAAAATCTATTGATCTGAAATCTAGGTTTTCCCCTCTGATTCTCCTGAATCCAACGTTGTGATGCGAACAGGTTGTCGTTTGAATTTGAGTGTTATATGTTGGGCCCCACAAGTTGAAAATATTAAATATTACGAGAGGGAATCGTTTTTTTTGTCAAATTACTATTTCCACGTCACATCTTTGTTGAGCGTATTACTGATCTGATAAATCGTACAGTAGGACGAAGGTTTTTTACCATTTTTTTTTTCCATTATGGTAAAGAAGTGGAAATTTCTAGTGATCAAGAGTATAAATAATTAAGAAGGCGCTAAATTTAGATGTTGTTTATTATATATTTATAATTAAATTTTCAATGAAAATATAATAAATATTTTTTTAATAATAATATAATAAATATATAATTTAATTAAAATTATATTTTTATATGTAAACATTTTAAATTTGTCTTATTATTATTAACAAATAAACACTTATTATAATTTAATTAAAGAATTTAATAATAAAAATATAAGGTACATAATTTTTTTTTATTAACAAGAGGTTCTAGGTTTAAATTTTTGTTATGTCTGATTTTATATATTAGACTGTAAGAAAATTTACTTTTATATTTCTGATTTTGGAGTTTACTATATAAAAGAAAAAATAAATTGCATATAATCTTTTATAAGGGTACTCACTGCAAAGTGAATTCAGTAATATTTTTTTAACAAAAATTTAAGAGGGCAAAATATGCGTCTGAAAGGCTATAAGTCATCCAATTTATAGAAGTGTAAGCCATATGAATCACCCGTTAGTTAAAATAAAATATTATGTATATATGGAAAAAGATACTTATATGGATGTCTGTGCTTCAAATTTTGTATGATATTATATATTTAAGATCTTTCCAATTATTTGATCTTCATTTTGCATTCTTTAACATGGCTTTTTTTTAGGATCTTGTTCATGTTTCCTATATGCAACTTGTGCTAGTTATTAAAATTAAAACCCAAGTCTGATCCTTGAGATACGCCATATAAGATCTGTCTAAGTATTAAGGCAGATCTTGAATCTTTTATTGTGATTTTAGATACTCAATACAATTATGCATATATTTGCAATTAATTGAATAATTTTATTTTATATTTGAAAAAATTATATTTTCAATCGATATAATTTCATTCAATTTTTAATTTAATCCTTACAATTTAAAAATTTATAATTAAACCCTTATAATTTAAATAATTCCTAATTTAGTCATTATCATTATATTTTTGTTAATATTTTATTATATATGTAAGTTAATTTTACTTTGTTATATATTTCTATTAGCACAAATCATATATATATATATATTCAAAGTGTTAAAACAGGATATAATTAGTTATATTAATAAAATTTAACAGAATATTAGCAAAATCTCAATAATAAAAATTAAATTAAAAAATTTATAAACTGTAAAGACTTAATTATAAATTTTTAAAATAGGGATTAAATTAAAATTTGAATAAAATTATAAGAACTAAAAGTATAATTTTCCTTTTTTTTTTTTCCATTGCTACTTGTGATGAGAAAAATTCTCACTGTTACACAAAAATTGTAGGGCATGGTTTTCTTGACACTCTCTGTCTCAGTAGTGAAGCATACAACGCTATTTTTCTTGGCGCTTTACATACTGTCCATCGGCGACGGCGGCCACAAGCCATGTGTACAAACCTTCGCCGCCGATCAGTTTGACGACGACACGCCGGAGGAGAAGGATGCCAAGAGCTCATTCTTCAACTGGTGGTACTTGGGGGTTGTGGCTGGCTCAACTGCTGCTGTTTTCGTTGTAATTTATCTTCAGGTAATTAATTAAATTCTCAATTTATTAATTAGACTACTCAATTATTTTTCCTCTTGAAATCTGGATTTGCAGAGTACGGTTTATTTTATTTTATTTTTTAAACAGCACAAATTATCAAGTTTATATAAGCTTTATTTTGGTTTATAAACCAATGTAGTTTTATCACTAATTTTTTTATTTTGCGAAGCTTTGATTTGTTTGGTCTCTTCAACAAACAAACTTTAATTCAAAAATTTTAAGTTATATATAACAAATATGTGAATTTTTTTTTATGGGTTCAACTATGAAGTTTCAAAGCTGATCTCTTTGTGTTCAAATTATTAAAAATAAATTAACATGAAGTGATGATGCCATCTCTTCCGTTATGTTTGATCTAATTCAAGGTCGAAAATTGCTTCGATGTGTCGGCAATAAGAGAAAGCAGAAATGGAAAAAGGAACATAGAGTAAAATTCAAGTTGTGTGCAACTTTTTTTTTTGGTGCAGTAAATTAACTAATGTTACTCTATCAAGAAACTATAATTGAAAAGAGAAAAGAGAAAAGAGAAAATTATTTTAAAAAAATAAAATCAAAGATATCATTGGATAGTATAGTTACAAAGTTAAAATCTTATTCGAGATGTGTTTTTTTTTTAATTAAATCACTAGGTCTGATATAGAGGGGAAGGATGTAATTTGCCAACAATAAATTTTACGATACAATTTGTGCTATTTTGTTAGTCAAGTTTCATTAAGTTAAAAGTAAATTATCATGTGTTTAATAATATGTGAAAAAACAAAAACAAAACTAGTAAAACAAACAAAATAAATAATAAAAAAACCGGAAAGGTTCAAATGTCATTGGATATTATAGTGACACTAACTTAAAGTTAAAATCTTATTTACGTTATATTTTTTGTTGCTCAAATTTCAATAAAAAACAAAAAGAAAAAAAGTTCTCATTGAGTTTAATAAGATAAAATTAGGATCCTCTCTTGTATTGTTGAAGATCATGTGAGAGGAAAGAAAAAGAAGAGGTGTGGGATCTACATGAATGAATCTATCCAGTGTCCACTTCATGTCTTTTATTCTTTCCAGCAAATCAATAAGATGTAAATATAGATATTTCATATTTTTTGGTGAAACACAATAATCCATGTTCATTATTATATGTAAAATAGGACAATGTCGGGTGGGCTGTGGGACTGGGAGTGCTAGCTGGTGTGTTGGCTTTAGCATTGGCACTGTTCTTGCTGGGAATCAAGAGGTACAGGAAGGAAGGCCCAACTGGGAGCCCATTCACCAGGATGGCCCAAGTTTTTGTGGCTGCAATTCGGAAATGGCGCGTGAAGGTCACTCACAATTATTGGTATGGCGAGGGGGAGCATGATGGGCCCCATCTCCACGATCAACCTAAGTTTCATTCTTTGGCCCACACCAATCAGTTCAGGTGCCTTTCATTTCTTACAAATAACTTAAATTTTGTACAGACTCCCCCCCCCCCCCCCCAAAATAAAAAAAAAAAGTAAATTACAAAGACTTTTATTAAATTTTGTTAAAATTATACTGAATTTTTTTATTTTTAAAATATATTTTTTAATTTAATATTAAATTTTCTGAGTAAAATAACTTTAATTAACTGAGTTTAAATTTAAGTTAATAGAGATTATTTTAGTAAAGAAATTAAAAATTAAATAAAAGCATATTACAATTTAATGTTTCACGATTTATTAGAAAAAACCTTTTAAAGAAAGGGTTTGATTAAGACATAGTTCACCATTCTTTTCTAAATTTAAATATGAATGCACAATCTTAAAATTATGATGGTGCACAACATTTTAAGCAATTCAAATTGAAATTGATAGAAAATTTGAGAGAAATTATATCTTATCCTCCTAGACTAAAGATTAATTATAAAATTGATATATAAATTTTAAATTGTAATCAAACAAGTCTTTAAACTTTGGATTAAAATAAAAATATTAAATTTCAATTAAATTAATTACAGGAGGTTGCTTCCTTGCTCGAACAATTTTCACACTTTAATATTAGGTTAGGATGGACATCAAATATACACATATAACCTATAGCATTTAATTTTAATGGAGATTTAATGTTTTTATTTTAATTAAAAGTTCAAAAAAATATTTTATTTTATTTTAAATTTTATATATTAAATTTATAATTAAGCTTGACTAGAAGTAGAATTTTAAGTCCTTTCACCCTCTACTACACTACGTAAAACTACCAACTGAGCTGACTAGCACCTTCTAGTGTGAACTATTCAAGTAAGCCTCACAAAATCCTATATTATTGAGGAATTTTTCTAGCCATAAATTGTTTTCTCAAGAAATATACAGAAAGTAATATACGAGTCAACTATGGTTGAGAATATGAGATCTTTAAAGGACAATGTTGAAGTTGGTACAAACAAATTGTGGTGGCCTTAGTGCTTTTTTGTTCATTTGCTTGCCTGGCGCATTTTTCTTTTATCAATTGACATATTACAAAGTAAAAAATAATTGTAGATTTTTGGAGAAGGCAATGATCATTGATGACCTTGATGCCTCAAGCAAAACTAGAAACCCATGGAGACTATGTTCAGTGACTCAAGTAGAAGAAGTCAAGTTAGTTCTTCGCCTTATCCCTATATGGCTCAGTTGTTTAATGTTCACCGTTGTCCAATCTCAGCTCCACACATTCGTCACCAAGCAAGGCAGCACAATGACTCGTTCAATCGGACCACACTTCCAAATCCCTCCTGCATCACTTCAGGGCCTCATCGGACTTACAATCCTCGTTGTGGTCCCAATCTATGATCGAGTTTTCGTGCCCTTAGCTAGAAAATTCACAGGGCATCCCTCTGGTATCACAGTGTTGCAAAGGATTGGAATAGGTCTATTCTTGTCCATACTCAACATGATTGTCTCAGCTTTAGTAGAAACCAAAAGGATTGGTGTTGCTAAAGAGTATCATCTTATAGACAATCCTAAAGCTGTATTACCAATGAGCATATGGTGGTTGCTTCCTCAGTATATGATTACTGGTGTTTCTGATGCATTCACCATTGTTGGGCTGCAAGAGCTGTTCTATGATCAAATGCCAGAGACAATGAGAAGTTTAGGGGCTGCGGCATATATAAGCATAGTAGGAGTTGGAAGCTTTGTTAGTAATGTTGTTATAGCTGTTGTGGAGGAAATAAGCTCAAGAGCTGGTGAGAAATGGTTAGGAAACAATTTGAATAGGGCACACCTTGATTATTTTTATTGGGTTCTAGCTGGGTTAAGTGCTATGAGTTTGTGCGTTTATGTTTGGCTTGCTAAGAGTTTCGTGTACAAAAAGATTGATGTGGCTGAAACTAATAAGCACCAAGGTTCTAGCCTTAATAAATATCATAATCAAGTGTAATAGAAGAGAAAAAAAGAAAGAGTATGGAAGTGAAGCAAAGTTCCAAGGTAGATATTGTGATCCCTTCCTAGCTTTCAGCTTATGAATGTTAGTTATTTGAACCAATACCACTGCAAAAAATTTAATAAAATTCTAGTATTTCAAAAAGTTTATTTTTTTCCTTTTTGTGAATTTTTTAGTTTTAGGTGGATGGTTTGTCTTTGATTGGATGGGTATGATAAAAAAAAAAAAAACAACTTCAACACTATCTAATCTGTCTTTGATAACTATACCTTTTTATGGAAACTTTTAAGAGATTAGAAAAATTTATAAGGTTTACAACAATTACTAGTAAATATTTCATATAAATGTGGTAAAAATTTTAGGTTGAACTTATGGAAACCTACATTAGAGAGCAGAAAAATTTACAAAGTTCACAACAACTACCAAAAATATTACATCGATTTCTAGTGAGGTTTAGTATAATGTACACTCTAAACTTTTTGGGTTTCAAATTACACAAGGACCTCAGTCAAAATTTAAAAAACTTATGCCCATACCTTTGATGAATTGTGTTTAAAGACACATTCCTCTCCACAACATTTTGCGCTAGTAAAATCACACTATTATTTATTAATATAATTTGAAACTGAAGGGTGTTGGGAAGTTATTGTCAGTTGCTTAAAAAATTAAACATTAAAAGGGTTTAGTATGTAGTTTATTGATTTTTCTTTGTTCTACTATAGTAAAATTTGTTTTTAAGTTAAAAGCATCTTGATTCACATTTAGGGAAAAAGTATATATTGAACAAATCTAAGAGTAACTACACTTAGAAATTAGAAATGCATATCATTTGTACATAGAGATGAATATACTTATGAGTTAAGGGGATACACTTAAACATTCTTTAACACAAAAATAGATACAAGAAAACACACTTAAAATTACATTCAAACTATGCAATTCCTTTACCACTAAAACCACATCTAGTGTAAACATTTTTTAACACAAAAAGGAATAGAAGAAAACACACTTCAACTTAAAATTACAATCAAACAACCCAACACCCTCACTAATAAATCACATCTAGTGTCTTACTAAATACTGTTATTTGCATACAAATGTTGGCATGAGTCATACATCAACCAACCTTCCCTCCATCTTCCTTTTTATTTTTGCTCCCGTTATTGCAACTGAAAAATAGATCCTGTCCCTAGCCTTCTTTGTCCATTTGAAGTATGCATGCCTCCATTTCTTCTTGAAAAATAGAACTCCAATAACACTTCAAAACCTTGTCGCAAAGACAAGCACTATAACAAAGTAAAGCCACATCTGTTCTAGATCATCTTTTCCATCTTCATCTTTAACTTCTTCATCTTTGGGTTCAAGATATTGATCAATTTCCTCATTGAGGCACTTACTTAGTAGTGATTGCCCACATAGATATGGGTTTCTAGTGTAAACAAATACATCACCAAGAGTTAAAAAGCTAGTTTCCTCATGGAATTGGTCCTAAAAAGTTGTTGTAGGATAAGTTCAAAAAACTTAACCATGTTAATTTGGTACTAATAGTATTTCACTTTCATTTTCAAACACTAAATAGTTAAGATAGTAGCAATCTAGGCCCTGCAACTCAATCTCCATATATTTCTAATAGAGATTATTAGTTTAGTATAATATGATTATAGTAGAACTTGATTGTATATATGAACTTGAATTTTATTTGTAGTAGAAATTTCAATATAATTTTATTTATAATAAAATATGTTTGTATTTCATTGGCTACCCAATTGTGGACTGACTCTATCACACATGTTTGTGCACAATGCTAATATAAGCATGGAAAAGTGCATCAAATAGAACATCGCCAGAAAATAAATAAATAAATTTTGGTGCAGTTCAAACTACTGCTAAAAGAATAAATAGATTAATTGCAATTAAACCAGGCTTAACACCAATTCAAAACTCTAGTTAAATCAAGTTTAACCACCATGTCCATTTAGTTTATTGAAATCGCAGTAAAACCTATTCTTGTGGATGGTCTTACCATAGTTTCAAAAACCACGGTTAGATCCCTTTGTCATAGTTCAAAATGTGACAAAATTGCAAAATAATTATACTTAAACTTTTTTTTTGGTAATGCCAAAATCACCTAACCAATGAGGAACATCTTGTTGATGGACGTGGCAAGCAAAGAGAAAAAGATAAAATATGCTCATTAAGGTTTAAAAAAAAAATCCTCCACTAATCAATTATACAAAATTCTCAAAATTTAATTAATCAAATATTTCAACTATCAATTATTTAGTATTTAGCATGTACAATACATAAATATTTATTTATTTATTTAATATTCAAATTTTATAAAAAATATATTATAGTATTTAATTTTAATTTATTCACTAATCATATTTTATATAATTCATTTTTATCACTATAAAAAAAACAACAAATTAGTGACAAAATTTTTTTAATTATTAATCTGTCACTAATTCTATCACTAAAATTAATAATAGAATTTTCTATTGCAAATATTTTCGTTGCTATTTTGTCTCTAATCAAGTTAGAGAGAAAATCTAGTAAAAAAAAATTTCATTGCCAATGAGAATATGCCATTCTTGTTTTGCGACGAATATTTGCGTAAGGGAATTTCCAATCACAAACTTTTTTGCCGTTAAATCTATCACAAATGATAATTGAATTTTTTAATGATTTATCTGATAAGGTGATTTAAACATTATTGATTATATATATATATATATATTATAATTTAACAATTTAATTATTTATATATTATAATTTAAATTATAAATTAATAAATTAATAATTTTAATATCAAAATGGCAAAATTTAATAAGTATTATGTGCTTAATCATTCTATGGACATGGACAACAAAAGGTCTTCCTTTGTATTCAAAATTTAGAAAATTTATAATTTATTTATTCTAAATTATATATTAATATAAATATAGGATATATTTAATTAATAAAAGATAATAAAAAAATTTGTAAATTTAAAATCATAATTTAAACAAATGTAAATAAGAAATGCTTTTATTAAAAATAAATAAATAAATATTAAAATAAAATAATTTAAAAATAAATAAAAGTCAAATAAATATTTTACTCAAAAAAATACAAAAAATAAATAATATTAAAAAATGAGGACATGTCTCCATTCGTCTATTGTGCTTCAATCTGGCCACCTGTCTCTTGCCTATCTAATCTTCCCATTGGTTTCCCTTTTATGTCATGCTGTGATTCTTCCATTTTTGTATTTAAATTTTAAATTAAATTCACAACTTTTTATTTTTTTTATGTTTTTCTAAGTGACCGTGTCCAAGTTTTTTTATTATTTGACTGTACCGATGCGTTAACCTCAGTTAAAGGTTGAAGTTGCATATTCTGGATGCTGCTTTTACTATTCTTTCAGCATTAATTTTTGTTTTTCGCCTATGTTTTAAAGGAAGTGTCAACGTATCAATGGAAGAATACTACATGAATTTAAAAAAGAACAAACCAAAGAAGATTTCTTAATTGTGTGCGTTTCCCTCTGATTGGCAATCCAGAGATGATGCCCAACTTGCTACTTATACAGCTATCAGATAAAGTTTGCTAGATAACTGTGTATTAACTTAGGTAACAAGCAATTTCTTTTTATTATTAGATTTTTTAAATTAAAATGTGATAAATATATAATTTTTTAATAATATTATTATAAATATATAAATGTTGTAAATAATTATATGATTTTTTAAATTTTGAATAGTGTATGAAATAAATAAATAAGGTTGAATTTTTAAATTAAAATATATGATAAAGTGTATTCTTTTTATAATTCATTAATTATCATTATATGGTTAAATGTTTTAAAAAATTTATTCTACATGTTAAATATTTATTGGATAATTTAATAATAAATGTTTAAAAATATGTTAATAAAAAGTTATCAATTATCATCACATAAATTATTAAAAAATTTATGTTGAAACAATCCTACATGCTAAGCGTGGGTGCATCCTTATCAAAGTCACCATCCTTATCATAGTTTATGATAAGATATTCTTTGATTTTTTTTAATTAAAAAAATATTTTTAAAAAAATTCTTTAAACAAATTTTTTAATATTTTAATGTGAAACTTGCACTTTGTGGAAATCAAATTAATTGATGATATCACTTTTTAAAATATCTTAAATATGCATAGGAAACCAACTTTCAACCCACGCAGCTATGCTAAAATGATGTTATTGTTATTTATTAAGTAGAAATCTTGTTAGATATAATTTGATTTTTTAATTAATTTGAAAATTATAGAGCAAAATTTTGCCAACACATGAGCAAATTTTAAATATAATTTTTAGTTATTTGTTATTAAATTTTTAATAAAAATAAATAAATGAACATTTTTTTTTTGTTTATCAATTATCACATAGTTACATGTTTTTAAAAAATTTACTTCAAATATGAAATATTTATTAGATAATTTGATAATAAATATCTAAAAATGATTAATAAAATAAAAAATAGTAAAATAAATTTAATAATAAAAGCACTCAACTTTTCAAATAGTTAAATAAATTATTTATTTATTTCAATATAATTCGTTAATTTTCAATAGATATAATATTTATGTATTACCTTTAGTTAATATTTTGAAAATAATTCTTCAACTATTTTTAATATGTAAAAATTATCTTTTAATTTTTTAAGTTTTTTTATGGATAGAATATAATGCAAATTAAAAATTAAGAAATCAAATTAAAATAAAAAAATAAAAAAACCAAATCAAAACAAATAAATAAATTGACAAACCACAATAATAGTTAAATCTTATTTTTAAAGTTAAATTAAAAATTAAAAATAAAATTAAGTTAACCCTATATGGCCCACTAAATCAAAATGGCTTCGCATCATCAGTTCGTTCCTTTCTTCCCAGCCTGATTGCCATGCTTGAGTTCCGATCGCCTTGCTGTTGCACGCCCAAACCTTCTGTTTGCCATTGTTGCCCTGTTCTTCGCCGCGCTTCATTTCCATTCAGGTCGCTCTGCAAGCGCCGCTGCTTCGCGTTTTGCTTCGTTGATTCCATTGCAGATTGCGTCGTTGATTCTGTTTCTACTTTGTGCCGCTACTTTGTTCTTCTCTTCGTCCAATTGCTCCTGATAATAGATTTCGCTCCATATTTTCAGATGTTTTTCCATCTAGGTTCTTTAATTCCTGTTCTTTGTTATTATTGTTTAGTTATGTGTTGATTTGAGTGAAATCAATTTTTGATTTTTGAACCATTGTTGTTTAGGATTGAAATTCTATTTATAAAGGTTCATCATTTGGCCTCGTTCTGGGATTTTGCTTGTGAAATGTTGTTTATACAGGTTCATCGTTCAGGAATGAAATATTGTTTCTTGTTCAGGAATTGTGACTAATGGGGAAATGTGAAAGGCATTGACATGAAGAGAGATTTTTTTTTGGCGTGGGGGGCGGCCGGGGCGGCCGACATAGAGGAGAGGCAATTTGATTAGCCCTTCTCTTTGTAATTTTGAATTAGAATGGCATCACTTCCCCCATGAATCATCCCTCAAATACATCAAACCTTCTCATCATTTGACTCATTTGCCTTCTCCTATATGTTCTCCCTCTCAATCCTTCTCTTCCTTCCTTCCTAAAGCCTTTTACTTTTCCTCCCCTTCCATCCCCATCCCACTCCACTCTAGTTTTCGTGGGTACCCTCACATAATTTTAAGGGTTGATACATCAAGACTTCTTAAAACATATTAAAAGAAAAGTGTGATTTAAAAGTGTCAAAGTAGAGTTTTGTTTGTGAATCTGGAGTTTTGTCTTCTCTTGCTAATTACACCTTCACATGTTTATTAGAAGTTAAAGTGTTTGTTTGCTTTTCTCATATACCAAAAAAAAAAAAAAATCAGTGAAATCAAATTTAAACCATCAATAAAAACCTATTTAATTTGATTATTGAACCGTTTGATTCAAATCTTAGTTACAAAATAATTAAACCAACCAAACACTACATTTAGTTAGAAACGGTGAAGTACGGGCGCTCCACTCATGATGTACATTGGGATGCATGCATCTTAATGTGTATTTATCTTTAAAAAATATTAAAAACCATAATATAATGTATATAAACAAACAAATAAACTAATTTATAAATACTTAAGGAAATATAATTATTCTATTTAATTTTGAGTTATTTACAAATATTCCTTTTACATTTTAAAATAAAACTTTTTGAACTATCAACTTTTAGAATTTAGATTCTTCTATTCAATTTCTCCTCAATAGTGTGAACTAAAATTAGATAGAATAAATCTTGAAAGATAATAGTTTAGAATTATTTTTTTAATTTTAAAAATTAATGAGACATTTCCAACAAACCCAAAGTTGAGGGTTACTTATATCTTTTCCTAACATATTACAATTTATATCTTTATTATTAAAGTCTTCAATAAAAATATGCTTCACCCATTTTGAAAATTTATACATTAATGATAAATATTTAGGAGATTTGATTGTTATTTTATTATTTAATATTTAAAATTGTTTATTTTTGGTTTATAAAAAATTAGAATGTCATTTTGTTTTATTCTATAAAAATAAGTTTTAATTAATTATTTGGTAATAGATCAAATATTTCAACAAATCGGTCCAATTTAATTGAATTTAAGAAATTCAATCAAATCAAACCAATGGAGCAATGTACACTTGCATATAATTAATGATTAAAGTGAGTCATGTCTTATTAGTGATTCTTTTATTGATAGATATTTACCATAGTTTACCTTGTCAGCCTTTTTTTTTCTTTCTTTCTTTTAATTCATTGTTTATAAAAGAAAAAAAGATTTGTTGCTTTTTAAATATATTATAAAACACATGATATATTTGAGCTTTTGGAAACCATGTATATTAGCTAGTTCATCTTTTTTTACTTTCACATATGTTGCCCTCCAATGTGCTTTTGCTACTTTTTTAGTTCAAATAAAATAATAACATAAGCTTTAATTGGGAGATATTAATCATAGGCTCTTTTGTTTTGATTGATTGAGAGATAGAATGGAGGTGCTGAAAAATTGAAGATGGATATATAATAGAGTATATTCAAGTTGTCGACATTTTACAATAGAGTTCGAGTAAGGTATTGAAGAGTTTCTTGCTCATATGTGTTGATTGCCTTCTTTTTTACATTTGGAAAAGATTAGGTGTCCATGTACACAGTCTAAATGCAAGAACCATCTATGTCTTGATGAGATGAACGTGCATATTTCTAGACATGGATTCAAGTCGAACCATTATATATGGATTAGTCATGGTGACATGCCGACTGAGTATCATTCACCTATGTGTTTAATGTCAGGTGTCTAACATGTCTTACATGAGTCGCTTAGGAACTAGTTGACACAATATGAGACCACAGTGAAGGCCAAAGTTTCAAGGATAACTACAATGAAAGTATTAAAAAGATGGCAAATCCAGATACAAGTGCATTCTATGACATATTACACAATAGCCCTTATGGGAATATTGTGAAGAGGAATCTAAACTTTTAACAACTGTGCAGTTACTAAGTATTAAGAAAAAGACTAACATGTCACAACATATTAAGGCAGAGATTAGCACGTCACCATAAGCCTACAATTTAGTGTCATAGTTTATACAAAGGACACAACCTAAAGACACTCATATGCCTACAGACTTATATCAAATGAAGAAGTTGATATCCAAATTAGGGCTTAGTTATATGAAGATCGATTGTTATGTGACTGGGTGTATGTTACATTATAAAGATTATGCGAATGCAACCCACTGTAAGTTTTGTGGTGAAGCATAGTATGATGCAAGGAAGTGTCATGAAAGAAAAAAATTTGCAACCAAGCAATTGTGGTACCTATCATTAATTTCTAGACTTTAGAGATTATTTGCTTCTAACAAAACAGTAAAGGAAATGAGGTGGCATCATGAGAACTATCAAGATTTTGGCACCCTTGGTCACCCATTCGATAGAGAAGTGTGGAAGATGTTTGATAGCACATGCCCTGACTTTGTGAATGATCCATGAAATGTTCAGTTTAGGTTATGCGTTGATGGTTTTATGCCATTTGGCCAATATGAGAGAAAGTATTCTTGTTGGCAAGTTGTTATCACTCCATACAATCTACCACTAGCGATGTGCATGAGATAAGAATATATGTTCTTAACATTGATTATCCTTGGCCTCAACAATCCTAAAGGAAAAATAGATGTTTATTTGCAACAATTAATAGATGAACTAAAATTATTATAGACTGAAAGTGTGCTAACATATATTACCTCGTTGAGATAGAACTTTCAAATGAATGCCGCACTATTATGGATAATCAATAACTTCCTACCATATGACGTGTTGTCTAGTTGGATGACAGTGAGGAGATTATCATGCCCAATATGTATGGAGAACTCAAAATCATTCTAATTGAAGCATGGGAAGGAATGTCCTTCTTTAGCTGTCATTGACAATTTTTTTTCACTAGATCACACATACAAGAGAAATAAAAACTCTTTTTATGAAAATAGAATTGAGAAATCAATGCCTTTACTGTAGTTAGATGGAGATGAAGTTTGGCGAAAAGTGTGCAATTTGGCAAAAGTAACTAAGTGGCGAGAACTTGTACCAATTGAAGGGTATAAGGACATTTATTGTTGGATGAAATAGAGCATATTTTGAGAATTGCCATATTGAAAAACTAAACACATTTAACATTATCTTGATGTCATGTATGTTGAGAAAAATGTGTTTGACAATATATTTTACACATCATGGACACAGAAGGGAAGACTAAAGATAATATACAAGTTCGGTTAAATGTGGAAGAATATTACCAATGAAAAGAACTAGAACTTGTCGACAGTGAAGGAAAAGTTTTAAAACCTAAAGCACAATATACTTTGAATATAGAACAAAAATGAACTATTTGTTAATGGGTAAAAAACTTGACACTCCTTGATGGGTATGTATCTAATCTGCCCTAATGTGTTGACATGAAGGAAACAAAGTTGTATAAAATGAAGAGTCATGATTATCATGTGTTTATGCAACACTTGCTTCCTATAGCCTTTGGTGCTTTGTTTGAAGTTATATGGAATCCTATAACTGAGCTTAGTTAGTTCTTTAGAGAACTTTGTTCCATTATCTTAACGATAACCTAACTAGAGTTATTAAAGTAGAACATTATTGTGAAAGTGTACAAGTTGGAAAAGGTCTTCCCCCTTGTATTCATTGACTTAATGAAGCATTTGCCTATTCACTTTTCCTATGAAGCCAAAGGTTGGGGGATCCTTTCAATATCAATGGATGTATCCATTTGAAAGGTAATAAAACTTATCACTATATGCTTGGAATGAATATATTCTTGAAAGGTAATAAAACCTATTCAACTACTCTTTATGTAGGTTCCTTCGTATTTTAAAGTAAAAAGTCAATGATAAAGATAGGGTAGAAGGATCTATATGTGAAGTTTATATAATTGAGGAGATTGCAACATTTTGCTCACATTGCTTTAAGCATGATGTGCCATCAAGAATATTGAGACCTTTATGAAATGATGATGGCAGAGAATTGACCTTGCTTACAATTTCCATTTTTAACTGTCTTGGAAGGCCTTATGAAAAATGCAAATCTTATTTATGAAATGACCAAGAATGAAAGCTGCCACAAAATATGTTATAATAAACTATAATGAAGTGCAACCTTATATCGAATAAATGATATTGTTTACACATTATTTATTTTATATGCTTAACACATTTTTTTTATTATGCAGTTTATTTTGTCTAACCCTCAAATTATGGATGCTAAGATAGAAACTTAGATCGAAGAAAATTTTTCCTTTTAGTTTCAAGAACATGTAAGTAGTAATATGTTGAAATTAATTATGTTTTAAAACTAACCTCAGGTCACATAAAATATTGAAAAATATCATATAAGTTTAAAACCCAGGCAATAATATTTTGGATCCATTTTTGCATGACATTGTTAAGTGACCAAAGGGAAGCATTATAAGTTAGCTTATTTACTTTGTTAATGTGTGCAGATTTCATATACATTCATTGAGTCATCGAAAATCAATAATAAATAGTGGTGTATACATTAAGGGGATTGACTTTGCACAATTAGAATATGACTTTTATGGCATTTTAGAAGAGATTGTAGAGATTGAATACACGAAGGTTCCTATGAAGCAATTAGTGTTATTCAATTATTAATAGTATGATCCTTTACCTAATTGTGGTATGAGGGCACACAAAAAATATGAGATTGTTGAAGTTCATAAATTAAGGAGGTATAATAAGTTTAATCCATTCATATTTACATAACAAGTGATAGAGGTGTATTACATGCATCATTCTAGTTGCCATCAGAAGACTAATTGATTAGTTGTTATCAATGTTAAGGCTTGTAGTATAATTGATGCTCTTACGTTTGAAACAAACATAAAGCCATTTTAGCTGGATGGATTAGAAGTCATACTACCTTCGATTGTCTTGAACAACAAATTCCATAACCTAAGAGACATTGAAGGTTCCTATGAGGAAATAGATATGTTAACCATTAACATAGTTTATAAAGAAAAAGACAAAGAAGAATAAAAAGAAGATGATGATGCATAAATTAAGGTTGAGTTTTATTTTGTTTGGATAATGCATTTTGTTATTTTAATTGAGTTTGAATTGATTTTGTTTATATTTGTTATTTAATTTTTTGTCAACTTATATTGATTCAAGATTTGCTACTGCATATGTAGATGTCAAGTCATGGCTTTAGACAAGTTTTTGCCCCATGACCTACCTCTACACCATAACTTTTGTATCTTCAACCATCTCCTTATCTTCTAACTTTAGCACCTGTGTTAGTTCCTACAATGCCATATGATCCATTACACCTACATTAGCTCCTGTAGCACCAATTATATCTGAATCATCTAAGAGACCCTCGTTATCACCTATATCATCTCCTCCAGTACCATCTATAGGCTTGCAATACTCACATCCCATTTCTTAGGGTCCTCCCACTAGTTCTACACCAATGCCACATATCCAACCATTTAGCCATGACCTTACAAATGGTCGAACATGGTTGTATCTTGACAAGCATACATAATTCAAGAAGTTTATATTGTTTTATTTGTTATTCAATTAGTAACTTAGTGCCATTGTAACATTTATAATCACAGATATTAAATGATTTGATTTAATCTATTTGTTATTGTTGTTCGTGATATTCTCCTCATAATCCAAGCAAAATTTGAACAAGTATGTCACAGTTGGAAAATAAAACCTTAGGCAACTGTGGTTTGATGAATAGGCGGTATATACCTTATCTTATTATATATGTATCATGTGTCAATATTTTTTTTTATTTTGTCTCAGTTTTGATTTTTATATTGTTTATGTAGAAAAATTATATATGGCTACCACAATATGACCAAGTAATTGGATGTAATTAGAATAAAAAGTGTGGAGATATATTGCGAAATGCAATGCACAGAGTCCGACTAGATTTAGAAAATGAGATCATGCTTAATTGGATCTCAGATGATGTAATGCTCTAATTAAAGTGTTATTAGGAGTCAAACAAATACAAAGCCATATGTTAGATAACTAAAAACAATCAAGCATCTACCATAGGAGGCATGCAATATGAAGCGAGCAGCTTGCATTTAACTGAGTATAAGAAGAGGTTGGTAAACATTTAAATTCAAATTCTATCATCATTTATTTAATGCATAACATAACTAATATTAATAAATAACTGCAGACTTTAGAACCTAGAAGACCACCTACAATATTTGAATTATTCAAGCATACACATTATGACGAGGCAACTAGTCAATTTGTGGACCATAAGACAATTAAAGTTTATGTATGTATATGTTTATCTTTTTCTTTCTCACTAGGATTATGCTGATAGCTAGAGACTTGACTAACTCCACTATGAGTCTTGATTTTTTATTTTGATTGTTATTGGACTTACTCTAATGGTTGGAGGTTTGACTAATTATAGTGTGAGTCTTGATTTTTTATTTTGATTATCAATAGAGTTGTATTGATGGCCACAGGCTTAACTAGTTATAGTGTAAGTCTTAATTTTTTATTTTCATTGTCGCTAGATTTGGACTGGTGATTGGAGGCTTGATTAGCTGTAGGATGAGTCTTAATTTTTTATTTTGATTATCATTAAAATTTTGCTGATAGTTGGAGGCCTAACTAATTGTAGTGTAAGTCTTGATTTTTTATTTTAATTGTCATTGGACTTAAGCTGATAGCTGGAGGCTAGGCTACCTATAGTGTGCATCTTGATTTTTTGTTTTGATTGTCATTGAAATTGTGCTAATGGCCGAAGGCTTAAGTAGTTGTAGTATGAGTCTTGATTTTTTATCATGATTGCCCTTGGAATTGTGTGATCAATTATTTGATGCTTTTTACTTATTCAATTTCTTTAGGGCTACTAACATTATTATATATTCTTTTCACACACCTAATCGTGTAGTTTCAATATTTAATTGCTTTGATTGTGATGGCTAAATATATTTGTAGTTTCAAGATACTTATTCTCTATTATATGATCATACTTCATTTTTTTTTATTTTGAATGAGAGATCACACTTCATATTGATACTATATGACAAAAAAGATGTTTAAACATATGCATACTATTTGGTTTTAAATGCATTGTAATTGTTTTCTTTATTGAAAAATTTTCTTTCTTTGCTTCCTTTAATAGGCTGATTGGTAAAGAAAACTATTCACTCACAGTTGTCGAATTGGCCAAAATTAGTGATTTTTTGCTGGTTTGCAGTATAATACCCACAGGTCGTTTCCTAAGAATCTCTTAATCAAATCAATTAGTTTAATAACTGGGGGGGTTCAAATATAAAATTGCACTAATTAAACAAAATAGAAAATCAATTGGCAAAATGAAACGAAAATCATCAAACAAAATGCAATCAATCCATAGTCCTTCCCTTGGTATTTTCCCCATCCTCGTCACTTAATAATACATCTGGTTTGATTTTAATCCTTTGGTTATTTCTGATTAATGTTCCTAAATTATCATTTAAGATTTTACTTGGTTGGCATCATCAATTCTAATGAAACCATGCTTAAGCCAACAACACTAAAGCAACCGATTTTGCATTTGACCAAAAATGCACACAAAATCCCTAATGTGGTTTAGAATGAATTTATTTGCTAAATCAACCAATTAAATTAAAATGTGTTCTCAGATACCTCAAAAAAATAAAAATTCATGCAAATAAAATTATCTAATCATAATGATATAAATTACATGAAAATAGAGAGAATAGAAACGAAATTCATCTGAAATTAAAATCCAAACAAGTGTTCTATACCACTATGGACTCAAGTTCAATCTTTGGATTAATTACAGGGAGAAATTAAAAAGCCATGGATAAACAAAAATAGAAAATAGAAAAGAGAGAGCACTATCTTGGTGACGACTCTCTCTTTCAATGAATGACATCTAAAAGCTATTCATCTGACTAAAAGTGACCTAAAAAAGATCCTAGAGCTCAAATGGGTTAAATATATCCAATAGTCCAAAATTTTTCATGTTAAAAGAATATTCTGAAGCAATAATGCCTGCATTTTTCACCTAATTTGAAATATCCACGTCACTTCAATTTGCTAATCCATCTAGTCTACAAAACAAAAATAAGGATTGGGCCTCTGATGAAAAAATTGTAACAATGGTAATTTAAACCCAAGTATAATAATAATGCAATTAAAACTCATTTATTCAAATTTAGCCCATTTTATATAAAACAAACCTAAGCTCATCAAATTAACCATGATGAATTATTATTAAGACTAAATATAAGGGATATAAAATATAATAATGTTGAATTATCACTTATTACTTAAGGCTTAAGAATGCCAGAGCTTTTACTCAGGATTCAACAAGCATAGTATCAAATGATATAGAAGATGATGATGAAGTCACCTTATGGTTAGAGGTTGTAGATGGTAAGAATAAGAAGGGTTGCATCTTTGGGATAGGATTTGAGGCTGTAGATGTTGATGCTATCTATTCTTATGAGAGCTTTTCTTCGATTCATAACTCAGGACTCCATTTGGATTTTAAAGAGGAATTACGCAGGAAGATTGCCACAAAGACAATACCTTTAAGAAAGGAAGACTAAGAACTTAAATACCAGAATCAACGCACAACAGAGTAGCATCAACAAATCTTGTCTCCACTAGATTAGTATCAGTGAATACTCAATAGGTTATAAAAACTTAAATTGCGATTATCTCATGCCCTATTAGATCCTATATTGGAAGAGTTAATAGTCGAGAAGACAAACCTGATGATTGTCCTCTTCTATAAGGATAATTTTATTCCTCTTTCCCTTTTTTAAAGCTATATATTTTTAGTTGAGAATTGTTATGATTTGTTTTAAAATTGTTATTATTTAATTAAGAATCATTTTAATCTATTTGTTACTTTTAAATGAATATTGTTGTGTTATTATTCTTTACAGGATAAAGAGAAACATTTAGACCATACTTTTATTATTTAATAGCAACATCATTCTAAATTGGCCTTCTTTTATTGTGCTTTTATTGTATTTTATTGGACAAATAGCAAATTAACATTATATTGAGACTAAATTAAAAAAAATATTATGCATATAAAAAAATAAATTAAATTAGCAACAACATTTTTGTTGTTGTTAATCTGTCACTAATCTAGAGACGAAATACTCCTTTTGATCCATCATTAATCTAGTGATAGAATATTTTGTCATTGATTCATTGTTGATTTCATCGCTATTCATCACGGGACTTTTCCTTTGCTGTTTAGCCATGAAATATTCTGTCTTTTATTTGTCATTGATTAACGATAGTCATTAGGTTAGGATATGTTACTCTGGCAATTAGTGACAGATTTTTTTTTAGTTACGAAATATTTCGTTGCTAATTAGTGATGAAATTTTAGTGATGGTGAAATTAGTTGTTTAGCAATGAATTGTTCGCATTTAACAATGAAAAATTCTATCGTTAATTTCTGTTTTTCTTGTAGTGTATTATATATTGAATTAATTATCAACTAATTATCCTATCTCATTCATGACATTAGAAAAAAAATCCTAACACTCAAAATTAATGATAAATATAGATTTCTTATTATACAAATTAAATATAAACATTTTGGACTTAGGTAAATCAATCTGAGTTGCTAATTTGCAAAAAGTGAAACCTTACTCTAAGAATTAAGTCTACATAGAAAACATAGAAATAGTAGTGTGTGTGTGTGTGTGTGTATAGGTATTAGCCTAAGCCCTTGATATGATCCATCTTAGCAATTCTTGAGCAATCTCAACATCCTCATGAATTGTCAAACTATAGATCTTAAAGCATATAACCTACATGAAAAGCGACAGCCAAGAAAGAAGCAAACTAAGAAAATTTCATGTAAATATTCACTTTAGTTCAAAGATTGGAAGAAAGATTAAGCTAACACAAAACACTCAAAATTGAAAATGAATTTCATAGGTTGTTAGAGTCAACATAATCAAATATGTATTATGTGATGTATGTGAGACGAAATGATCCTGATGAAAGCTCCATAACGTCACTACTATGCCCATGGAACTCATGTAAAGATCTTTCCAATAGATAGTTAGCATTTTCTAAGGAAATGCAATTAAATAACTCACCTATGTGATTTAAAAGTGTTAGACTTGAAAATCATCACCTTTAAATCATCCTTACTTTTTGAAATTCTTAAAAGCATCAATGTCATCTTAACCATTCTAAGAGGGCTCTAGAAAAGAGAAATCCAAGAATGATACACAAATTGGATGCATGAAATCCAAGAATGATACACAATCCAATAGCCATGAAAGATGACACAATTACATAAAAAATAGAACAAAAGTAACTTTACTTTCTACCTCTTACCATTCTTTGTTTTACTTATGTCTTGGTATTGAATAAGAATGGGATTGAATAGACTATAAAAAAGATTTGGGATTGTACTACTCCTGAGTTAGTAACATGCATTAAACCGTTTCCCCTCCACTCTTTTCTCATAAACTTTTAATTCTTCTCTGAAAGCAAACTTGTAGCAAGTTAAAAAAATAATAATAAAGAATACAAAATCCAAAGCCAAAAAAAAAGATGTCAAGAAAATATTTAAATAAATTAAAATCTAGATGAATTACTTTATCCAAAGCCAAAAATATAAAATTTCCTTAAATAATTTGCATTAATTACTTTATCACTAATAAAATTTGAGAACATCTAACCTAAAAGTAGGTGATGTGAGCTTTTGCTCCACCACTCTCCGTCTTTTAATTTGGCATCAATGTGCAAAACAAAGGACCATTGCCTTTATCATTAAGAAACTAAATTGAAGCTTCATTTTTTTAAAATTAGGTGGCCTTTTAGGTAAAACTTGTCATTGGTAATGGAACCCCTCTTACAAACCTTTCTATCTATAATTCTTTATGCTTTAGCTTACAAAGTAAACATGAGTAGTATCTTAAAATAAGCATCTTCAAGGTTTTAGCAAAAATAAAATTATTCATGAAGAACCTTTAGTTTTAAAGAGAGAAAAAAAAATCCACACAAGCATACATATGATTAGAGAGTGATGGAAGGGTAAGCAGAAAGCAAATCAAAGAAAAAGAAAACAATGCTATTTTTTGACTACAACTTCCTATTTTTTATCTTTTTAGGAGGATATCTTGTCCTCAACTTTTTTAGTTCACTCTTTTTCTTCCTTAAATATTTCTTCTTTTATCTTTAACAAATCAACAAACGGAAAGAAGGTGGCTACTTATTCTTCCATACTTTGTCTTTATTATTTCTACTAGCAGATACGTATGTGGAGTAAATGAAACTAATACATAATTGAATAAACAGATTTAAAAAACAAAAGTGGCTAAAAAACTTGTAAGAAATTTTAAGATACATTCTATAGAGAAGGCATATTCTGTTTTCTAACGCTTGTGAAGTAGCTTCACCAATATTTAAGCCAACTTAAGAACTGAAGGATAATATTTGATTGTTTCCTGCATAAGTGACTTAAGATGTGATGAGTAGAGAACAATTTAACAAGTTTTAACAAATTTTAAGACCTATAAGCTTAATCAATGAAGTACAAACAATGGTGGGTAATGAATTATAGACTTTCATCTTGACAAATAGATTCAAAGTTTCTATGAATCGTACAAATCAAGGAGAGACAAACCTCATCTTTGGTTTTGATGAATAATACAAAAGACAAATAATTTATCCCATTCTTTGGTGGTGCAACCAAAAACACATAATTACAAGTACTAAAATATCTAGTCGTTTCCATAAGTTAACAATCCTTTAACTAACAACATTGAACCCTTTAATCAATGTAATATCTTATATTCAGTTCATCCTTAATGATTTCATTCTTTTAGGCCATATAACATTTCATAAGATATGGTTGATTTATAAAGAAGAATGAGAAGCATACATTTGTGTAATTTATATAATTTTCCTTTTAGGCCTTTATGAATTCATAATGAAATAGTGGTGATTTGATTGTTAAGAGCACCGCTTAAAATGGAAGTCATGTATTGAAATATTCAGTTCTATGAAAACCAAAGAAAACATGAGAAACGTAACGTACGATTTCTCTGTTAACAAATGAAACTCACCAGATACAAAAGGAAGTCCCCGTAAATGATGTAGTTGAGGTCCCAAAAAATTTAGGAAGCATTTTAGACTCCTAAAAATGAGAATCCCAGGGTCAGACAAAAAGAAAAACAGAGCTAGAATGAAGAGATAATTTCTTATGAAAAGCCTACGAAATGTAATAGCATTTTCGTAATTTTGAACAAATTTTGGAATTCATACAAGAGGGTTTTTTAAATCAAAGTTTTGAGTTCTCTAAGGTTCTCGGAGGCCCTGAAAACCATGGGCAGTCTCGGGACAGTTAAATATCTTCCAATAGACTTTTTCTAATGTCGGTGTGCTCGAACTTTGACGGATCCGTTCGGAAAGGTTTTAGCTCTGATTTGAGTGATTCTAAAGAAATTTTTCTTAATTGAGAATCTAAATTTTATAATAGAAAAGACGGTTCTCAAAAAGCAGCTAAAAAGAAAGAGAAAAGAAAATGCAAAATACAAAAGGTAAAATTAGAATTTTTGAAAAAGTCACTTTGCCCTAGCTATATATAGGTGGCACCTCACACTCTCCCTCATTTCACTTCAGATTTTCCAGTCCTAAACTAGAAGCAAAACCCTAGGAGAGTGGCGCACCAAGGGGAGAGAAGAAGGATGAGAAATTCAAACTTTTAGGTATGGAAATTTGATTGTTTTTCATGCTTTCTCTCAACCAATTTCTTCTCCTCTTTTTTCCTCTTCTTCTCCATGATTTTTTTGAATTTTTGAGGGCTATTTTGAAGGAAGAATAGAGGGGAATTTTCATATTTGAAGAGAAGAGCTTAGAGAAAGCAAGATTTAAGCCAAATAACTAAGGAAACAAGGTAAAAATATATTCTATAGTAGCTATATTGATGTTCCTTTCTTCTCCATATCAACCTACACTAAAAATCCTAGGAAGATCTGATTTTCAAGCCTAATCAAGCATGAATTTTAGGTATTTGATGGAGAGGAATAAAAATATGCAAAGAAAATCATGAAATAGGCATTAGGATTCAAGATGCAAAACTTAGGGTTTCTAGTACATCTTTCAAATTCTGAACTTATATGATGCTTCCTAAGTTAAATTAAGAGTATAAATGAATTCTTGAGACACCTAAGATGCTCCTTACAAGCTTCCTTCTTCAAGAAAATCAAGAGAATTCCAAGAAGCCCAAATGATGCCTTAGTCTTGGCCTAGACATGTTCTAGTAGTGGGGGAGAGTTTTAAATTTTTCTAAAGCCATTCTTGAGTCATATTTGATGAATGAAAATGAAGAGAGGCCTTGGAAAAAATTAGAACTCATAGAAAGTGATTTGGTATCTTTGGTTCTATAATATGATCTAAAGAAGCAACATGATGCTAAGACCTTTGTTTTAATGGTTTGATGACTCCAAGAGGTTTAAAAAGAGTCAAAAATTATATTTGAAAGGAAAGAATGAGGCCTAGAAGTCATTTGAGGGGTGTTGCTTCATTAGGTGCAATTATGGACCATAATGGAGCCTATAGAGCAATCTAGTGTTTCATTAAGTTATGTAGCCTTAGAATGTATTTTATAAACCTAATTGGCTCTCATAAATTGTATCTAGGTCAAGAGAAATCATCTCCACCAATTTGTAGGTGTGTGGCCGAAAGAGGAGGCTTGAATTTCAAGGAAAAAGTGTGTTAGTGTACACAAGGTAGCTCTTTCCACCTTTTCTCATGTATGGATGTGTGTTTAGCTTGTTTTAAAATATGTATGTGTATTTTTAAGCTATGAAAAGTATGCTAGCATGCCTTTATATGCTATGATTCTTGATGCCATGATTCTTGATGCCATGTTATATTTCTAAATGAGTACATGATATTTGTATGAATTTGCTTGAGTATGGAGAGGCCAATGACTCTTCCCTTTAGTAAGGATAAGCCAAGAACCCTTAAACTTAGTTGAGACAAAGTAAAGACTCTCTCAAAAGCAAAGTAGGCTCCCAAGAGTATGGTTGAGTCCAAAGCTCTTAAAGAATGGGTGAGGCAAATTCAAAATCTATAAAGAGAAGTGTGAGGCTAATTCAAACACTTGGTGAGCTCTTGAATGTCTTGTATGATTTGTTCATATGCCAAGTTTACTTTTTAAATGTCCATGACTTCCATTTTCTCCATACATGTATTTGTAAAGTTTGCTTTGCACATATTATATATGATTAAATAGGAAATGAGCTATTGGAATTTTTTGAATCTTATCCCCTCCTCCTTAATGATCTAACATGTTAGGTGAACCAAGTGGATATGCTAATGGGAGCCAACAACACTAAAGGAAGGAGATTGACAATCATATATTTATCTTTTGCCACTTTAAGACCATGATTGTGCCATATGATGTATATGATGTTGTAAATGGTCTATGACCCTTGATACATGTATAAATATACTATTATGTGATGTTTAGATGTATGAATATGATGTATGACTTCTAGCATTTACTTTGAGTATGTAATGCCAAAGTGTGCAATATGGAAGTTTAATGGAAATGTGCATAAGTGTGGGTTGAATGGCCAAAATGAGATGCATAAGGTTTGGGACCATTTGGAAAACTCACACAAGTCTTAAATGTGCTTTTAGACTTGCCCAAAAGGTGCCACAATCAAGGAAAAACCATTTGGCAAATTTGGTACCCTATATGGAGCCAAATTTGACTATAATGAAATTATATATCACTTTTTAGCCAAATGAGTTAGTTTTGATCTGAAATTTGGTATGTAATTAGATCTCATTGAGAGTCTTTTGAGAAGCTAAGGATCATAATTTTTGGAGGTTTACAAAATATTTGATGATTTTTCAAATTTGGCAACTTTCATAGTTTTTGGTTGTTGCACTATTCATTTGGTCCGAAATTGCATTTTATCACACAAGGCTCAAATAATGTCCAATTGCCATGAAATTTTATATAGAGAAACTAGACAATCATATCAACTTGTTCTAATTAGAAGCACCTCATTTGAAGGTCTAGAGAAAGATATAAATGAATTTTTGAAGTTTCTATCTAGTATCAATAACCTTGCCCGACTAGAAGTACTGTTCTATTAAATTCTAAGGTCTAAGCTTGATGAACTGACTTGGAGATATTTTTTTTCTCTCTAGTTAACATCCACAACTTTCCATATTGGTATCATTTGCATAGATTGAATTTTTGTAGAATTAATTGGACATTTTTAAAGTTTTTTACAGAATTTTGTGATAGTTCCAAAATTCAGTCAGACCTTTGGACAATTTTGGATTCAAACGTCTTCTATGGTGAATATTATGATTTGGACATATTTTTGGTATAAATTATACATCTATAGCTTTTCAGAATGACTAATATTGTATGATTTCAATTTTTTTAGATTTAGTTATGATTTTTTAAAATTTGGTTAGAAAATGGAGCAAATCTAGTCGAGAATGAACCTCCATATTCCATGCTCTATTTTGGTTTCCATAAGTTGTGGGTATGGTTTTGTGATGTAAATGAGTTGTAATCATGTATTTAAATATGAGGGTACATAGCACGAGTTCGCACGATCCACATGACATCGATTGTAAATTTTTAAGTATGACGCAATGCGAATAAACTCATTATTTTTATTTCCTTTTTCATGTACTCTTATAAATAATGATGTGAGGCTTATGAATATCATGAGATGAGCTAGAATATATAGTGTTACATGTATATTTCAAAAAAAGGACCTAAAAATGATCAACGATCAATCAAAGGACAGAAGAACACAATCTAAAACAAAGACAAAACAAGAATACAATTTACCAGTTCATATGAGATTGACATAGACAAACTTGTGGTCTTTGATATTAGAAAACCATACAAAGCAAAAATTATCATATAAAACATTCACTCAACCAACATTAATATCAGTAGTAAATGTATCTAGCAGTTATGAACAAAAAGATTGAAACTTTGATCAATTTACTAAAGAAGGCATTGAACCTACATTTTTGCCCCCTTCCCCGTTATCTCTTAAACCACACTTCTCTGAGCCTGAAGTTTCCTCAACAAAAGTAGTAGAAACAAAGGATTATATTAGAAACTATAGCAAATGAAAAGTATGAAAACAACAATCAATTCCATTCAAGTAAATTTAGAGATAATACCTTATATAAAAGATAGAGAATCTTTCTTTAAAATACTAACCCCTTTTTTAGACCATGAAAGTTCTAAAACATCATTGCTATGCCTATGGAATTCATAAAAAGGTCTCTCCAATAGATAGTCACCAATATAATTTAAAATTGTTAGACTTGAAAAGTGTTAAACATGAAAATTATCACCTCTAAACTATACTCAAATTTTGAAATTCTTGATAGCAATAGTGTGATCTTGACCATTATAAGAGCACTCTAGGAAAGTGATATAAATTGGATGTATGAAATCCAAGAATAATACACAAATTTGATAATAACTAAACAAATGAACTTGACAATTCCTTTAGTACCAACAATAAAGTTAGATCACAAAACCATGAAAAATGATACAATCATATACCTCTTCAAAATTAGAACAAAAGTATCCCTACTTGCTACTACCTGTTATTCATTGTTTTACCTTTTCTTTTCTTTTTAGTTTTTGGCAGTTAATGAGAATGGGATTGAATATATTGTAAAAGAGATTTGGACTTGAACTACTCCTAGAGTAGTAACATGCATTAATAACTTTCCTATCCATTCTTTTCTCTTGAAAAATAGATCTTCTCTAAAAGCAAGTTAAAAAAAATAGTAATGAAGAACAAAAAATCCAAAGCCAAAAATAATATGTCAATAAAATGATTGAATAAATGTTTCTTTAAAAGCTTATAGATCAGAGGCTGAGAATATTCTTAGAAAAGGAAATGCTATTGAATGTTCAAATAATTTCTAATAATTTCTCTTACCCTTTACACTTCAATCTTCAATGCATTTATACTTCTTCCCCAATTTATAGCTATTAATAATGTTATCTTTCTTTTTTATAGAATGGAATGTTTAGTGCATGAACTTTTTGATTGAAATAGAGAATATATGTCTTCAACATTCACCATATCCTGTAGAGTATTTGTTCATCTCTATTAATATCCTTTAATGGTTGCTTTATAGGTTAGACAAACAATATACTCTTTTTTATATTAAAATAATTAGTTGCGAAAAAGAGATAATAAAGTTGGTGAAGATATACTTTGTTCCACTTGTATTGTCCAAAAAATAAAAGTGGTTAAGAATTTGCTGAATAGCTCATTAATGAAATTCAAACAAATTAAGAGACAAAGTTAATGAGTTAAGTTTTAATTATACTTTTTCATATATAAGAAATTTTGGTTTTATTATTATCAAAGTCACACGCTAAGTAGAACTATTGGGCCTTGCAAATTTTGGACCAACACTATAGATAATCCTTTATCGACCAATATTGAACCCCTTAATCAAAATAATATCTCATACTTGGTATATTCTTAACCCTTTGTTTTTTATGCCGTTATAAGTTTTTATAAGATATAGCTTATTCACAAGGTAGAAGGAGAAGCATACATTTATGTAATTTATATAATTTCCTTTTAGGCCTTTATGAATTTAGAATGAAATAGTTCTAACTTACAAGTAAGAATCTTCTTGACTGTGATTGATTTTATCCAAAGCACCATGTAAAAAGAAAAGTACAATAAGTTGCAAGAAAAAAAAGTATTATATATAAATAAGTTGCAACTAGTTTATTCCATATTAATACAATATAGTAGATATTGATTTCAAAAGCATACATATATAAAATCTAAGAAAACAACAATCACAAAACAAAAGTATACTAACACTAAAGTTAAATCACAGAACTATGGATGAATATACAATCACATACCTCTCTAAAATTAGAACAAAATTATCCTTACTTGCTACTATTTGCCATTCATTATTTTACCTTTTCCTTTTTTTCTTGTTTGGTAGTTAATGAGAATGGGATTGAATAGACTATAAAAAGATTTAGGCTTGAACTACTCCTATAATAGTAACATGCATTAATAATTGTCATGTGCACTCTTTTTTCTAAAAAAATAGTTCTTCTCTAAAAGCAAACTTGCAACAAGCTAAAAATAACAATAACAACAATAATAAGGAAAATAAAATTCAATGCTAAAAAATAAGATGTCAATAAAATGATTGAATAAATGCTTATATGCAAGCTAATAGATTAGAGACTCAAAACAATATTATAAAAGTAAATATTATTGAATGCTTAAATAGTTTCTAATGTTTTTTCTTGCCTTTTGCTCTTCAAGTATCTACGCATTTATACTTCTTTACCAACTTATAGGTCTTAATAATATTATCTTTTTTTTTTCTATGAAATGGAATGTTAAGTGTAGGGATTTTTTGATTAAAATAGAGGATCTATATCTTCAACATTCTCTATGTTCTACAACATTTTGTTCATCTTTATTAATACTCTTTAATGCTTGAAGGTTAGACAAACAATATACTCTTTTTTTACATCAAAATAGTTAATTGCAAAAACGAGATGATGAGGTTAGCACAAATATACCTTATTTTACTTGTGTTGTCCAAAAAGTAGAGGTAGCTAAAAATTTGCTATTTAGCTCATTAATGAAATTTAGACAAATTAAGAGACAAAATTTACTAGGTTAAGTTTTAATTAGAATTTTTGTCTATAAAAATTTTTGGTTTTATTATTATCAAAGTTATCAGTTAGGTGAAATTATTAGGCCTTGCAAATCTTAGGCCAGCAACACTAGAGACAATCCTTTACCCAACAACGTTGAACCTCTTAATCAATATAATATCTCAATCTTGATATATCCTTAACCCTTCATTCTTTAGGTGGTTAAAAGTTTTCATAAGATATGGCTGATTCATAAGATAGAATGATAAGCATACATTTGTGTAATTTATATAATTCCTTTTTGGCCTTAATGAATTTAGAACGAAATAGTTCTAATTTCTAAGCAAGAATCTCCTTGATTGTGATTGATTTTGTCCAAAGCACCACACAAAAAGAAAAGTACAATAAATTGCAAAAAAAAGAAGAAGTATTATATATGAGTAAGTTGCAGCTTATTTATTATGGATTAATATAATATAGTAATATTGATTTCAAAAGCATACATATATAAAATGTGAGAAAATGTATCAAGAATAGACATGGTGTTACAAATGATTAAATCTTGGAAAGCTTCATCAAAAGAGACAAATAACAAAATAACCACTATGAAGTTTTGCTAGGAATCAAAAGTTGTAGGAAGGAAGGCCTAATTAGTAGCCCATCCAATAGGATGGCCCAAATTTCCATAGCTGCAACTCTGAAATGGGGCATAAAGGTCACTCACAATTATTGGTATAGCATGTAGGAGCATGATGGGCCCTATCTCCAAGGTCAACCCAAGTTTCATTCTTTGGCCCACAGTAATTAGATCAGGTGCCTTTTATTTCTCACAAATAACTTGGATAAAATTTGTTTTGACTGAAAAGAAAAAAAGCTTGAACTTTGTCATTTAAAAAAAAAGGGTTTGATTAAAACATAGTTCACTCTATTCTAAATTTAAATATGGATACACAATCTTATAATTGTACATAACATTTTAAGTAATTTAATTTGAAATTGATAGAAAATTTACAAGAAACTAGGTCTTATGTCTGTGAATTAAAACTTAATTACAAAATTAATGCATGGACTTTAAAGTGTAATAGAACATCTACCTAAGCTTTGGAATAAAATAAACACATTAAATTCAATTTAAATTAACTACACATTGCTTCCTTTCTTGAATAATTTTTATGTTGGGATGAAAATAAAATAATAAGAGACTATGAGAGGATCACATGTTGAGAGGATCATATGATCTCCTGTGGTTAATTTCAATTGATATGTGATGTTTTTATTTTAATCCAAAGTTAGAAAAAATATTTTATTTCATTTTAGATATTATATACCAATTTTACAATTAAGCTTCAGTAGAATTTTAAGTCCTCCACTACTGCTCAACATGCAACTCTACCAACAAAGCTTACTAGCAACTTCTAGTCAAAACTATTCAAGTAAGGCTTCACAAAATTCTAGATCAGCGAGAAATTTTTCTAGCCATAATTTTTTTGTCAAGAAATATACAAAAAGTGATATACTAGTCAACTATGGTTGAGAGTTTGAGATCTTTAAAGGATAATGTTGGAGTTGGTACAAACAAAATTGTGGGAGGCTTGTTCCTTTTCTATTCATTTACGTTGCTTGGCACACTTTTCTCTTACCAATTGCCATATTATAAAGTGGAAAATTGGTATAGATTTTTGGAGAAGACAATGATCATTGATGACCTTGATGCCTTAACCAAAACTAGAAACCCATGAAGACTATGTTTAGTAACTCAAGTAGAAGAAGTCAAGCTAGTTCTTCACCTCATCCCTATATGGCTCAGCTGTTTAATGTTCACTGATGTCCAATCTCAACTCCACACATTTGTCACCAAGCAAGGTAGCATACAGACTCGTTCAATCAAACCACACTTTCCAAATCCCTCCTACATCACTTTAAGGCCTTATAGGACTTACAATCCTTATCGCAATCCAATCTATGACTGAGTTTTCATGCCCTTAGCTAGAAAATCCGTATGGCATCCTTATGGTATTACAGTGTTGCAAAAGATTGGAATAGGTCTATTCTTGTCCATACTTAACATGGTTGTCTCAGCTTTAGTAGAAACCAAAAGGGTTGGTGTTGCCAAAGAGTATCATCTTATAGACAATCCTAAAGCCATATTGCCTATGAGCATATGTGGCTATTACCTCAATATATGATTATTAGTGTATTTGATGCATTCACCATTATTGGGTTGCAAGAGTTGTTATATAACCAAATGCCAGAGACAATGAAAAGCTTAGAGGCTGCAGCATATATAAGTATAGTAGAAATTGGAAGCTTTGTTAGTAATGCTATTATAGTTGTTGTGGAAGAAATTAGCCAAGAAATAGTAAGAAAACAATTTGAATAGGGCACATCTTGATTGTTTTGATTGGGTTATGGTTGGGTTAATTGCTCTGAGCTTGGGCATTTATGTTTGTCTTGTTAAGAGTTTCGTCTATAAAAAGATTAATGTGGATGAAACTAATAAAACAAAGGTTCTAGACTAAATAAATATCATAATCAAGTGTAGCACAAGAGAAAAAAGAAAAAGTATGGAAGTGAAGTGAAGTTCCTAAGTAGATGTTGTGATTCTTTCCTAGGTTTCAGCTTATGATTTATAATGTTAGTTATTTGAACCAATACCACTGCAAATATTTAATAAAATTTTAGTGTTTCAAAATTTTTTTTGTGAATTGTCTAGTTTTAAGTGGATGGTTTGTCTTTGATTGGATTGGGATGACCAAATAAACAAATTCAACACTATCTAATTTATCTTTAATAACTATACATTTTTGTGGAAACTTTTAAAAGCAAGAAAAAATTACAAGGTTTACAACAATCACTAATAAATATTTTCATATAAATGTGGTAAAAACTTTAGGTTAAACTTGTGAATCCTATAGAGAGTAGAAAAGTTTACAAAGTTCACCTTAATTACCAAAAAAATTGCATTGATCTCCAGGGAGGTTTAGTATAATATACACTTAAAACCTTTTGGGTTTCAAATTATACGAGGACCTTAGCTTAAATTTGAAAAACTTATGCGCATAGCCTTGATGAATTATGTTTTAGGACACATTCCTCTTTGCAACATTTTGCACAAAGTAAAATCACACTATTATCTATTAATATAATTTGAAACTAAAAAGGGTTAAGAAGTTAATTAGGTCAAAACATATGTGTGAAAATGAGTATGTGACAGGAATTGATATGTTTTGTAAGTTGCTCAGAAAATTAAACTTTAAGAGGGCTTGGTACATAGTTTATTGATTTTTCATTATTGTGTTACAATAATTACAATAAAAATCTATTTTCATGTTAAAAGCATCTTCATTCACATTAAAAAAAGCAAGTATATATTGCATAGATCTTAAGAGTAACTACATTAGGAAATTGGAAATGCATATTGTAAGACCATAAATTCTAGCTTACATTCATCAACATGTACATGTTCATGTGATATGTAGTAAGAAGGAAGTGAGAAATTTCATGGAAAATCCCACACTTTCTTGTATCGCGTCATGACTAAAAATTTCATTCGGTGTCATATGGACTGTGTGAGCTTATGCTATATATCCTCATATTTAATTATATCATTACTGTAATAACAAAAAAAAAAGCTGAAAATTTACGAAGTTTTGAAAATTTTCTAAGTCTGTTAGTTATAGTGAGAAATGGTCTAGTAATAGCGAGAGTACCTTTTAGTTATAGCGAGAAGCGAGTGCGGGCATCCCATACAAAAACCAAGGAGTTCCTCGCCATAGCAAAAACAGAGGTCTGGGACTTATACATGTTAGTCGTAGCGAGAATTATTCTTCGCTATAGCGAGGGTTAGTTCAGAAAAGCATGAAAAAAGAGAATTTGACTTTTTTAAGCATCCAAATCCATTTCTTTTCTTTTAACCGACATAACCTTCAACCAAAAGAGAGAAAAGGGCTGTGGAGGGAGAGAGAGAGACCACGAGAAGGAAGGAAGAATAAGGAAAAGGTAAGCAAGCTTGAGATTTCCCTATCTTTTCTTCTTAGAATCTTGTTCTTCTCTCTTTGCCCTCTCTTTCTATGGTTTTGGTTGTTAAATTAGTTGGGTTTTGAGCTTGGTTTAGAAGAGAAAAAGTGGAAAATCACTCTTGAAGAAGGCTAGAACTCATGCATCTTTACTTCTCCTTCTTTGCTTTCCTTGAGTATATTGGTTTTACTAACTTGAGAGTTTGAGAGAGAAGAAGAGTTGGTGAAATTCTAAAAAGAGAGAGAACCCTTAGTTTTTTATATGCTTTGTAGGGTTTACTATGAAGAAACCCCTAGCCTTTATGAGTAATTATTTGACTTTCAAGAGAGTAATTCCATGCTCTTTCTTTTGTCTAGGCTCAAAAAAAGCAACTTCATCTAGTTGTGCTTGTGAAACCAAGAAAGAAGAAGAGAAATTGAAAGGGAAGGCTTATGTTGGCTTATAAGGTAGCTCTCCACTCTTTCTTGTTGCATTCTTGAATGTATAAAAGTCATTGGATGCTTGTGTATATGCTTGTATTGTGAGCCATGCCATTTGATGTTGCCTTGATGCATTGGTACCAATATGCTTATGATATGGATTGTAAAAATTGTTCGAGT
Organism: Erythrophleum ivorense; assembly: GCA_026724425.1. Lineage (NCBI taxonomy): Eukaryota > Viridiplantae > Streptophyta > Magnoliopsida > Fabales > Fabaceae > Erythrophleum > Erythrophleum ivorense. The sequence goes on from JAIUCV010000017.1 coordinate 14,807,529, forward strand.
GAGGTACTGCCAAAAGTCCCTTGAGACGAGTGAGATGGAACAAAAACTCCCTAAACCAAAGGTGAGGCCAATCCAAAAGTCCCAAAACTCGGGTGAGGCTAGACCAAAAGTCCTTGGAGCTTATTCTTGGCATTGATATGATATCATGGCATGAAAATCATGTGTTGTGTAATTGTGAATGGTTTACATACTTTGACTTGGTTATATGTCTTGATTGCTTCCTTGAATGAGTGTATGATCTATTAAGATTCCATGAATCTCACCCCTTCCCTCTCCCATCTTAACATGTTAGGTGGAGCTCAAGGAGATCAAAGTGCACACCAAGGAGCCTAGTTGAGCATACTTAGAGAGTTATATAGCTATTTTAGTTCTTTTGATGTGAAGAAGTGTCAAAATAAATATGTATCTATTCTTTTTAAGATGTAAATGTTTGAGCAAGTGTAGAAATATGTATAAATCATGTATGAACTATGTAGAGAGTCAAAGCAATGAAAATGTGAGATTTGGCCCTTTTGTGGATTATATGCAATAGTGCATTTTGACCCGTAGCATAGTGAATTTGAAATGTATGATGATTTGGACCACTTGAGGAATTCATATATACTATGGTTATGCTTTAAAACTTTCTCAAGAGGTGCTAGAGCATGTGGGAGGCTATTTGGACCCACTTTGAACCATTTTAGGTGCCAAAACTGCCAAATTTATGAGCTCCATTGAAATATGATCAAATGAGCTCTTCTTGATATGAAATTTGGCAGCCTCTAGAGTCTATTGAGAGCTTCCCAAAAAGCTAAAGTAAGTAATATTTGGAGGTCTAGGGAATATTTGGCGAATTGTTGAAGTTAAAAAATTTTGATGGTTTTGAGTTATGGTACTGTGCAACTAGTTCGAAAATGAATCTATATCAATCATGGACCAAATGGTGTATAATTGTCATGAAATTTTATGGGCATAAACTAGATATCCACAGTAACCTATACCAACTAGAAGCACTTCAATTAGAGGTCCGTAGAGGGATAAATGACTTGCTGAAGTTCTGTGTCAGTATCAAGGAAGCCATCTGACCTTCGTTATTGTTCCATCAGTTTTCGAGATCCACAGACTACTGAAATGATCTAAACTTATTTTTTCCCTCTAATTAATATTTTAGATTTCCAAATTGGTTTAGTTTGCCCAGATTGAATTTTTTTAGAATTAGTTATGAATTTTTGAATTTCATGATAGCAAGCTACACCAGTACTAGGGACAACGAGATCTCTGTCTCTTTTTTTATGTCAAATATGATCTAAACACTAAGATTGTGGTTGAAAATATTTTTACTATAAAGATAACATCCAGATCTTTCCAGAGAACTAAGATTTGCTTAATTTTTATTTTTCTAGAATTAGTTATGATTTTCTAAATTTAGAGCCAAAAATTTGACTTTTTGGCCCATTTGAGAAATTGTATTTTCTTTGTTTTTGGCTTCATATCCGTGGTTTATTGGTTGCTTGAGGCTATGTACGAGTTGTATAAATGGATTTTGAGTAGATAATGTGATTGATGGGTTCATGGGACCCAGGGGGCAAATTATGAGCGTTTAAACCTCATTTTATAGCATGAAAATGCCACGGTTTGTACTTATTCTTTGGAAATCATATGGAATCAAACCTAGAGGGAGATTAATTGAGGTTAAGATATTATGGTGTTACAATTACAACTCATTTTCATCATAAAACATGCCTACAACTCATAGAAACTGAACAGAGACATGGAAAGTGAGTGTTCATTCTCTTTCAAAATTGACCTCATTTCTGAAAAAATTTGAAAAATCATAACTAAATCTAGAAAAATCTAAATCAACAATCTTGGTCATTCTGGAAAGCTTGAGATGTCTATTTTATGCTAAAAATATGTACAAGTCTCAACATTCCACACACAGAGTGTTTGACATGTGAAATTTTCTAGAGGTCGGACTGGGTCCTGATGCTATCATAGTTTACTGATATGAATTTTAAAAATGTCCAATTAATTCTAAAAAAATTCAATCTATGCAAATAATACCAATATGGAAAGTTGTGGATGTAAAATAGAGAGTAAAAATATCTTCAGATCATTTCATTAATCCCAGAACTCAAAAATTGATGGAACAATACTTCTGGTCGGGCAAGATTACTGATACTGGGCAGAAACTTCAAAATTCATATATCCCTCTCTAGACCTCCAAATAAGGTGCTTCTGGTTGGCATGAGTCACTGTGATTATATAGTTTCTCTGTATAAAATGTTGTGATAATTGAACATCATTTAATCCTTGTGTGATAGAAAAAAAATTTCAGACCAATGAATAGTGTAGCAAACCAGAAACTATGAAAATTGCCAACTTTGAAAAATCATCAAATATTATGTATCCCTCCAAAAATTATGATCTTTAACTTTCTAGAAATATCTCAATGAGATCTAATTTCATGCCAAATCTTAGATTAATACTAGCTCATTTGGCCAAAAAGTGATATAGGGTTCCATTATGGTCAAATTTGGCTCCATATAGGGTACCGAATTTTTCAAATAACCTTCCTTTGGTTGTGGCACCTTTTGGGCAAGTGTAAAAGTACATTTGAGACTTGTGTGAGCTGCCCAAATAATTCCAAACTCATGCATCTCATTTTGACCATTCAACCCATATTCATGCACATTTACATCATACTTCCATATTGCATATTTAGACATTACAAACTCAAATTATATTCTAGAGTTCATACATCATATCCATAGTTATAAACATCACATAATAGCATATTTATACATGTCTCAAGGTTCATAATACATTTTCAACATCATATACATCATGAATCATTATTATGGTTCCAAAATAAACAAAACACAGCATAAGCTTGCCAATCTTTCCTCTTCATTGTTGTTGGCTCCCTTTACTATAATTACTTGGTCCATCTAGCATGTTAGATCATTGGAGAGGAGAGGATGAGATTCAAAGAATCCAAATAGTTCATCTCCAATTCAATCATACATAATATATGCAAAGCAAGCTTTACAAATGCATACATGGAGAAAATGGACATCATAGACATTTTTTACACAAGCTTGGCATGTGAATCACTCATACAAGACATTCAAGAGTTCATCAAGCGCTTGGATTGGCCTCACATTTCTCCTCATGGATTTTGGGCTTGCCTCACCCATTCTTTAAGAGTTTTGAATTCAACCATACTCTTAGGAGCCCACTTTGCTTTTGGGAGACTCTTTACTTTATCTCAACCAAACTCAAGGGTTTTTGGCTTATCCTCACCTAAGGGAAGAGTTCTTGGCCTCTCCGCACTCAAGTAAACTCATGTAAATATCATGTAATCATTTAGAAACATAACATGGCATCAAGAATTATGGCATATAAAGGCATGCTATCATACTTTTCATAACTTGAAAATACACATACACATATTCTAAAATAAGCTAAACACACATCTATGCATGAGAGAAGGTGGAGAGAGCTATCTTGCACATAATCACACACTTTTCCTTTTAGATTCAAACCTTCTACATGGCATCAAGAATTATGGCATATAAAGACATGCTATCATACTTTTCATAACTTGAAAATACACATACACATATTCTAAAATAAGCTAAACACACATCTATGCATGAGAGAAGGTGGAGAGAGCTACCTTGCACACAATCACACACTTTTCCTTTTAGATTCAAACCTTCTCTTTTGGCCACACACCCAAAAATTGGTGGAGATGGTTTCTCTTGGCCTAGATACAATTTATGGAAGCCAATTAGGTTCATGAGACAAACTTTAAAGTCATACAACTTGCTTAGATACTAGATTGCTCTATAGGCTCCATTATGGTCCATAAATACACCTAATGAAGCAACACCCTCAAACAATTTCTAAGCTCCATTCTTTCATTTCAAATATTTTTTTTCACTCCTTTTAAGCCTCTTGGAGTTATCATATCATTAAAACAAAAAGGCCTAACATCATGTTGCTTCTTTAGGTCATAATATGAAACCTAAGGCACCAAATGACTTTATATGAGTTCTAAATTTTTTCCAAGGCCTTCCTTCATTTTTATTCATCAAATATGACTCAAGAATGGCCTTAGAAAAATTTAAAACTCTCCCCCACCACAAGAACCCTCTTTAGCCGAGACTATGGGCTTCCTTAGCTTTATTGGAGTTCTCTTGGTTTTCTTGAATGAGGAAGCTTGTGGGGAGCACCTTAGGTGTCTCAAGAACTCATTTAAACTCTTAATTAGACCTAAGAATCATTATATAAAATCAAATTTTACAAGGTGCAATTGAAACCGTAGAACTTGCATCTTAAAATCTAATAGTTTTTTGATAATTTTCTTTGCATATTCTTAATCCCTACACCCTTTTTCTTTAGATTCATGCTTGGCTCTGCCTAAAAATCATCTCCTCCTAGGGTTTTCTCAAGTGGGGCGAAATGGTGGAGAAGGGAATCAAAGGTGACAACCATAGGAAGAGAAATTGCCTTGTTTTCTTGCTTTTTCTCACTTGAATCTTGTGTTCTTTGAGCTCCTCTCTTCAAATCCGAATTTTTCCCTTAAAAAATATTTATAAACTTCATTCTAATCATAGAAAATAAAGGAGAATGGAGGAGAAGAGGTTTAGAAGAGAAAGAGCATGAAAAACTACTAATTTCCATACCTTAAGCCTTTGATTTTTCCTCCTCTTTGCCTTCCTCTTGTGCACCACTCTCCCCAGGGTTTTCCTCTGGTTTTGGGCAGAACTCGATCATACAACATGAGGGGAGAAGAAGGGTGCATCATATATATAGGTAGGAATAAGTTACACTTTTTAAAAATTCCTATTTTGCCCTTTATTCTTGGTATTTTTGTTTCTCCTTCGTTTTAGCTCATTTTTTAGAACCGTCTTTTCTATTATAAAATTTAGGTTTCCAATTTAGTAAAATGCCTTTGAAATCACTCAAATTGGAGCTAAAACCTTCCCGAATGAATCATTCAAAGTTCAGGTCAACTGACGTTAGAAAACGTCTATTGGAGGGGTTTTAACTATCTCGGGGCTTTCCATAGTTTTTAGGGCCTCTGAGAACTCCAGAGAGCTCAAAATTTTCATTTAAATAGCCTTTTTGTGTGAATTCCAAAATTTGTTCAAAATTATGAAAATGCCATTACATTTTGTAAGTTTTTCGTAAGGAATTGTTTCTTCATTCTAACTCCGTTTTTCTTTTAATTTAAGCCTGAGATTCTCATATTTAGAAGTCTAGAATGCTTCCCAAATTTTTTGGGACCTTAACTACATCATCTTTGAGAACTTCTTTTTGTATCCAGTGAATTTCGTTCGTTTATAGAGAAATCGTACATTATGTTTCTCACATTTTCTCTAACTTTCAGAGAACCAGATATTACACATATGATTTCAACATAAAGACGAATACACTTATAAGTTAAAAAGACACTCTTAAACATTCTTTAACACAAAAAGGGATATAATAAAACATGTTTAAAATTACATTCAAGCTATACAATTCCTTCACCACTAAACCACATCTAGTGTAAACATTTTATAACATAGAAAACAATACAAGAAAATACACTAAAACTTAAAATTACAATTAAACTATCCAACACCCTCACCACTAAACTACATCTAACGTTTTATTAAATGCTATTATTTGTACACATAGATGTTGGCATGAATCCTACATCAATCAAGCTTCCCTCAATCTTCCTCTTTAATTTTGCTACCTTTATTATAATTGAAAGATAGATCTAATCCCCAACCATCTCTGTTTATCTGAAGTATGCATGCCTCCATTTCTTCTTGAAAAATAAAACTCCAATAACATTCCAAAACGATGTTGCAAAGCCAAGTCCTATGACAAAGTAAAACCATATCTTTTCTAGATCATCTTTTCCATCTTCATCTTTAACTTCTTCACCTTTGCATTCAAGACATTGATTGATTTCCTTATCAGGGCACTTACTTTGTAGTGGTTGCCCACAAAGATTTGCATTTCCAACATAAATAAATGTATTATCAAGAGTTGAAAGCTGGTTTCCTTGTGGAATTGGTCCTAAAAAGTTGTTGTAGGACAAGTTCAAGTGGCCATTGCACTTGATAGATGGTTATAAGAAAAGTCAATTGATTCTAGTGACTTTATGTCCCACATCCTTTTAGGGATCTCTCTAAACAAATAATTGTGTGATAGATTCAAGCCTTGCAATCCGATGAGGGTTGTTATTCCTTTCAGAATTGATCCAACCAAATAGTTTTTTGACAAGTCCATGTTAGACAAAAATCTCAAATTGCTGGTATAATCTAGTTCTCTTCCTTTTATTATTTCTTGGACATCCTCAAAATACCACTATAGAAGTACTAAATCTTCCACCACATTTGTTTCTTTATTAACCATTCCTTTCATATTGCTAATACAATTAGGTATATCACCAATTAAATTGTTTTTCCCAAGGTCTAAGAATTTCAATGTAGAGAGTTGGCATAACTGTGAAGGAATGGTACCATTGAACATGTTTTTCCCTAGTTTTAAAATCTATAATGAGGGAGAAGTATCCCCTGTCCATGATAGTATAGCTTGTGACAATTGATTTCCTCCAAGATCCAATGTTAGTAAGCTCCTCAAATTTTTCATGGACAATGGAAGCTTTCCTTGAATATTGTTATCATTCAAATGCAATGATAACAACGAATCAAGATTTTCTAAAGAGCTTGGAATAACACTTGTCAGCTTGTTGAATGATAAATTTATCTCACTCTAATTATCTCTCTAGCAATCTGGGATTTTACCTAATAACATGTTCTTTGAAAGATCAAGACTGCTCAAGGTCTCCTTTTTGCATAATGAGTTTGGAATTGAACCATGTATAAGATTATTTTAAAGATATAGGGACTCCAAATTGGGCATTATGTCAATGATGTTTTCAAGGAGTGGTCCAGTGATTTGGTTGTTGGAAAGGGTGAAATCCTTAAGATACTGAGACCTTTTTATTCTAGGATTGAGCCTTCCAAAGCATTGGAAGAAAGATCTATAATTTCAATACGACCACAACTATCCAGAATTTTTCCTTGTAAATTATTTCTAGAAAGAAATAGTGTGGTGAGATTTTCAAATTAACTAAATATTTGAGAAATGATACCACTAAAGTGATTATTTGAAAGATCAAGGACTTTTAGATTTATAAACTTTTCAAAACTCCTAGGTATAAGACCATCTGAATTGTTTCTAGCAAGATATAACTCTATCAAATTTAAAAGTTGTATAAAATCTTTTGGGGTGGTCTCATTTAAATGATTGTTAGAAGGCAATAGTGAGATCAGGCTAGACAAGTTTTCGAAAGAAAAAGAAATGGGACCAATAAATGAATTTAAGCCAAGATAAAGCCCTTTCAAGTTGGACAATCTTCTAAGAAAAGAAGGAATTAGACTAACAAATAAATTTGATTGGAAATCAAGGTATCCTAGTTTTTCAAATTTGCCCGACCAACTTGGCAAATTGCCACTAAATTCATTGTATCCCAAAGACAATTCCTCTAAGTTGTAGTCGAGACATCTAGATGCATTTTCATAACCCTAAAAAGTAGAATCTTCTTTAAACTTGTTAGATGTCAAGTGTAACATAAGTAGATCACAATTGTTCCTTAGAATTGATGACACAAAACTTAAGGCCATAGTACTAAATTTATTTTCAGAAATGTCAAGGTACGTAAGCCTGTTTAACTTAGAAAACCATGATGGAACTAAAACCAAGTTGTTTTGTGACAAAACAAAGACTTTATGGAAGACAAGTTTTCTAAAACATCAGGGATTGTACCATGCAGTGCATTTCCCGACATGGATAGCTTAACAAGGTTGTTACACTTGCCTAACCACAATGGCAATAAATTATGTGTGTTAATAGAAAGGTCAAGGATTTTAAGAGATATCATGTTTTGAAAAGCATTTAGAAATGGGGCATAAAGAGCATTGTATGCGAGATCAAATAAAAGAACCTTAGCAAAATTTGTGACATTAGGTGGAATGGGCAATTTGTCAAGTCCACAATTCCCTAGGTGTATTTGTAACAAAGAAGGAATCATGTTAAGTACCTGAAATAGAGTTAGTGCCTTCACTAGGTAAATGTTGCTCATATCAAGATGTTGCCATGACCAAAGTTGAGAAACCTAGTGAGTGTCATCATTAATATGTAAATCATTGAAACTTAGATCAAGATGGAGCAAGCTTGTGAAGTTTCCAACATTGTAGGGAATCCTCCCACTAAAATTGGACTAAGATAAAGAAAGATGTTTAAGCTATTTCATAGATCTATGGAAAGTTGGTATAGGAATGCCATTAAAATTGCTCCCAGTCAAGTCCAAATAGCTCATATATTTCAGCTCCAATAGAGAAGGATTGACTTCATTAGCCTTTATCCCATGAGACACACACCCATCATCCTCTACCTCCAATCTCGTTATTGTATAAGAATGAAATTGGTTGCATGGGTTGCTGATGTCAAGCTTGACCACATTTTTGGAAATGGTGTTGCAGCCAATGCCATCCAACTGGCAACAATCAGTGTCATTCTTCCAAGAGGAAAGTTGATTATTTGGATCTTGTAAGCTTGCTTTGAACTTGATAAGAGCTCTTTCTCTTGTTCAATGCAGACCATGGTTGAAACACTCTCACTTAAACACAATTTTGAAGATTCAGTAAAGAGGAAAACCAAGGCAAAGATAGTAGGGAGGAAAACCAAGGCAAAGATAGCAGTCACAAAACTTCCCCATGTTTGTAAGAAAAGGGTAAGGCAAAGGAAAAAAACTAGGCTCTGTGTTGTGGCTTTCAATAAGCTTAGATAACCCTTATATAAGCTTGTGATTGGCTAAATGTTTCAATGTAGGGGTAACTGTAGAATCACAATGCGACCACCTTCTTTGAAAGAGCTGATATTCTTTATCAAAGTGAAGTCTACTAGCTTCTCAAGTCAACGTTAATGAAATTCCTCCAGTTTTAAAGTTTTCTAGTTTTGCCTTCACCTTACATTACATTTTCGGCTTTTAAGTGGGCTTTATCTTCATCATAGATCTTTCCTCTAGAATTTCAATTAAATAACTTAATCGCAACTCCTAACCCTAAATTTGCAAACTATGGAATGGAAATGGAATAGGTTTGAATAGAATAACCATTTCTATTTAGTGCTTGGTTCTTTCAAAGTTCACTTCCATTTTTTTTTCCTATATTTCGTTTTTATGTTTGATACAAATGGAAGAATGAAGAATTAATATTATAATCATAAATTGGACAAAGTAAGATTTTTTTTTTTAAATATACTAGTATTTGAGCGTAGCAAGCCTGGAATAAGTACACAGAATTAAGCAGGGCCTCGAGGGTAATAAGCAAAGACATTTAAGGTAACATTATTATAAAGGAGCGGGTATCCTCACAACTTTTATGATTGTCTATTTAAGGGATCCGCAAACAACCCTAATGCCATTTCATGAAAAAAAAAAAGAGATTGAAATTAAGTCCTCTAACAGTCTCATAATATTATAATCACTCCACTTACTTGCTACTGCCATATTCCAAAGCATTCCAAGTTCTTTTTGAATGCAAATTTGTTTTATTGAGAATACTCTATTTGTTTAATTCACATTTTCCAATTCTAAGCCTTTAAACATTTACAACTGTCCATGCTTTTTGTTGCGTTGCTATCATTTGCCGTGTTTGATTTCTTTTCTTGATTTCTGCTATACTTGCAAGGTTTGGTAAGGGAATAATTTAACATTTTAGATAAAGTTAAGGGATTAAAAGATTAATTTAATCTAAAATTTATAATTTTATATGAATTAAGACCTGAATCTTGGTTCGCTGGACAATTTGGGGTTGTTATTGTTGGGGAGACTTTAGTTGGGTATGTTCACGCCATATCCCCACTTTTTTTTTTTTAAATGCCCAAATGGTAGTTATGGTCGGAAAAGATTGTGATATTGCTTCATGTGTATCAATTTTCTTAATTAAAATTTTAACTCAATCTATGTAGTCAAACTCTTGCTACTTGGTGTTTACATTTTTAACCTTGAAATTCCAAACTCCTTCGAATGGATGAGGGGCGATATGTTGGGCAAGAAGACCAGAGAGTTTTATTTTCCTTTTGTACATATTGTTTATTCCACAGTCAACGAGGCACAGGATCTCTCATTCCCACATCAGGGACCACATTCTGGAATTAAAATTCATATGTATATTAGATGAATACGAATGTAATCATGACCTTTCCATCTGCCTTCACGTAAGAATTGCTCGTCCTATGAAAAGTCATCCATCAATTGACTTCAGTGTTACGCCCTTGCTTCCTTCCGCATTGAATGAGGCTTAGCATCTCTCATTATTATTATTATTATTATTATTCTTTAACTTGTACCAAACTTACTTAGGTGCATGAGACTAGGAATTAGATATGCGTAAGACTGTGGAAAAGGAGACACTTGGAAAGCTTTTTTTAATTTTTGGAGGGAAGAAGCTGCTCATTTTTCAAAAGGTACTTATTTTAATTTTTTAACGTATTTGACCAAGCATTTGAAAAAAGAAAAAAGTTGCTTTTGAATGGGAATAAATCTAAATTTTTCTATTGCAGAAAGGAAAAAGTTATTTTAAGTAAAACAAAAATATCTTTACTCGAAATGATTAATTACCATATTATCCATTACTCTCTTCTACCTGGAGTCTCCTTTTATGCCATTTTCACCTATTTTCTCACCCTTATATGGTTATTTGACTCATTTTCATATATTTATTTTAATTATATATATATATGTATTTAATGTGATTTAAATTTTTTTTTATATATTTAATGTGATTTTAGTTTATTATTTATATTGAAGAAAAAATTATAAACTTAATTAAAACTAACCATAATGAATATTAAAATTATTTATCCATCCAAATATTATTAAATGCAAAATCAAATATATTCAAGTCATTTTTAGTAATTGATAGTGAAAAGAAATTTTTTTCTAAATACAATAATATTAATAAAATTATTTATTAAATGATTTTGTAAACAGAAACTATTTTTTGTCCTTCTAAAACTTCATTTGGAAAAAGAGTAAATTATACAAATTTCACTAAATTTTATTAAAATTATAGAAATCACCCATCTATTTTTAAAATATACATAAATTTCTTTTAAGTTTTGCTTAAATTATACATCCCTCCTCTCTATTTTCAAAATATACACAAATCTTCCTTAAAACAAAATAAATTACATAGATTTTGTGTAAATTTTGTTGAATTTACACAAAGCTCTCCTCTATTTTTAATCAAAACTACACAAACCTCTTCTAAAAATATAAGGAAGGTCTGTGTAATATTAAAAATATTGAAGAAATATCTATGTAACTTACTCTTTGTTTCACTTGTAGTGTTTGATTTTTTTTCCTTGTTTCTAGCATGCTTGCAGAGTTAGGTAAAGGATTAATTTAAAATTTTAAATAAATTTAAGGAATTAAAATTTTAATTTAATATAAATTCTTTATTTTTATATTTTTATATGAATTAGAACTTGAATCTTGGCTCGTTATATATGATGTGTCTAGACAGTTTGAGGTTATGTAGGAAAATAACGAATTGAACACATTCATTCTAGCTTTAAATATAGCGTAATAATAATAATAATAATAATAATAATAATAATAATAATAATAATAATAATAATAATAATAATAATAATAAGACACTAGATCCTCATTTATGGAAGAAGAAGATCGTCGAGAAAATGAACATTTTTTCTGAAGAAATTCAATTTAAAAATATCAACAAAAATATTGATGACTGGACTTTACCTCCAATAAACTCAGAAAATCTTTATCAACAAACTCAAGCAAAACATTGGTTTTCAAAAACTGACTACATAGTCAGAACCGTTGAAGAATCAATTTCGGTAAAACCAGAAAAAGAGGAATTTCTTCTCTTATCTCCAAAATCGATAAATCACCATAGAAAAACTTATAATTATATCCATATTGGATGTGTTCAAATTGCTTTAAAACCTTTGGTCCGCAGAGGTCTGAATGTTTCTGCCCTTGTTGCATTAAGGGATGGAAGGCATTTTGGTTATGCCGACTCCCTTCTAGCAGCTGCAGAAGTCGGACTTCATGATGGTCCTGTGTATTTTAACTGTTTTCCAGATAAACTTGTAGATCTAAAAGATCAACATGTTTTGGACACTTTAAAATTAAACATCAAACTTCATGGATTTAATATGAAGCCTGATTCTATACCCGTAGCTCTCATATATACAATCCAATACAGAGCTTTAAATTCCTCCACTTCTATGTGCAAAATTCCTAAAGATGAAGGCCAAACTATAGTCTTCCTTACGGACCACACAAATACAAACATAACAATTCCCTAAACAATTATGTGGGAAAATGTTACCCTACCAAACGAATGGGTTATGGAAAAGGCTGTTCAGTCTGTACCTCGACCCATGCCTCAAATTAGTTCAATCTCTCAAACACAAATTGGAACGGTTAGATTATCTTTTGATAGATCTAGAAGTTCTATGAGTCAACTTTCAAGATCTGTGTCATCCAGATATGATGATTTTAGATCTGCTAACATTGAGTTACCAAGAAGTTCCTGTTCTTCGGTACCTCACCAAACACTTTCATCTGTTATCTATGCTCATCCACCTGAAACTAGGATACCTAACCCTGTGTCCGCTAACGTTTCAATTCATGGAATAGATAACACCCCAAATATTCCTCAAACAAGTTATCAAAAGGAAGATGATTTACAAACCAATCTATCACCAACAGCTTCGGATATGATAAATGAACCTCAATATGTTCAAACTATTACACAACAATTTGAAATTGATAAACCTACCCTTCAGAAAGAATTTTACTCTTCTGAAAATACTTTGAAAAGAAATTGGTTTTTTAATCAATTTAAAGGAACATTTCGAAAACAGATTCAAGAAGAATTTTACAAGTTTCTTGAAGAATTTCAAATTAACATTCCATTTTTTGAGTGGTTTGAAGTCTATGCTCAAACTCATCATTTGAATTACCCTTATTTACAAACTATAAATGTTGCTAAAACTGATTGGAAATCACCACAGGGAGAAATAACTTCTTTTGAGTTACCTCCCCAAAATTTTTTTCAAATCCCTCATTTGATTGACGATAAAAGACAACCAATTGTAGCTTCACCCTTTCAATTTAAACATTCAGATGAACCTTTAAACCCAAAAGATGTTAAAAAACTTGTAGAACAAAATAATTATACAAATCAGTATCTTCAGATTCTTGGAGATCATTTGATTCAAATACCTTCGAAATCCCTTTCTCAAGAACAAATGCTTTCAACACCAAAACCTGAAATACAACTTCCTTTATTTAAACCTTTTACTCTTAATCCACGAATTAAGTCAAGCCTTCAAAACAAAAAAGCTGAATTTATACAAAAAATTGAACACCAACTCAGTATCCGAAATACAACTATTCCTGAAACACCCCAATCATCGAGTTCTACAACTCAAGACCCAATTGTTTTACAGATTAATGAAACTAACTCCGAATCTGATAATACAGTTCATTCCCTCCAAATAAACCAAAAACTTTGGAAAAAATCTTCTAAAGCATACTATCCTAGAGCTACCCCTTCGGATGTGCTAATTGAAGAAACTACACCCCAACTCAAGTCTTTCAACGCCGATCATATCTATGAATGGAACATAGACGGTCAAACTGAGAGACAAATTCTTAATCTTCTCCAACATATGAGTATGGTATGTACAGCATATCAAACTCAGCATAATTATTCTGATAAAGAAATCACTAATCTTTTAATTGCCGATTTTACTGGTCAATTAAAGGGCTGGTGGGATCATTCTATTTCATCACATGACAAAGAAACAATTTTCAAAGCAATCAAAACCGAATCTGATGGTACACCCATTACTAGTAATGGCGAACCTATATCTGATTCTGTTAACACCTTAATTTTTACAATAATTAAACATTTTATTGGCGATCCATCTTTGTGGAAAGATCGCTCTGCTGAACTTCTTGCAAATCTTAAGTGCCGCACTCTGTCTAATTTTAGATGGTATAGAGATACTTTCCTTACTAGAGTGTTTACTAGAGATGATGCAAATCAACCTTTTTGGAAAGAAAAATTCCTAGCCAGATTACCAACCACGTTTGGTGATAAGGTTAGAGAAAAGCTTAGAAGTTTAAATGATGGCATCATTCCTTACGAACATTTAACGTATGGGCAATTAATCTCTTATGTTCAAAAAACGGCCCTTAAAATTTGTCAAGATGATAAAATCCAACATCAGTTAGCAAAAGAAAAAGCCGCAACCAAGAAAGAATTGGGATCTTTCTGTGAACAATTTGGCTTTCCTGGTTGTAAGAAACCTAAACAAAAGGCCAAACGCCACTTTACTCCTTATACTAAAAAACATCAAAAATACAAAACTCCTTATAAAAACTATAAAGCTAATACTCCCCCTAGGAAAATGAAAAAACAATTTAGATCAAAACCTCCCATTGATCTTCCCAAACAAACAAACGTTATTTGCTATAAATGTGGAAAACCTCGTCATATCTCCAAATATTGTAGGTTTACCAACAAACTTAAAACTATTCAATTAGAAGAATCGGTCCTTAACCAAATTAATAAACTCATAATAGACTCTGAATCAGATCAAGAATCTATTCCGGAATCTAATACTTCTTCTGAAGATCTTAACCAAATCCAAGAAGATGAGTTTTATAACTCTTCTGATGAATCCTCTTCTACCATAAACATGATAAGTCAAGAACATAATCTCCTTTTTGAAACCATTAATCAATTACCAGAGACACTAAAAGCCGAATACCTCAACAAATTTAAAGATATCCTAAGTCAACCTTCTTCATCTACTCCTCATAAACCTTCTGTTTCGATAAATAAGTACAATTTAACTCAAACCCTTGATAAATTTAAACATTCTGTCAAACAAACAACTATCAAAGATCTTCAATCTGAAATTAATTATCTCAAAACAGAAGTCCAATTGCTCAAACTCCGGCAAGACAATAATGAACTTCTAGTTTCCCAAATTCTACATCCACAAACTCCTTTGGAAAACCAAACCAATCCCCTCGAAACCCAAGATAATATCCAAAAGAACATAGACGAACCATTCTTAAATCTGATTTCAAAAGTCAGATTCCAAAAATTTTATATTAAAGCAAAAATAATCATTCACCATGATTTGATTTTAGACCAAATCGTTTTATTTGATACTGGTGCTGATTGCAATTGTATTTTGGAAGGAATCGTTCCTACAAAATATTTTGAAAAAATGACTAAACGTTTTCGTGGGATTACTAAAACACGTTTAGACGTTAGTTATAAACTTTCAAATGTGTTAATCGAAAACAAGTCTTTAAAGATAAAAACACCTTTTATTTTAGTTAAAGATATGCCAGAACAGATTATTCTAGGCGCACCTTTTGCGACTTTGTTACTTCCTTACGAAACAAATACTGAGGGAATTTCAAAACAACATATGGGTGAAACTATTGTGTTTCCTTGGACCCAATCTGTAAAAATCAAGAATATAAATCCTATTTTTCTAAAACAACAACAAATTAATTTTTTAAAAGAAGAAATTTCTTTTCAGAAAATCGATCAATTACTTTCTCAACAATCTCTCCAACAAAAAATTCAACGATATTTAGAAAAAATTCATTCTACCATTTGTGCTGATTTACCAAATGCCTTTTGGGATAGAAAACAACATATGGTCGATTTACCATATGAAAAAGACTTTTCTGAAAAACAAATTCCAACCAAGGCCAGACCAATACAAATGTCTCAAGATCTTCTTGAACTTTGCAAAAAAGAAATTCAAGATCTTTTAGACAAACAATTAATTAGACAAAGCCGTAGCCCATGGTCTTGTGCTGCTTTTTATGTTAATAAAAATGCTGAAATAGAACGTGGCGCTCCTCGTCTAGTAATCAACTATAAACCTTTAAATACCGCTTTACGATGGATTAGGTATCCCATACCTAATAAATCTGACCTTCTTAAACGACTATATTCTGCAAAACTATTTTCAAAGTTTGACCTAAAATCAGGATTCTGGCAAATCCAGATTTTTGAAAAAGATAGATATAAAACTGCTTTTACTGTACCCTTTGGTCAATTCGAATGGAACGTTATGCCTTTTGGTTTAAAAAACGCTCCTTCTGAATTCCAGAGAATTATGAATGAAATATTTAACGATTATAGTCAATTTATCATTGTCTATATTGATGATGTATTAATATTTTCCCATTCAATCGAACAGCATTTTAATCACCTTTTTACTTTCATTAAAATTGCTGAGAAAAATGGGTTAGTCGTTTTTAAACCAAAAATCTCGCTTTTTCAAACTAAAGTTCGATTCCTTGGGCATTGGATCCATCAAGGAACAATAACCCCGATCGATCGTGCCATTCAGTTTGCTAATAAATTTCCTGATCAAATAATCGATAAAACTCAGTTACAGTGATTCTTAGGCTGCTTAAATTATGTCGCTGACTTTATTCTTCAGCTTAGTAATTTTCTAAAGCCTCTTCATCAACGTCTCAAGAATAATCCTCCTCCTTGGACGGATATTCACACCAATATCGTCAAACAAATCAAACTTCAGGTTAAGGAACTTCCTTGTCTTAGCCTTCCAAATCCTCTTGCTCTTAAAATTGTTGAGACTAATGCCTCTGACATTGGTTGTGGTGGCATTCTCAAACAAAGGATTGAGAATCAAGAGAAAATTATTTCTTTTACATCCAAACATTGGAATACTGCTCAGCAGAATTATTCCACAATCAAAAAAGAAATTTTATCAATTGTTTTATGCATTACAAAATTTTAAGCTGATCTCTTAAACCAAAAATTTTTAGTTCGGATTGATTGTAAATCTGCAAAAGACGTTTTACAAAAAGATGTCAAAAATCTTGTTTCAAAACAAATTTTTGCCAGATGGCAAGCTTTATTAAGCATTTTTGATTTCGACATTGAATTTATTAAAGGATCTTCAAATTCCCTTCCCGACTTTCTAACCCGTGAATATTTGCAGGGAAAAATAAACGAGTGATTGTGTGACCCTACCTATTCACTAAAATGCCTCGCAAGAAAAAACCTGGTGACGAAAAAGACAAAAAGAAAGAAAAAATGGAAGAGCCCTCGATTGGGGCCCAACCTCCAATTTCCTCAGCAGAATTACAAGAGCTGCTGAACAAACTTGCAGGGTCTCAATCCCAGCAATCAACAGGGTCTTCGACCCGTCCAGCTTCTGGGTCTTCGACCCCAAAACCATCAACTAGGTCTTCGACCCAATTATCCGAAAAGAAAACCCTCCAATCCTATGCCCAAAGGCTTCCATCCCATTCTTGGAGCCAAACAGTGGCCAGTCCAAATGAAACCACCCTTGCCCTTACGGCCATTTCCAAACAGGAGTATGATCTCCATAACTTCAATTATGGACATCAATTAGCCCAGAGAAAACCTGTGGCTGCCCTTTCCAATCAACTAGTAATTGCCCCCTCTCACACAATTACTACCCAAACAAAAAAGATATCAACCCCTTATGTTCAAAAACCCGGACGATACATGACTATTGTCCAAATAGAACCCGAGTTCTCGGCTCAAACTCCAAACTTAACGGCTATGAAATTATTTCCTCCAGGGAAACATTTCATTCCCGCTGATCCGAGAAAAACAAGAGAATACTGTGAGTTAATATTAATTCATTCTGGTTCGATTTCCTTACCTCGAAAAAGGATCCTACCAATGAATTGGTAATAACTCATTCTCAACTTCAAATTTTGAAAGTTCTCACGCCATCCCAGTGGGGACCGGATTTAAACAAACCAAAATTTTGGGATATCAATTTTGAACCTAATGGATATACATACTGAGATTATCAGAAAGCCTGGTATAATATCTTTTGGGATCAAAATAAAGATTACAAACATACTTGGTTTATCTATTTCAAAAAAGATACCAAGTACAAATTTCCTCAATGGTTTTCATTATGGTGGGATTTCTTTGGTCCATTACCAGAGATCTTACCCCCCTAATACAGAATGCCTTTGAACTTTTTAAACAAAAATTCAATATAAGTGTAGATCCTGTTGTCCCGTTGGAATTACACTATTTTTCAAAACTTTCGGCTGCCTGGATATTTTCTTGGCAATACCGATTTTCTCATGACAATCTAAACTCGGCTCTCCTACCACAATTACAGTGTGTTCCGTTTGTTAGATGGTGGGACAAGTTTAAAACAAATAACATTGACTCAAATGCAGTGGCTCAATGGTTTAAAAAGAACCCAGAATTCTTATGTCTCTCGGAACAATCAATTTTCCTTAATCAGAGATCAAGAATTCAATCCAAATTAGCTGCTGTGGATAACAGAACCGACCTCATCAAACAATTAAACTTTATGATCAAACAATAAAAAGATGAGGAAGCTTCTCCAAGTCATACCCAACAAGATTCATCGGCAGATTCAGACAATGAAGAAACTGATGATGAAGATAACTTAGACCTCATTGTTGACCTAAATGAAGACTAGTCAGTATGATGTCAGATCTACACTGTTGTATTCACCTGACACTATAGTTTCACTCTACCTGTAAAATTTGTATTACTAAAGTGTCGGCAAAGTCAACAACACTGTAGCAAAAGTCAAATTTACTGTAGCAAATAGTAGCCGGACCGGAACTGTTCAAGTTACTATTAGGTTACAGGTCACCTAAATAGTGTTTCCCGGATCTATAAAATCCAACTGATCCAAGAGGTCAGCAGGATTCGGAATACACTCTCCCCTTCTCTCTAAAACTCCCTCTCCTCTTCTCTAGAGAGATTTCTCTCTGAAGCTCTCTCCTTTCTCCTTTTCTCTTCTCTTTTGTAAGTACATGTTTTAATAGACTTTATTTTCAGTTCTTATTCATGTTCTGCATATGCATATGCTTACTCTCTTCTCCTCTATGAACTAAGCACAGTGCGGATTACCGTCGTTCTTAGTTTTCTATCTTATTTCCCTTAGCATATTTATTTCCGTCATTTATGTTTTAAGCAGTCCGTCTGCTCCTCTACTTTCCAGCTCTTAATTTTCTGTCTCACTCCCTCTCCCCGGGGCCTCTCCCGTCCCTTGGTATCAATTATTATTATTATTATTATTATTATTATTATTATTATTATTATTATTATTATTATTATTATTATAAAGTGCGATGAAATTAACAAATTGAATAAAAATAGAAATGGGGAGGAACTGTTTAATTTCATTTTAATTCTTTAAAATGATAAAAAAATTATAAATCTTTAAAAAAAATCATTGTTAATATTACATTAAAGGAAATCCCATAGAAGGATTATAATTTGATAGAACTTTTATTTTATTAAAAAGACCTTGAAAATTAAACTTCTTCTAATGAATTAGGGTGAAAATTTGCCTTTAAAATTTTCAAAAGTCATTACTTATACTTCCTAAAGTTATAACTTAATCTTTTTTATGTTATAAAATATTTTCTCAGATAATAACTTTTAAGAATATGAATGATAAGTTTAAAAATTATTAATTATAACTATGATTCTTTAAAATAAAATCTTAAATTTTAAGGTTTTTTAATATTATTTTTACTAATTTATGGTATTTATGTATACTTTTTTCTTATATCAAAGCTGCAGTAAGTTCCTTTGTCCCTCTACTGAGGGCATTTTCATGTACTGCATTTTGGACTATCAGAGTTTTCATACTTTTTTTTTTCCAAGTTATACTTGGACGCTTGCTTAATATTCAACCATGGTCCTCCTTAATTAGAGCCATTGCAATAGGTTGATATGAGACACTGTTTTTTTAGATCTAGCTCAATGGGTTAATTCCTGGAAGTGATGACAGCGGGCATAGCGAATATGCAAAGGTTTTGGCCACTTGACAAGTTAATCACCTATGAAGCAAAAGTATTTCTAAATTCAAACAGCACACAATTTACTACTCTAAAATTAATACCATGTGGTACTTTTTTTAACAGCAATTTGTATTGGATAAATTGTAAATTGTGTACAAATTTTTTAATCTAAACTTTGAAATCTAAAATTAAATCTTATTTTTTAACAAAATTATATGAACTATGAGATTATGTTGGAAAACCTGAATTATTATTTTGATAAAATAATATCATGGAAGGTTAATATCTATTTTGTACGTTGTAATAATTATCATATATTATAAACATTATATATTTACGTAATATATATTGTCATACCCTGGCCTTATATTTTTAAAAAATTATCATATGCCCAATATAGTCATATCCTTACTTTCGCAGTGCTTTTGATCTAGATGAAGGAACAAGGATTAAATGGCTCTAGGGGCTGGCCTAACTTAGCCGCTAAATCATGATAAGTCTTATATATAAGTTGAACAGTTAAAGCCCAAAAGGAGGTTTGCAGAAAAAATGGCCTTTTATTTATTTATTTTTCTTTTTAATGAAAACCAAAATCAAATAAACCAAAATGGTTTTTAAATCAGATAATGCTAATGTGATAAATGAAATTTAGCTTAGACAAAGATGGCGTAGGAACTTAGGGGGATGTGCTCCTTTGATTGGATGTCTTCACCCTCATTTGCCATAGCCTTTAATTTTGGGTTCATTTATACAAATACCATAGTTGAAATTTAAAAAACTTATGCCTATGCCTTTGATGAATTATGTTTTACGACACATTCCTCTCCACAACATTTTACACAAGTAAAATCACACTATTATCTATTAATATAATTTGAAACTAAAAGGGGCTAGGAAGTTAATGTAAGTTGCTCATAAAATTAAACATTAAGAGGGCTTACTACATAGTTTATTGATTTTTCTTTGTTCTGTTACAATGAAAATCTGTTTTCAAGTTAAAAGCATCTTGATTCACATTTGTTCAAAAAAAAAAAAAGGAAAAAAAAGTAAGTATATATATTGCACAGATCTAAGAGTATCTAGGAAATTGAAAATGCATATAATTTTTACATAGAGATGAATATACTTATGAGTTAAGAAGACACTCTTAAACATTCTTTAACACAAAAAGCGATACAAGAAAACATGCTTAAAATTACATTCAAACTATGCAATTCCGTCAATACTAAACCACATCTAGTGTAAACATCTTTTTAAAACATAGAAAATAATATAATTAAACACATTGGAACTTAAAATAACAATCAAACTATCCAACACTCTTACCACTAAACCATATCTAGTGTTTTATTAAATACTATTATTTGTACACATAGATGTTGGCATGAATCATATATCAACCAAGCTTCCCTTTATCTTCCTCTTTAATTTTGCTACATTTATTGCAATTAAAACATAGATCTTATGCCCAACCATCTCTACACATCTTAAGTATGCATGCCTCTATTTCTTCTTGAAAAATAAAACTCCAATAACACTCTAAAACCCTAATGCAAAGCCAAGTGCTATGACAAAGTAAAACCATATCTTTTTAGGATCATCATTTCTATCTTCATCTTTAACTTGTTCACTTTTGCATTGAAGACATTGATTGATCTCTTTACTAGGGAACTTATTTTATAGTGGTTGCCCACAAAGATTTGGGTTTCTAGCATAAATAAATGTATCATTAAGAGTTGAAAGCTGGTTTGCTTGGGAATTGGTCTTGAAATGTCATTATAGGACAAGTTTAAGTGGCTTAACCATGCTAATTTAGACATGCTATTTGGGATTGCACTTGATAGATGATTATAAGAAAAGTCAATGGATTCTAAACACTCCATGTCCCCTATCCTTTTAGGGATCTCTCCAGACAAATGATTGTGTGATAGATTCAAGCTTTGCAATCCTGTAAGTGTCAATATTCCTTTCGGAATTGATCTAACCAAATGGTTTTTTGACAAATCCATGTTGGACAAAAACCCTAAATTGCTGGTATAATTTAGTTCTCTTCCTGTCATTATTTGTTGGACATCCTCCAAATACCATGGTAAAAATACTAAATATTCTACCACATTTGTTTCTTTATTAACTATTCCTTTCATATGGCCAATACAATTAGGTATTTTACCTACTAAATTGTTTTCCCCAAGATACTGTCATACCATAATATTTCAATCTTAATGTTACATACTGTAACACCTTCATTCTAGCTCATCTCATGCCTTTGAATAGTATAATTATCATGAAACATACACATAATTCTCATAGAGGAGGCATAAAAATTTGGACTTTTATTTGTAAGTCATCCTATCCAAAAACTCATTCGGTGTCACGTGGACTGTGTGAGCTCATTCTATGCATCTTCATATTTAATTGCACAATTACAACTCATTTCAATCACAAAAACTAGCTCACAACTCATGGAAACCGAAGGGAGACATGGGACATGCATATTTCTCTTCGGCCAGACTTGGCCCCATTTTTGGGCAAACTTGGAAAATTCATAAGTAAATCTCGAAAAATTAAAAATATGCACTCTTGGTCATTATGGAAAGCTTATACTGTATACTTCATGGGAAAAATATATACAAGTCATAAAATCCCACACATAAAGCGTTTGACACGTGAAATCAACTGCAGGTCGGAGGGGTTCCTGATACTGTCACAGTTTACTGATATGAATTTCAAAAATGTCTAACTAATTCCACAAAAATCAAATGCTTGCAAATAATACCACTATGGAAAGATGTGGATGTTAACCAGAGAGAAAAAATATCTCCAGATCAGTTCATTAAGCCAAACTCCCGGAAATCGATGGAACAGTACTTCGGGTCTGGCAAGATGTCTGATACTGGGCAGAACCTTCGAAAATGCATATCTTCCTCTCTAGACCTCCAAATGAGGTGCTTATAGTTTCTAAAAGTCACTGTGACTGTCTAGTTTCTGCATATAAAATTTCGTAGCCATTGGACTACGTTTGCCCCTCGGATGACATAATTCCATAACTGACCAAATGAACAGTGTTTCTAAAAATATGAAATTCTGATACCAACTTTGAAAAATCATAGAAAATTATACAGACCTCCAAATGACTTGATCTTTAGCTTCCCAAAAATCTCTTAATGAGACCTAAGTGCATGCCAAGTTTCAGGGCAAGATTAACTCATTTGGCCAAAAAATGGTATAGGGTTCCATTATGGTCAATTTTGGCTCCATATTGGGTACCAAAATTGCCAAATGGATTTCCCTTGGTCTTGGCACCTTTTGGGCAAGTCTAAAAGTACATTTAAGACTTGTGTGAGCTGCCCAAATGGTCCCAAACCTCATGCATCTCATTTTGGCCATTCAACCCACATTTATGCACACTTCCATCATACTTTCATATTGCATAATTTGGCATCTCATGCTCAAAATGTAGGCGAGAAGTCATACATCATATTCATACATTTAAACATCATATATTTACATGTGTCTCAAGGGTCATGTGCCATTTACAATAATCATATACATTATTGAACATCATTATGGTTCAAAAAGAATACAAACTAGGCCTAGGCTTGTCAATCTCCTTCTTTCATGGTTGTTGGCTCCCTTCACCATAGCTATTTGGTCCACCTAGCATATTAGAACATTGGAGAGGAGGGGATGAGATTCAAAGAATCCCAATAGCTCATCTCCCATTCAATCACACATAATATGTACAAAGAAAGTTTTTCAAATGCATGTATGGAAAAATGGAAGTCATGGACATTTTCAAAGCAACCTTGGCATGTGAATCAATCATACAAGACATTCAAGAGTTCCCCAAGTGTTTGGATTGGCCTCACACTTCTCCTCATGGATTTTGGACTTGCCTCACCCATTTTTTAAGAGCTTTGGACTCAACCATACTCTTAGGAGCCCACTTTGCTTTTGGGAGACTCTTTGCTATGTCTCAACCAAGCTCAAGGGTTCTTAGCTCATCCTCACCAAAGGGAAGAGTTCTTGGCCTCTCCTCACTCAAGCAAACTCATACAAATATCATAGATTCATTTAAACATAACATGGCATCAAGGATCATGAAATATAAAGGCATGCTAGCATACTTTTCTTAGCTTGAAAATACACATACACGCATTTTAAAACAAGCTAAACACACATTCATGCATGAGAGAAGGTGGAGAGAGCTACCTTGCACAATTTCATACACTTTTTTCTTAGCTTTCAAGCCTCCTCTTTCGGCCACGCACCCACAATTTGGTGGAAATAGTTTCTCTTGGCCTAGATACAATTTATGGAAGTCAATTAGGTCTATGAAACATATTCTAAGGCTACATCACTTGATACAACACTAGATTGCTCTATAGGCTCCATTATGGTCCATAATCACACCTAATGAAGCAACACCCATCAAATGACTTCTAGGCCTCATTCTTTCTTTTCAATTATGATTCTTGACTCCTTTTAAACCTCTTGGAGTCATCACATCATTAAAACAAAGGGCCTAGCATCATGTTGCTTCTTTAGGTCCTAATATGGAACCTATGGCACCAATTCACTTTCTTTGAGTTCTAAATTTTTTCTAAGGCCTCTACTCATATTCACTTATCACATATGACTCAAGAATAGCCTTAGAAAAATTTAAAACTCTCCCTAGCTATAGGAACTTGCCTAGGCCGAGACTATGGGGGGAAGAAGAGTTCATGGCCTTCTTGATTTTTCCTTGATGGGAGACACACTTGGGAGACTTCCTAGAGGTCTTAGGAGCTCAATCAAATACTCATATATGCTAGGGAATGCATGAATCAAATCAGCTTTTGCAATCCTTTCAAATGCACTACACTTTTTCTACTTAGAGTTCATTAATTGTTCTTGCAATTTCTTTGCTTTCTTGGATGGGAGGTGCATGTGGGAAGCTCTCTAGGGGTCTTAGGAGCATGTTTAAACATTCAATTAAGTTTAAGAACATTCATATAAAATCAGATTTGCAAGGGAGCATTTGGATCCCTAATGATTCTATCTTGTCTCTTAATGCTCCTTTCTTGATTCTATTGGTTCCTTCTTAATCCTTGCCATCTAAAACCTTTAATCCTTCCATAAATTAGGCAGAAAACAGCCCCTAAAAATTGGGCTCATGATGCCCAAATTCGTGCAAGAGGGAGGGGGAGGGAGAAACTACCAAAGAATAGAAGTTTTACCTTATTTTTTTGCTTCCTTTGGCTTGTTCTTCCACTTGGTTGGCTTACTCCCTCAATTTTCGAAATTTCCCTCTCTGTTCTGCCCCAAAAACAGCACCAAAATCTCCATTAAAATCATAGAAAGAAAGCTTGAGAGGAGAGGAGCAAGGTTCAAGAAGGAAGGATATAGAATTTCTTAAAGTTTCTTACCTTTTTCTTGAATCTCTTCCTCCAAAATCCTCCTCCTCTTGTGCGCCTAAGAAGCTGGAGTTTTCCTCTGAAATTGGGCAGAAGCAAGTCGGTCTTAGAGAGGAGAGAAAGAACGTGGATAAGAAGGAGCTAAAAGGCACTTTATGTAACTTTTTACTTTTGCATTTTAGTCCCTTTTCTTGGCTTTTTCATTTTAGACTCATATCAACTTCTTTTTGAAAATTTTCTTTTCCATCATATTCCTTAGGCTCTTAATCATAAGAATTGCCTTTGGAATCACTCAAAAAGAATCTGAAACCATTCCGAACCGTTCAGTCAAAGTTTTGGTCAATATTTGCGAAAATCGCTCACCGGAGGGGTTTCAACTGTTCTAGGGGTTCCCATGGTTTTCAGGGCCTCTGAGAACCCTAGAAAGGTCAAATTTTACATTTAAAAAGCTCTCCTGTGAGTTTTCAAAATTTTTCAAAAATTACAAAAATACCCCTACTTTCTTCGGCAAATTTTCTGAGCTCCTCTGGCTCTGGTTTTCGGGCATCTCAAACCTCAAATCTTCATTTTCTAATATTCAAAATTTTATCATAATTTTAGTTGGCCCCAATTCTTTCTATTTCGAGGACTTCCTTTTATATTTGACCCATTTTTGACATTTACGGAGAAACCGAACATCGTGTTTCTCACGTTTTGCATTTCTCATGTTTACGGAGGGATTAGATGTTACACATACTCGTGCATGTTCATCCACTTCTAAAGGAAAAGTAACCAAAATTTTATGTTTATTAGTATAACATCGGGGTTGAAAATTTCCATTCCTTGTCTCATGAACCCCATAACCTCACCAACAATATTCTTTAGTCATATTACATCCATGTAACTTATAAACATTTCAAAACAATCCACAAACCATGGATAATGAGCTAAAATGTAGAAAAATGGCTTATTCATCACGGGTCCAAAATGGCAGATTTCTGGGGCAGTTTTTAAAAATCATAACTAAATATAGAAAAATCAAAATCTACTGAACCATGACTTCTTGGAAATCCTTGAATGTTAACTTTAAGCTAAAAATAATTTCAAGCCATGAACACATCATTTGTGCCATGTTTGACAATAGAAAATTGGTGAAGGTCAGGCTATCAAGTGTTTTTGATACAGCTTACTGATATAAAGTTTAAAAATATACAATTAATTCCACAAAATCCAATCCATGTAAACTACACCAATTTGGAAAGCTACGGATGTTAACTAGAGGGGAAAAATAGTTCTAGATTAATTCAAGAGCATTTAGACCTCAAAAATCAATGGAATAATGACAGAGGTCTGATTAAGTGCCTAGAATAGAATAGAAATTTCAAAAATTTATATCTCCCTTTCTAAACATCCAATTAAGGTGATTCTAATTGGCACAGGTCATTGTGAAGGTCTAGTTTCCCTTTGTAAAATTTCATAGCAATTAGACACCATTTTCCCCATGAATGATAAAGGTGAAATTTCAGACCATATGAATAGTACCAGTGGCAAAATTAAAAAAATTTTCAATTTCAAAAATTCACCAAAAATTTTGTAGACCTCCAAATATTATGTACTTTAACTTCCCAAAAAGCTTTCAACCAGGCCTATATGCGTGCCAAGTTTCAGACTAAGAAGAACTCATTTAGATAGATTGTGTTATGGCTTACCATTATGGTCAATCTTGCATATTATAAGGCACAAACTTGGTCCAAATGGTCTCCTTTGGGTTTTGACACCTCTTGGACAAGTTTACAAGCACAATTAGAATTTATATGAACTGCCCAAGTCGTCCCAAATACCATTCATCTCATTTTGACCATTGCACATCTAAGAATACATCACTACATATATGCCCTTCAGTGTCCAATTTTCTCATTTACATTGGTTATGTGCCATATGTGGTTCATACATCATTCATACATGATAATACCTTTACTCAATGATTCACAACTCCAAAATAGTATGTACACCTCCATTTTGACATTAAGATACAAGAAAACTACATATTTGTCAAAGTCTAATCCCTTAAACTTCTTGGCTTGCCTTTCTTTCTTCTTGAGCACCACCTAGACATATGGTGATGAAGGAAGGAAAGGGGTGAGATGTATGGAATCTTAATAGCTCTTCTCCCTTTGAACTATATATAAAGAATGCAATCCAAATCTAGAAATGCATGCATAGGTATCATGAAGCTTGTAAACATTCATGGAATATTCTTAGCATTCAAAAAGTCATACAAAGCATACATAGGTTTGTTAAGCAAGTGGTTTAGCCTTACCTACTCCTCTTGGGGATTTTTTACTTTCTTCACTCATTTTTCTTAAGAGGTTTTCAACTAACCTCACCCTTGGGAGACTCTTGGCTTTGTCTCAACCATTCTTAAGGGTTCTTGACTCATTCTCATAATGGTTAAGGGTTTTTTATTTCACTACATTAAAGTAAATTCACAAGTATCATTTGAATGCACAACATAACATCATGGTACCATGGCTTATGGATACATGCTAAAATATTTTTCATAGCTTAAAACATACACACACACATTCAAAGACAAGATAGATATCTATTCATGCATAAGAGAAAGAAGAGAGAGCTACCTCGATATGTATGGAAGCTTTACTTAGCCTTACTCCTTCCCCTTCTCAATTTCACAAGCACAACTAGGTGGGGCTTGGTTTCTTTGGCCTAACCATCATGAATAACACACAATTATTATCTTGAAGCAAGCCAAAACATTTAAATGACTCTTAAGAACATACTTAGTTCCATTAGTCACATAATGGTCCCATAAATAGCTTATTGAAACAACCTTCATAATTTAAGTTCTAAGATCCATTCCCCTCTCATTTCTAGACCTCTTGACCTCATTTAAGGTCTTTGAAGCCATCATTTACTCATTTATAAAAGCCTAGACATGTGTTGCTTCATAAGGCTCTATCATAGAAGCCATTGCCTCATTTCCCAATCCAAGGCTTCTAAATTTTTTCCAAGGATTCCTCCTACCTTCTACCATCATATGAAGTCCCAACCTAAAGCTAGAATAAAGTAAAACACTCCCTAACCTCATCGACCAGCCTAGGAAGAGACATTGGGAGGCAAGAAGGTTCATGAACTTTTTGATTTTTACTTGATGGGAGAGATACTTGGGAGGCTTCTTAGAGATCTTAGGAGCTCAATCAAATATTCACACATGCAAGGGAATTTAAGAATCAAATCAATTTTTACATCTTATTCAAGAGCTTCACACTTTCCATTCTTGCATTTTCATAGTTCTTTCTTTGTTTTCTTTGCACCTACTTCCTTCTTATGCTCCAAAACCTATGAATCTACCTTGCTAGGACCATAATTCACCTCCCCTTGATTGGGCTCTATATGGGATGTAATTCATACAAGGAGGAACAAGGAAGAAGAAACATGGAAGACAACAAATTCACCTTAATTCCTAGCTTTTCTTAAGTGTTCTTTCAAGTGGTGGATTCCTCTCCTTCAAATTTTGTTCTTCCTCCTCTAGACCAGACCCAAAACATCACTAATTCCATCAATGAAACCATAAAAATGAAGAGGAGAATGAGAGGAATAAGTTTACTAAAAAGAAGACTATGAAATTATACACTTTTCTTATCTTTTTCTTGAATTTTTCCTCTTCATTTTCCTCCATTCTTGGATGCCACTCATAGTTGCTCTCCCTTCTGTTCTTGGGCAGAAACAAGGTTGGTCACAACAGGGAGAGAAGAGGGGCATGTATGTTAAAGGAGTTTATTGAATCTTCTTTTTCAAAAATTCTAATTTTATCTTTTATTCTTGGTATTTTTGTTTCTAATTCGTTCGAGTTCTTTTTTGAGAACTATCTTTTTCATCATAAAATTCAATTCTTAATCTTATAAAATGCCTTTGAGATAACTCAATTTGGAGTTAAAACTTTATCGAACAAATCAATCAAAGTTTGAGCTCACCACCGTTAGAAAATATACACTAAAGGGCTTTAATTGTCTCGAGATTTCCCGTGGTTTTCAAAGCCTCTGAGAACCCTAGAGAACTCAAATTTTTTATTTGAAAGCCCTCCTATGAGTATTCCAAAATTTGCCAAAAATTACAAAAATGCCATTATGTTTTGTTGCATTTTTGTTAAAATTCGTCTGACTATTCCAACTCTGGCTTCAAGGCACCTTTGACCTTGAGTCACTGTTATTTAAGGTCTAAAATGTTATTCTAATTTTATTGAACCTCAAATCACTCTATCTGGGAGACTTTCTTTTATATTCAGTGAATTTCATACGTTTACGAAAAAATCATATGTTATGTTTCTTGCATTTTTTTTCTTGTTTTCAAGGAACCGAATATTACAGATACAAGATTTTTAATGTAGAGAGTTGGCATAACTGTGAAGGAATGGTACCAGTGAACATTTTTTTCCATAGTCTTAAAATTTATAATAAGGGAGAGGTATCCCTTGTCCATGATAGTATAATTCCTGACAA
Source organism: Erythrophleum ivorense (assembly GCA_026724425.1). NCBI lineage: Eukaryota > Viridiplantae > Streptophyta > Magnoliopsida > Fabales > Fabaceae > Erythrophleum > Erythrophleum ivorense. The sequence continues at coordinate 14,837,369 of JAIUCV010000017.1, forward strand.
TTGATTCCTTCTAAGATCCAATATCAGTAAGCTCCTCAATTTTTTCATGGACAACAGAAGCTCTCGCTAAAGATTGTTGTCATTCAAATGCAATGATAACAATGAATCAAGATTTCCTAAAGAGCTTGGAATAACACTTGTTAGCTTGTTAAATGATAGATTTATCTCAATCCAATTATCCTTCCAATGATCTAGAATTTCGCCTAATAGCATGTTCTTTGACAGATCAAGACTGCTCAAGGTATCGCTTTTGCACATTGAGTTTGGAATTGTACCACGTATAGGGTCATTTTGAAGATACAAGGACTCCAAATTGGGCATTATGTCAGTGATGTTTTCAAGGAATGGTTTAGTGATTTGGTTGTTAGAAAGGGTGAAATCCTTGAGGTACTAAGACCCTTTTATTTCAGAAATTAAGCCTTCCAAAGCATTGGAAGAAAGATCTATATATTCAATATGACCAAAATTGTTTAAAATATTTCCTTGTAAATTATTTCTAGAAAGAATGAATGCGGATGAATTTTCAAATTGATCAAATATTTGACAAATGACACCACTAAAGTGATTATCTAAAAGATTAAGATATTTTATCTTTACAAGCTTTTCAAGACTCCTAGGTATAAGACCATCCAAATCATTTCTAGCAAGATCTAACCTTGTTAAATTTAAAAGTTATCTAAAATCATCTGAGATGATACCATTTAAATGATTGTTAAAAAGCAAAAGTGAGCTCAAGCTAGACAAGTTTCTGAGAGAAGAAAGAATGGGACCAACAAATGAATTTAAGCCAAAGCCATTCCAAGTTGGACAATTTTCCAAGAAAAGAAGGAATAGGATCAACAAATAAATTTGAGTGGAGATCAAGGTATCTTAGTTTTTCAAATTTCCCCAAACAACTTGGCAAACTACCACCAAATTCATTGTATCCTGAAAAACAATTCCTCTAGGCTATAGTTGAGACATCTATATACATTTTCATAACCCTAAAAAGCTAGATTTTCTTTGAACTTGTTGAATATTAAGTCAAACATATGTATATCATAATTGTTTCTTAGAATCGATGACATAAAACCTAAGGCCATATTAGTGAATTCATTTACAAAAATGTCAAGGTAGCTAAGCCTATTTAACTCATAAAACCATGCTGAAACTAAAACTGAAACCAAATTGTTTTGTGATACATCAAAGACTTTAATGAAAGATAAGTTTTGCAAAGCGTTAGGAATTGAACCATGCAGTACATTTCCCCATATGTATAGTTCAATAAGGTTGTTTCACTTTCTTAACCATAATGGCATTAAATTAAGTGTGTTAAGAGAATGTTTAAGGATTCTAAAAGATGTCATGTTTTGAAAGGCATTAAAAAATGAAGCTTGAAAAGCATTGTTTGCTAGATCAAATATATGAACGCTAGCAAGATTTGTAACATTAGGTGCAATGGGCAATTTGTCAAGTCCACAATTCTCTAGCTGTATCTGTAACAAAGAAGGAAGCATGTTAAGTACTTGGAATAGAGTGGGCGTCGTCCCAAGTAAATGTAGCTTATATCAAGATGTTGCAATGACCAAAGTTGCGAAACCTAGTGAATGTCATTATCAATCTGTAGATCATTGTAACTTAAATTAAGAAGGAGCAAGTTTGTGAGGTTACCAAGATTGTGGGGAATCCTCCCACTAAAATTTGATTGAGATAAAGAAATATATTTGAGCAGTTTCATAGATTCAAGGAATGTTGGTATAGGAATACCATTAAAATTGTTCTCAGTCAAGTCTAGATAGCTCAAATATTTCAACTTCAATAGAGAAGGATTGACTTTATTAGCCTCTATCCCACGAGACACACACCCATTATCCTCTACCTCAGATCTCTGATCTTGTTATTGTATAAGAGCAAAATTGGTTGCATGGGTTACTGACATTAAGCTTGACTGCATTTTTGGTAATAGTGTTATAGCCAATACCATCCCATTGGCAACAGTTTGTGTTACTCTTCTAAGAGGAAAGTCAATTGTTTGGATCTTGTAAGCTTGCTTTGAACTTAAGAAGAGCTTCTCTCTCCTGTTCAATGTAGACCATGGTTCACTCAAGCATAATTTTGAATATTCAATCAATAGGAAAACCAAGGTAAGGATAGCAATCGCATAACTTCCCATGTTTGTAGGAAGAATATGAGGCAAAGAAGAAGGATTGGGCTCTATGTTATGGCTTTCAGTAAGCTTAGATAACCCTTATATAAGCCCGTGATAGGCTAAATGTTTTCATGTAGGAGTAATTGTAGGATTACAATGGGACTACTTTCTATGAAAGAGCTTATATTCTTTATCAAAGTGAGGTTTACTAGCTAGTTAAGTTAACATTAGAGAAATTCCTCCATTTTTAAAGTCTTTTGGTTTTGCCCTCACCTTACATTACCTTCTTGGCATTCAAGAGGGCTATATCTTCATCATAGATCTTTCCTCTAGAATTTTAATTAAATAACTTAATCCTTACTCATGACCCTAAATTTGCAAATTATGAAATGGAAATGGAGTAAGTTTGAACAGAATAACCATTTCTATTTAGTGCTTGGTTCTTTCAGAATTCACTTCCATTTTTTCCCCTATATTTTGTTTTTATGTTTGATACAAGTGCAAGAATGAAGAATTAATATTATAATCATAAATTGGACAAAGTAGGATTTCTTTCTCTCTTTTTTTTTTTTAAAAGAAAATCATATTAGTATTTGAGCTTAACAAGCCTTGAATAAATACACAAAATTAAGCAAGGCCTTAAGGGTAATTAGTAAAAAAATTTAAGATAACATTATTATAAAGGAGTTGGTATCCTTACAGCCTCAAATTATTATAATCACTCCATTTACTTAGGGTTTTGAACTCAAATGCAATGGGGGTGAATTTAAAATTCGCCCTATGCACAGCCGTAATTGTTAATTCCTTATATCTAACAATTCTTTTTTGTAAGCAACCATGTCCAACTATTTTTTTTTAATATGGATATAGTTGCCTAGCAATCGTGTCTGTTAAAAAAATAATTTTAAAAAACTGTAACTATCATGTCTACTAAAAAAAATTAAAAAAACCAAAAGACACGGTTGCTTTGGCCTTGCATGTCAGCGTAAACCTAACACGCCAGAAATTGATAAAGGGATACGTTGCTTTGTGTGTCAAGGTCAAAGCACTTTGACCTTGACACATAGATAAATAAATATCGTGTGGTAGTGTATGATTAGAGAAACCAGATTACACTGCCATGTGGCAAAAATCTATTAGATAGAAAAATTATCTAATTTTTTTACCATTGGTTCCTTTTCTTTTTAAACCTTCCATGCTTTGTCTCCCTTCCCACATTCATTTTCCAATTTCTTCTCTTCCTTCAACAACTTCTCCATTCTTTCATCTTCTTCATCTTTCTATTTTCGTTCATTTTTCATTCCTTCCTCCAACTTTCTCAATAGTAAGTTTTTACTACTATGAAGAATACTATCTCCTTTAGAGTTTTTAGTGATTACAGGAGAAGGAAAATGAACAGAAATGGTCTTGAGATACTGATATAATATGAAAATATTAACCAAAACTAATATTTATTTTATTAAAAATATAATTATGCTATAGTTTAAATTTAATTATTTGTGATATATATTCCTACTTGGTTAATGTATATTTGGGAATTTTTTTTACATAAAAAAACTTAGTTGCAATTGAATTTAATATATATATATACATATATAAAATCATAAGATCTGAATAAAATAAGTAAAAAATGATAATCTATAATTATTTTATGTAGGAAGGTAAAAGAAATTTAAAAATTATATGAAAGAGGTTGCAAGAAAATAATAAATTTAAGGGAAAAAATTACGATAAGGAAAATTAACTATTTGGGTGGAAAAATTTTGTTAATAATGAATACTATAATGATAGAAAAAATTTAATTAAAAATTATGATGGACATATAATATAAAAAAAGTTACAAATGTTATAAATAATAGAGATATGAAAAAAATATTGTAAAAGAATATTATAGTTTGGGGAACAAATATGGAAAAACATGAAAAAAAAATGTTAAAGAATATTAGATAGAAATAAAAGTTGTGTAAAAAAATATTGTTAAAGAATATAATGGGGGAAAAATATGATAGGGATAATATTTGAAAAGAATAAGAAAATATAATATGAAAAAATATTGTAAAAATGGAAGCAAAGATTGTCAAAAAGTATAAAATAGGAAAAGAAAATATAAAATATATAATGTGAATGGAAAAAAAATTAAAATTTATAATTATATATGATATAATTTATTATAGAAAAATAATAGTGTAATATTGAGAAAAATGTAACTAAAAACATAGGAAATTTAGAAAAAAATTGAGAAAATAAGTATAATATAAAAAAATAATGAAATAATAATTTATAACTTTTGTATTATATTTTGGATGTTAGTAGCAATGTTGATTAAGCTGGCAAAATAAATAACGAGAAGAAAATAATATGCATATATTCACATGGGCAAATATGCAAAACCGAAGAGGGTGCAACATTTATTGTAAATGTGATTGATGTAATAACTGTTGATTATGACATTTCGCTGAAGAGGTTAAAACAAGAAGTTGTCGAACAATTACAGTTAAGACTCAAATTAATATGTGTCTCACTTGATATATAACCATTCAGTGTCATTGAAACTCATAAAGTATCGAGCATGTAAGTTAGGGAGGGATGCCAAAGTCTAAACGATGTGGGTGGGAAGTGCAAAGTTTCTATTACAGTTGGATTTAGTAAAATTATATGCAGAAATATCATCAAAGGAAATAAACTTAAATGTGGCAATTCAAGTAACAGTTAAATATATGCCAAACCCACTTCCATCCTCCAGCCACGCTAATGTCACAGGCGATTAGCCTACCTTGTTCATGACATACTCTACAGGCATTGGTCAATATCCACCTATTAGTTTTATTGACTATATCTCTCATCCAAGTTCATCTTGTCTACCAGTTGATGATATCTTACAACCAAGTTCGTTACATACACCAATTGATACCCTCTTTCTTTTTAAGAACAGACAAAGGACATAATGGATAAATTTAAGGAAGGTAATGAATATGATATTACTCCTTATAATTATAATGATAGTGGTAATACAAATAATGATGAAGACACTGATTGTGTGGATGCCGCCATAAATCTAGTAACCCCCATTAATATTTATGATGACTCGATTATTGCGTTCCTTGAACATATAGATGCAAATGATATGAGAGTTCCTAACTATGTTGAAATGGAGGAGGCAATGATAAACATGAATGATGGCTAAGAGTTATGTGTATGTATGTTGTATAATGATCAATAGTCCTTTCGTCAGGAAATAAAAATATACTCGGTATGTGCACATTACACTTTTAAAGTGTTTCATTTTTCAAAAAAAGTATGAAGAATATTATTGCCTTTAATAAGGATAGAGGTCATGTAAGTGGAGGGTCAGGACCTGTTATTAAAAGAAGGAAAACCATTAGGAGATAACAAAATATAATGGGCCCTATACATGTATTTCAGTATCATTGTTACAAGACCATCCAAAACTAGACTATGATATTATTTCAGTATATTGTATTAATAGTAATTAAGAATCTTGGGGTGTTAATTCAAGAGGTCATTGAGCGGGTGCATTCTATATTTGGATACAATATTTTATATAAGAAGGCTTGGAAGGAAAAATATCAAGCCATTCCATAAGCATTTGGGAATTGAGAGAAGTCTTTTGCTTTATTACCTAGGTGGTTGGCTATTGTTTAACATTTCATGCCAGACTTGTATTATGACTTTATGCACAAAGAATGTATAATAATTAGCGTAGCTAATGGTAAATAAGTTATATTTCATTGGGCATTCTGGATATTTAGGCCATACATTGAGGCATTTAACTACTTGAAGCTAATGATCCAAATAGATAGGACATTCCTTTATGGCAAATATAAGGGGACTGTACTAATTGCAAGCATACAAGATAGCGAGAGAAACATTGTTCCACTTACTTTTGTAGTAGTCGAGGGAGAAACATATGAGGTATACGTATAGTTCTTATTTAACCTTTGAGTACCTGTGATGAAAGATAAAGATGAACTTTGCTTGATTTGTGATTAGCATACTAGTATCTTGGCTGTCATGGCTAATGGGCTAATAGGGTAGCAACTCCTGTAGACTTATCATATGTTTTGCCTTTAACATTTGACTAGCAATATTAATAAGAAATTTAGATTGTCCTAATTAAAGAAGTTATTCACTAAAATTAGTAAATCTTGCCATCACTTAACCTTATTTGTATTTATTTTATACCATGGTTTTACAAGAATTTTTAATTATCCTGTTTTTTCCTGTATATGTTACCTATATGAGCAATATAAAGTAGATGAAGAATTAGCCCATATACGTCGACACACACTGCAAATTAGATTGAGAAGATACTCAGGGGGTCAATGGTGTTGGGCGTTGATGACAAACGATGGGACTACATGATAACAAATTTAGTTGAGAGTATAAATATAATATTTAAAGGGGTTATGTTCTTATTTGTACTTAGGTTGGTAAGAGCAACATTATACAAGTTAACCAACTATTGGGTCTAGTGAGCCAAGAAGGTGAATGCACAGTTCAAGCAAGAGAAACCATATCTGAGGACATCAGATTGAAGTTAACAGTCAGAACTTGAAGAGTATTAGTATGTGCAATTTATGAATTTATAGACGAGGGTCAACATTTGAGATAGATGAGTCATATGATCCAGTTAATCAACAATTTGGTAGATATTGTAAAGTTAACTTAATAGACCGTACATGCGATTGTGGTAAATTTCAAGCTTTGAAATATCCTTGCTAATATGTATTAGTAGCTTGCGCCCACATTCAAGTAGACTATATACAATATGTTGATTGAGTTTTTCAATTGGAGACTATTTTGAAGGCTTATGAGACTAAATTTCACCCCATTAATGGTAAAGTATATTGGCCCCAAGTTTAGGCCCTAACGCTTATCCTAAATCCTGCAATGAAGTGAGGTAAAGGTTACTCGAAGTGAAGCAGAATATGAAATGAAATAGATTAGTGAGAAGCTTAAAGAGATCTACTGTGATGTGCAATTTGCAGATAGACGAATCATAATTGTACGAATTGTCCATCGCGTTGCCACCCAAACCTATAGTTTTATTTTTTTGCTCCTTCCTATATTAGAAATGCATTGCTATGTATGAAGGACAATATTATGATAACTATTTTGCTATGTATTTTTTCATGTACTAATTAAATTTCTTACTATAGACAACTTAGATTATATTCAGATGTTTTAGTATTGTTGTCAATTATATTGCTTTCCATTATTTAATTTACATTATTTTGGTTATATTTTCTATTTTTTTCGTTATTGTATAAGTATAATCTTATTCTACATAAATTTATCTTATTATGAATTTATACATGTATTTATCAAATATCTTATTATTTATCTTAACTAAATATTATGTTGTATAGTTTTGTAGTATAGTAGTATATCTAGCCTGAGATATATTGTCCATCTAGATCCAGAGGATGAGTCATTATTGTATCTTCAGACTAGACACATTACTCGTCTCTCAAGCTATGTCGTTGAACAAGGTACGTTATTGATATATTATAGAAATCGAATCTTTAGCATATGATTATTATATCAGTTCAAATGGTTTACACCTTTTTCCTTTAACAACTAGATTGCATTTTTCAATTATGTCGCATTGCTCATGGTCTATGATTAGAGTCCCCCTTATAAACTATAATGTCACATCTTAGAGCAGCTAGCGTTTATGGGGTGTATGGAGTCACCACACTTGACTTTGATACTTCTTTTGTTTTAGCACTTGTCAAGTAGTGGTAGTTGGAGACACATACTTTCCATACCACCCAGAGGGAGTGTACCATTACTCTTTAGGATATGGCAGCGTAGTTAGATCTTTTGGTGGCGAGTCTCCCTATCACTAGTTCACTGAACTTCAACTAGTAAGGTATTTGTGAGATTTTTCTTAAGATTGAGCCACCAAAGAAAGAGTTTGATAGCTAGAGATTAAGCATTACTTGGCTAGCCAACCAGTTTAAGACACTTCTAGAGAATGTGAATGAAAATGACATACTATATTTTACTTGTGCCGACATATTATGTCTGATAGATAGGGTTCTCATGTCAGAAAGATCGGGACATAGAATCCCCCTTATATACTTGACATACCTCCAGGACTTCCATGTAGTAGGCTAATTCAGTTGGAGTTTCACAATACTAACATACCTCTATAGAGAGTTTTGTAATGCCATTAAGAGGTTAACATCGGTGGTTGTTTAACATTGTTTCACTTATAGGTTTAGGATCGGTTCTCTAGGCTAACCCCTAAGAGGCCCTCACCTTTAGACTTTCACTTCGATGTATATGATGTGCTCCCTCCACTTACTTACAAGTATGAATTCTATTTCGAACTTAATGTTGTTTGTATGGTTTACGTTGCTTATATAAATTAGAATTAACAATCATTTCCTTTCATATCTTACAGGTGAAGGCATGTAGACTAGCATCCTTTTCCAAGAAAATTAACAATACAACACTACAAAGCATTGTTAAATAAAATGAGAGTTGATGAGGTTTAAGACACTTTCTATTGGTTTGTTGTATAGTTATCTCAGTGATATAATATCCTTACATGTTTTATTTCATTATTTGTAGATTATATGGCGTCCATATGATACAAATAATGTACGCTAGTTGATACCTGACTATTGTCTGGTCTCTTGGGATATATGACTAGTATAGTTATTTTATTTCACTTTTTTCATACTTATTACATATATGACTCTTATTTTTTTTAACAAGTCGATGTAGTTGATTGCCTATGAGTTTTTACTATGGATGACCTTTCACCATTAGGTCTCGTTGTAGTTACAGATTATACCAATATCTTTAATGCACTTGGTGAGCATCGAGATATGACGATTTCTCAAGTTGCTCCTCTTGCACCTTAGTTGCCTAGGCCAAATCTTTTTTCAAGTCGCATGACAAAGAAAGCTTATGGATTTATATCTACTAGGGTACATATGGTGGATGATTGGCTTTATCGTGATTATACTCTTGGTGTTGGCATTGCATCTATGATGCCTAATCTTTCTTTTCATATATTGACAGAGACGCAGGGCCATCTTGATGCTGGTGGACCATCTTATTTTCTAGTAACACAGGTATACCATAACACTGCAAGGCCATCTTTTTCCATAGCAACATAGGTTCAAACCTATTATGACACCACAGGTCCATCTTCTTCTACTCTCATGCATTTTGTTGATTTTAGGGGTGTCAGCTCTTCATTTTATATGTCATGCAACTCCATTTCTTTTATACCCCTATTCTCAAACTAAATAATATCAGCTTTTGGATTTGCTTTTAGGTCTTCTGCATATGTTAGATCATAACAAGCAGGATATATTACACTACAATAGCCAATTTCTCTAGTTGAGTCTCTCCTATTGAATGTGAATCTCATACCCTATTAGCAAGTGGAAAATCAAGGAAACAATGATAATGAAAATGATGAAAATGGAGGTGTGAATGAAGAAAAGCTAAAGAGGAGGCAGAAGAAGAACACCATCTTGTTCGATGACGAGGCCAAAGATTAAGAACACGGACTTGATGTGATAAAGGAAGTTATTTCTTTTGAATGTTATGTATTTTTTTTGGTACTTGTGTATTTATTTTTTAGATCATTATAACATATTATAACTATTTCTTTCCAATGATTACAAAATTTAACTTACTTTAATATCGAGTTCAATAGTAATTTATAATTGTGATTAATTTCTTATCAAATTTTTTAACACTCTAACTTATTTATCTAGTTTAAACAAAGTTGATTTAAACAATTAATATTTATTTTCTTAAATTAATTTTATAGCTTTCATGGTAAATAACTTTTTATCCATTATAATTATTTTCATTACGTAATTTACAACTCCTAAATTTTTTTTATGAAAACTAACTTATTAATTATGTAAAAAAATTTTAATTTAGGGGTCATAGTTGGCCCCAACTGTGACCCCCTATATATTAAAATAAAAAAATTTAACTCAACCATAAAGGAAATTTAGATTATAGCTAAAAAAATAAATTGACTCAATATATAGCAAAATAGTAATTTTAGTTTATTATAATTTTTTTTACATATTTTGGTTAAAATTTTTATTACCTTAATATTGAGTTCAATAATACTTAGCAAGTATATTTCATTGGTTATTAAAATTTTTAAAACTATTACTAAAATTTATTTCTTCTAAGAAAATTTTGTTTCTTTTTCAATCATTTTATCAAGTTTAAAAAAATTATTATTTAATTTTTCTGAAACAATGGTCTTTCATTTCTTTAAAATATTTTTTATAATCTTTTTATCAAGTTTAAACCATTTCACATTCAATTTTTTTATACTACTTGCCATAATTTTGTTAAAATCTCTTTCATTTTTTATTATTTTTAAGTCATTATAATTGTATTTATATTAATTATTTAATGTGTTTATTTATAAAATAATTAACTCAATACAATTAAAATCCTTTAAGATTATTAAAATTTTAAATTTCTAAAATCATATTTAATATATAAAAATATAAAATTATAAATTAAAAGTAATTTTCTCTATTAATTTTATAGGTTTCATGGTAAATAATTTTGTATCTATTACAATTAATATTTTTATTACGTAAATCACTACATCTAAAAGTTTTTTTACAAAAACTAATTCCATTATTAAATAAAAAAATAATTTAATTTAGAGATCACAATTGATCTCCTAACCATGACCCTTTCATATATTAAAATAAGAAAAAATTCTACCCTAACCCCACTTTTTTAAATAAACAAATTTTAAATAATAATAAAAAATTCATATTTTAGTTAGGGAAATAATAATTTTAGTTTATTCTAATTTTTCTCTAAAATTAAATTTTTTATCCCTTTAATATTGAAGTCAATAATACTTAACAAGTATACTTAGTTATTGATCAAAATTTTTAACACTCTTACTAATTATCACCTCTTACAAAAATTAAAATTTATTTTTTAAAGAAAATTTTAATTTTCTTAATTATTTTATCATCTTTAAAAGAATTATTATTTAATTTTTCTTAGCTAATGATCTTTTATTTTTAAAATTATTTTATTTTTAAATATTTTTATCAAATTTTAATTATTTCACTTTTCATTTTTTAAAAAAATCTTAGCCTTATTTTTTTAAAACAACTTTCATTTTTTATACCTTTTGAAACTGTATAATTGATATTTTTATTAATTTTTCTCTGCTTATAAAATTATTACATTAATACAACTAAAAAAGTTTACAAATAGTAATTTATTAAATTTTACAAAATTCATTTAATACATAAAAATAAGTCATTAATGATACAATTTTAAAATTTCATAAAAAATAAAATAAAATGAGTCATAGTCAACTATGACTCATTTTATTTTATTTTTTATGAAATTTTAAAATTGTATCATTAATGTTATCAACCGTGACTCATTTTGTTTTATTTTTTATGAAATTTTAAAATTGTATCATTAATGTTAGCAACCGTGTCTCATTTTATTTTTTGGGGTCACAGTTGAAGAAACCATGATCTATTAATTTATTAAAAAATATATATGTTATATATAGAGAAATAAAAATTACAACTGCGGATGAGGCGAATTTATAATTTATCTTCAATCGTGATCCATTAATTTATTAAAAAATATATATTACATATGAAAAAATAAAATGGCAACTGCGCATGAGTCAACTTTGTAATTTATCTCATTGCATCTGAATCTGAGTCAAAACCCCCACATACTTGCTATTGCCATATTCCAAAGCATCCCAAGTTCTATTTGAATATAGCTTTGTTTTATTGGGAGTACTCTCTTTGTTTAATTCACATTTTCCAATTCTATGCCTTAAAACATTTACAAATGTCTAAGCTTTTTGTTGGGTTGCTATCACTTGCTGTGTTTTATTTTTTTTCCTAGTTTCTACCATGCTTGCAGGGTTTGGTAAGGAAATAATTTAAAATTTTAAATAAAGTTATGGGATTAAAAGATTAATTTAATCTAAAGTTTATAATTTTATATGAATTAAAACTTGAATCTTGGCTTGCTAGATAATTTGAGGTTATTATATTGGGGAGATATTGGTTGGGTATTTTCACCTCATTTCTCCACTTTTATTTTTAAATGCCGACATCGTAGTTGTCGTAGGAGGAGAATGTGATATTGCTTCATCTGTATCAATTTTCTTAATTATAATTTTAACTCAATCTGTGTAGTCAAACTCGTGCTACATGGTGTTTACACTTTTTAACCTTGAAATTCCAAACTCCTGCACATGGGTGATGGACGATATGTTGGGTAAAAAGACCAGAGTTTTATTTTCCTTTTGTTCATATTGTTTATTCCACAGTCAGTGAGGCATAGAATCTCTCATTCCCACGCGAAGGATCACATTTTGGAATAAAATTCAGATGTCTATTATATGAATACGGATGTAATCATGACCATTCTACCTATCTTCACGTAAGGATTGCTCCTCCTATAAAAAGTCATCCATCAATTGACTTTAGTGTTACACTCCGTTATGTCCTTCCATATTGAATGAGGCTTAGAATCTCTTGTTATTATTATTATTATTATTAACTTGTACCAAACATACCTAAACGCATGAGACTAGGAATTAGAGATATGTAAGACTGTAGAAGAGGAGACCCTCGGAAAGTTAGTGGCCTCTAATGGTCTGCTGGGCCTTTTTTTTTTTTTTTTTGGGAGAGAAGAAGCTTCTCATTTAAAAAAAAAGCTTATTTTAATTTTTTAACATCTCTGACCAAACATTTGGAAAAAAGAAAAAGTTGCCTCCAAATGGTAATAAAAGTAAACTATTATATTGCAGAAAGGAAGCAGAAAAATGGGCTTCTCTTTCGAAGCAAAAAGAGAAGTAAAAAATTATTTTTTTTAAGATAAGATATTTTTACTCAATTATTATAATTACTATATTATTCATTATTCTTTTCTACCTATACTCTCTTCTTCTCCCATTTTCACCTATTGTCTCGCCTTTATATGGTTATTTGATGCATTCTCATATATTTATTTTAATTATATATATATGTATTTATTTTTATTTAAAATTTTTTATATACTTAATGTGATTTTAATTTATTATTTTTATTTAAGAAAAATTATAAACTTAATTAAAACTAACCATAATAAATATTAAAATTATTTATCCATCCAAATAATATTAAATGCAAAATAAAATATATTCAGGTCATTTTTAGTAATTTGATAGTGAAAGAAAACTTTTTTTCCTGAAAGATTTTCTAAGACAACAATATTGATAAAAACATTTATTAAATGATTTTGTATATACAAATTGCTTTTTTCTCATAGAATTTTTTCAAAAACTTCATATAAAAAAGAGTAAATTATACAGATCTCAATGAGTTTTGTTAAAATTACATATATCTTTTTTTATTTTCAAAATATATACAAATATCTCTTAAAATAAAATTAATTACACAGACTTTTCTTAAATTTTACTGAAATTATACAATTTTTTTTCTATTTTCAATCAAAATATATACAAATCTCTTTTAAAAATATAGGCAATGTATGTATAATTTCAAAAATAAAAAAAATCTATATAATTTATTCTTTGTTTTACTTGCTGTGTGGTTGATTTCTTTTCCTAGTTTCTAGCATGCTTGTAGGGTTAGGCAAGGGATTAATTTAAAATTTTAAATGAAGTTAAATGATTAAAATATTAATATAATATAAATTTTATAATTTTACATTTTTATATGAATTAGAACTTGAATCTTGGCTCACTAGATATGAGGTGTGCATAGGGGTGTTCATCGGCCCGGTTGGCCCTAGGGGCCTGCCCTAGCCCCGTCTAATCGGGTCGGGCTAAAAGTATAAATGGGCATAACTTTAAACAAGATTGCTCCGGGTCGAGGCGGACCACGGGCGAAGGTATGTTCCGCCCAACTCGCCCTAATAGTTACTTTTTTTTTTTAGTTATTAATATATTGTCATCTTATTTTTTTTATTTCATTTAATTATCTCTGCATACTGCAATTTTTATTACTTATTCAAATATTCTTTACTTCTTAATTATTTTTATCATTGATGTGAATCGTTACTGATATTTTTTTTGTTAAATAATGAAAAAATATATATTTACCTAACACTAATTATGTTAGTATATCTTATATTTTATTTGATAATACTAGATTATTTTTTTATCACTGATACAAATATAAGAGTTCTAAAAGTCCATTGTTTTGAAATATATGCCTATAAGTTTGTGTAAAAATATTTTTATATTACAAGTATCAATTCATTAAAAAAAATTAATTTGGGTGGCCCTAACCCGCCCTATCCCAACATAAATCATACTTATTAGAGTTGAGTAAGGCCACAGGTATAAAAACAAGTTTCATGTCTTAATCGGGTCAGGTATCGAATATACTAGATGTTCAGTTTGGTCTTACTCATGTACAACCCTACTTATTCGGGCCGTCCCGGGCCGCCCTAAAATTGGGCTTCTCCGGGCCGGGCAGGGCCACGGGCATAAAAATACGCCCAAGACCCTAATCGGGCCGGGCTTCGAGCCAAGCATCGCCCTGACCCGACCCTGCCCATGTACACCCTTAGGTGTGCAAAAATTTGAGGTTGCCTAGGAAAACAACAAATTGAACACATTCATTCTAACTTTAAATATAGTGTAATTATTATTATCATTATTGTAAAGTACAATAAAATTAACAAATTGAATACAAAATACAAATGGGGAGGGACTGTTTAATTTCAGGTTAATTCTTTAGAATGATTAAAAAATTCACAAATCGTTAAAGTTGAGGTTATGGATTTATTTTATTTTATATTTTTTACGAGAAAGGCATAAAGTTACTGACTAGACTAATTATCACTTCTAAATTTATGATTAAAACGTTAAAAATGTAAAAAATTTAGGGGCCAAATGCAGTGTATTAATTCCTTATTCCCATGACATTATTCTTAATTTTTTTAAAATTTTATAAAGGTAGAAACAAATTCCTAGAATTCCAATTCACTGTTAATATTACAGTAAATGAAATTTCACCTAAATATTATAACTTAGTAAAAATTTTGTTTTATTGAAGGATTTTAAAAATCTAAATCTTTCTTAAGAATAAAAAAAATTATTATTAAAACCACCAAAAAATACTATTCATACTTCCAAAAGTTACAACTTAATATTTTCAATGTTATAAAGAATTTTCTCCAGTGGTAACTTTGAACTTTAAATATAATGTAATTATTATTATTATTATTATTATTATTATGAGGTACAATGAAATGAACAAATTGAATAAAAATACAAATGGGGAGGAACTGTTTAATTTCATGTTAATTCTTTAAAATGATTAAAAAAATTCACAAATCTTTAAAATTGAGGTTATGAATTTATTTATTTTGTATTTTTTATAAACGAGAAAGACATAAAGTTATTAACTAATTATCACTTCTAAATTTGTGATTAAAACGTTAAAAAGGCAAAAAAAAAAATTAAGGGCCAAATTCTGGGTATTAATTCCTTATTTCCATAACACTATTCTTAATTTTTTTAATTTTATAAAAAAGAGAAACAAAATCTTAGAATTTCAATTCCTCATTAATATTACATTAAAGGGAATTTTACGTAAACATTACGACTTAGTAAAATTTTCATTTTATTAAAGGACTTTAAAAATCTAAAATTTTCTTAACAATCAAAGGAAAAAATACTATTAAAACTTTCAAAAATTACGATTCATATTTCTTACAGTTATAATCTAATCTTTTTAATGTTATAAAGAGTTTTCTTTGGTAGTAGCTTTATAAAGTTCCAGTTGTAATTATGCTCCTTCAGAAAAATCTTGAATTTTAAGGTCTTTTAATATTATTTTACTAACTTACTGTTTACGTGTATAATTTTTTCTTCCATCAAAGCTGCAGTAACATTTTTTTCTCCCTCTCCTGAGAGCATTTTCCTGAACTGCATTTTGGACTATTAGAGTTTTCATACTTTCTTTTTTTTTTTCCGATTATACTTGGACACTTGCTTAATAGTCAATCCTGGTCATTCTTAATTAAAGCCATTGCAAGAGGTTGATATGAGAGAGTGTTTTTTAGATCCAGTTCAATGGGTTAATTACTGGAAGTGATAACAGTGGGTATAGCGAATATGTAAAGGTTTTGGCCGCGGAAGGAGCTAATCACCTATGAAGCCCAGGTATTCTAAATTCAAACAGTACACGTTTGAGTACTCTAAAATTAATACCATGTAGTACTTTTTTTAACCGCAATTTGCATTTGTTAAATTGTAAATTGTGTCTACAAATTTTTAAACCTAAACTTTGAAATCTAAAATTAAATCTTACTTTTAAAAAAATTATATGAACTATGAGATTATGTTAGAAAATTTGAATTACTATTTTGATAAACTAATATCGTGAAAGGTTAATATCTATTTTGTACGTTGTAATAATGATCATATATTATAAATATTCTATATTTACGTAATATACATTGTCATACCATTATCTTATATTTTTAAAAAATTATCATGCGCCCAATATAGTCATATCCTTACTTTCACAGTTCTTTTGATTTAGAAGAAGGTACAAGGATAAATCGCTCTAGTGGCTGGCCTAACATAGCCGCCAAATCATAATAAGTCTCATGTAAGTTGGACAGTTAAAGCCCCAAAGGTGGTTTGCAGGAAAAATTGGGCTTTTATTTTTTTAATGAAAACCAAAATCAGAAGAACCAAACTGGTTTTTAAATCAGATAATGCTAATATGATAAATGAAATTTAGCTTAGACAAAGATGCCGTATGAACTTAGGGAGATGTGTTCCTTCGATTGGATGTCTTCACCCTCATTTTCCATAGCCTTTAATTTTGGGCTCATTTATGGAGAGTAAAATAAATTATGAAATTTTAGTAAGAACTATTTATAATTAAAAATTTAGTTTAAATTTAAAAAGTATTTAAGGAACACTTGTTTGTAAGAGTTAAATTTTTGGATTAGGTGTCTCATCTTATTTTCTTACAAGAATATAACCCGTGCAATGTATGATATGTCTCAACAAGGTATTGACATTTAGATCTATATTATTTACATATTTTAGTTGAATACAATATTTCTATTCACTAGTAACTACATGCTAAATATCGTGGACAAATATTCTTAAAATCAACTATTATGAACATATATTAATAGAATAATATGAAATAATAGTCTTAACAAACATAATTCACATGAAGAATTTGTCATTTTCAGAGATAGAGAGAGTTGAAAGAGATAGAAGGACCTAATAGTCATAACTCTGGACTTAGTTTGTTAATGAAACTCCACAAAAGTGAATGTTAACTTAAAAAAAAACTGTGTATAATAACTTTGTAATTTAAATTCATACAATTATAGTTATTTGACAATTATAACTTTATCATTTAGCGTAATATACCGATCCTTATCTACTCATTTATAACTTAGTTTAAATATAGGTTATGATTTCAAATTAATTATCAACATCTACTAAATATATGGAGAGTCATTATATATATATATATATATAAATTTAATCCGAACTTAAAGGGAAAAGCAAAAATCATTCTTTAAATTCCCAACTTATCCATCTTCCTACCCTATCTTCAAGTTTCTAATTTATCAAAAGCATTTAGTCCCAAGTAAAACATAAGCATTCAGTACTGAGGATATTCATGAGTTCCTCCATGATGAAGAAGAGGGGCATCATGAACAACTTAGTAAATTTGCACATTTATGGCAAAGGAGAAGGTGGATGGTTAATATCATTCCTAAGTATAAGAATATGAGATATAATGTGCTGAATTGATATAATATAAATATGTACACAAACTTTAATTATGTATTCAAGCTTTTCTTATAAACCCAAACTTTAATTATGTACTCAAACTTTAATTTTATAGGTGAGTAAAGAAATGATAGACATAGACAATTAACATTGTGAGAAGTTTGGGTCTTTTCTCCAAGACAAAGAGTTATTGTGGACTGGAATAATAAGTACCAACCAATTGGAGAAGGGAGTGGATTATTGGGTATTGTTTCAGGAACCTTGACAAAAGCTTTGATGTGTTTTCTATTAGCTACCACATTAGAGGAAGATCCCAAAAGACTACAAGAATGACATTTTTAGAGATACCAATAGATAGCACATCAATTATTGAATTAATTTATTTGATCATAATTTAACTATAGTTAAATCAAAGTCTGTGTCTCTGCTAATTTAGTGATTAGTCTATTTAAAAAATTTATTTTTTTTCAACCAGTTTTTTTAACAGAGGTTAGTTTTTCATTTTATTTTTATTTTTGGTACTTTTTGTATAATTTTTATTTTTATTCTTATATTATTCTAGTAATTTTCATTTTTTTAATGATGCTTTTTTTGTTATGATATGAAATTTATTCTAATTTTATATTAGTATTTTTTTTTATTCTGAGGTTGCTTTAAGTGGACATTATTTATTTTGCTTATTTCTTACTTAAAACATATTTAAGGCAATAATAAATTTTCTAAATCTTCTTCAAATCCTTTTTTCTTTAATTTAATATTTTATTTCTGTTTTTTGTTATTTAATGTTTTAAAAATTGTTAAAATTTGAAGGCTGCGTTAGCGCATTTTAAATTGTTATTTCAATTTTATTCTATTACTTTTCTTCTGACTATTTTGGCGGTGAGTAAATAATTTGTAGTCAAAATGATCTAAAAAAATTTCATAACAACAAGCTATTTTTTTTATTTATTCTTCTCAGTTGAAAAATAGTTTTTTTAACTACTTATTATTATTATTTTTCTACTAAAAAACAGTTGAAATTCATTTAAAATGTTGTGGTTTTCTTTGGATACCATGTTCAGAGTTTTTTTAATTAAAAAAAGAAGAAGAAGAGTGCATATAGGAGAGGCAAGCATCATATTTGGAGTATATACTAATAAGAATTAACGAGCAAGGAGATACAACATTTTAGGAATTAAATTATATAACTTTAAGATTTATGAATCAAATAATTAAGACATGTATCTTTTAAAGATTAAATTGCATATTTTTAAAATACAAGAAACAAATAATTAAAGGATATATATATATATATATATATATATATATCTTCCAAAGCAAAAGGTAAATGTCCTCTGTTGGATTACACTTCTGTAGCACTGTTGTCCAAATTCCCGATATGGCTAGACCAATAAAATTTAATTATGTGTATATTCAGAAACCTTATATATATATATATATATATATGAGATAAAAATTAATAATAAAAAAATTTACTTCAACCTTTATTGATTTGGCTTCGGTGCTAGTTATCATATGTGCAGGACCCAAAAAAAACTTGTTTAAAACTGTCTATTGATGAAATGCTTGGTTGATAAAACTTGAGGTCTTTTTCAATTGCTTTTACTAATCCTTCTTATGTTTCAAAAATTCAAAGCAACAAAAGGAGCTTCTATATATATAACAACAAAACTATATTGGAAGATTTTTTTAATATTCCTAATTTATATTAGAATAATAATTAACCTTGTGTTCTTACGGCTATACAACGTTGCTGTCAATTAACTGCGATTTTTGCCATCTAAATGTAATTTTTATGTATACATTTAAAATTAAAAAAAGACTTCATTCATATATAACTAGACAATATCTAGGAAAGATACAGAAAAGAAAGATAGAAAGATGGATTTAAAAAGAAAAGAAGAACCGGCCTTGGCCGGCTTGAAAGCTCTCCGGTAATGCAATAAAATACTTAATACCAAAAAATAACAGTCATATATACAATATTTTAAAGTTCTCATTCGCTTACCCTTTTCTCTACCGTGAGATCATATATGAAGTACGCCTCACAAGCACACAGAGAGAGACAAAAGGTAAGAGAAATGTTTGGAGCATCAGCATCAGTAGCGGCCACACTGATAGCAGTGATAAGAGTGATAACATGGGCTTGGAAGATGGCCATACACACACACACACACACACATATATATATATATAACTAGACAATATCTAGGAAAGATACAGAAAAGAAAGATAGAAAGATAGATTTAAAAAGAGGAAGAACCGGCCTTGGCCGGCTTGAAAGCTTTCTGGTAATGCAATAAAATACTAATACAAAAAAATAACAGTCATATATACAATATTTTAAAGTTGTTCTCTTTCGCTTACCCTTTTCTCTACCGTGAGATTATATATGAAGTACGCCTCACAAGCAGAGAGAGAGACAAAAGGTAAGAGAAATGTTTGCAGTATCAGCATCAGTCGCGGCCACACTGATAGCAGTGATAACAGTGATAAGATGGGCATGGAAGATGGCGAGCTGGTTATGGGTGAATCCAAAGAGGCTAGAGAGGGCTTTAAGAGAGCAAGGTCTTGAGGCCAATCCTTATCGATTCTGGATTGGGGACTTAATTGAAATGGTTAAGATGCAAGAACAAACCAAATCCACTCCCATGGCGACTGATTCCCATGACCTAGTGCCACATGTCTTCTCATTTGTCCACCACGTAGTCAACAAATATGGTGTGCTTCCTATGTTTTGCTCTTACTCTCTCTCTCTCTCTCGGGTTTCAATTTTAACAATCTCAATTAATTTTGTTAGGAATTATAATAAGTTATTCATGACCTTCCTCTTGATAGCTTAAATTTTTAAAATGAATTGGTTATAAAATTTGAGATTTAATAACTAAGTCAAGAATTTATAAGCCATGATGAGTTTATATTTTGTTTAGATTTTAAATTAAAAGATTTTAGTTTGAGGATTTGCATTAAAAATTATAATATAATTATTCAAATGATCTTTCGCTTGGAATTGAAATGGTACGTACATATGACCAATTAATAATAGATGTAGTCAATGTGACATAGGATGTTGGTGACTACTTTTATATCACTCATTGTTTGTTTGTATCAATGATGGTAACAGCAAATTGCCTATATAGGAAAAGTTCTCACATTTCAAATCAAGGATGAATTTTTTTAGGATAATACCATTCACATAAGTAATAATAAACTAATAACATGAATAATAGTAATGATATTTTCTTGAAATTTTACCTAATGCCCTAGTCTTTTAGATTGCACTTTCTTTTAGGTCAAATTATATCAATTTCATTGCTATTCAATGATGGATTTTTTTTTGGGTAATTATATAATTAGCATTTTTATTTTATTTAATGTTGTTGATTTCAGCCCTGCTTCAAAAATTGCTAACAATCAACGTGCAGGTAAGAATTCATTTATGTGGCTTGGACCGACACCAAGGTTGATCCTTATGGATCCGGAGCAAATAAAGGATGTCTTTAACAGAAACTATGACTTCACAAAACCTCACATAATTCCTATTGCCAAGTATATAGCCACTGGTGTCGCAAACTATGATGGTGACAAGTGGGCTAAACACAGAAAGATCGTCAATCCAGCATTCAATTTGGAAAAATTGAAGGTTAATTCCTTATTTTCTTGTCCCTTCCCTTGAAATTAAGCTGCGCTTAGGGATCTACTTAGATAGATTTGCATGCTATTTTGAAAGCATCTAATTAATAGGTATACTTTTGGATGGAATGAAATTTTGAGTATTCATTTCGCAGTAACGAAATATTTAGTGAACACTGGGTAAGCATTGATATATACCTAGCTGCTCCACAACATGGTAAAATTTAGAGAGAATTGACATGCATTATGATCTATGAAAAATATATCTTATTTCAATTCAATATTTTCAAAGTTTGGATATTTCATTTCAGTTTTCTAAAAAATATTTCTTATTTAATATTATCCTTATATTGAGCCACTTAGCTAATAAACGAATATATGTTATGCGGAGTTATTAAATATATGGTTATCAATTCTCATTTAAATATGTCATGCAGAAGACCAAATGCGTAATACTTTACTTGATATTGGTGACAATTGGCCATTTAACAGTCACATTACTCATCTCTATAATTGAATTAAATGATTAAACTTTGAAAAATCAAATTGAGATAGAGTATATCTTTGAATGATCAAAATGTTCATTCGCTTCAAAATTAAAAATATTACACTGTGTCTAATGTGAATTTTCTGAGCATTTTATCATAGAGACACAAAGGGTTCCTTTTTTGTGAAATTCCAGTCAACATTAGGTATTTCAATGTTATGCTGAGAATTTTGACTACTTATTTCTTCATCTTTCCACAGACTCTGCTTCCAATCTTTTGCCAAAGTTGCAATGATATGATCAGAAAATGGGAGAACATGTCCTCATCAGATGGAACATGTGACGTGGATGTATGGCCTTGGCTTAAGAATTTGACAAAGGATGTTATTTCTCGCGCAGCATTTGGGAGCAGCTATGAAGAAGGCAGAAAAATATTCGAACTTCTAACAGAGCAAGCTGAACTTGTGATGAAAAATATACAGAAATATCACATTCCATTATGGGGGTAAGATTAATATCTAACTAGGCTAGAAAGCATTTTAAGGCCTCTGCCTAACAACAGTCACTGACCCAAGGAAAGTTCGCTTTGCTTCATATCATCACAATTATTATGATTTAGAACTGTGGATATTGATATGAACACATAATATGCTTGTTATAGACATAGCAATTAATAAGACAAAATTTGAAATGCTAATGTATAATTTAAAGTGTTACATGAAGATGACTATTTTTCTAGCAGACTTGATATATAAATGAGCTCCCAAGTTGAACCTAATGGTTCCTGAAAGATAAAAATGGAAACCGGCAAGGAGAGTTACGGCTCCAGCACGTGCTTCGGTGCCAGTCACATAACAGTAAGGCAATAGAAAAGATAAGGCATGGTGCTATTAACTGAAGGGCCTTTCCGATATTTAAATATGAATTCTTAAGGACATTATGATAATTGTCTTTGGTTGAATAGTGACAGGTAATATGACACGTGACAAATGCTCACTGGTTGGTGTGCAAGTATGATGACACCACTTGGGTATTTAAATATGAATTCCTAAGGACAATATGCAAGCACGATGACAAATACTCATTAGAATACTTGTAATTTATAGATAAGCTTTGATTAAATCTTTTTGCAGGCTTGTACCAACTAAGGTCAATAAGAGGATGAAGGAAATTGATAGACACGTGGAAGCTACACTAGAGTGTATCATCAACAAAAAGGAGAAAGCCATAAATGCAGGTGAAGCCACCAAGAACGATCTACTAGGCATACTTTTAGAATCCAATCACAAGGAGATTAAAGAACAAGGAAACAAGAAGAATGTTGGGTTGAGTATGAAAGATGTGATCGAGGAATGCAAGTTGTTCTACATAGCAGGCCAAGAAACCACTTCAGTTTTACTAGTTTGGACTATGATGCTATTGAGTAGGTATCCTGATTGGCAAGACCGTGCAAGGGCAGAAGTCCAACGAGTCTTTGGCAACAAAAAACCAGACTTTGATGGGCTAAGCCGCCTTAAGATTGTGAGTATATATCGTATATAGTTCTTCACTAGCTAATAAATATGAGGTAGATTACATTTTATCTTTTTGATCACCTGACATAGATTAATGTATTTAACTATAGTTTAAAGTTTATCATTTAATGTTAGCTAGATGTGATTACAGGACACATTTAGTTATCTTTAAATTGAGTTTTTGATAAGAAAAAAAAATGAAGAAAAAAAGGGCCAAACCCAAATTTAAGTTGCATCAAAAAAAAATGTTAGAATTTAATTTGGGCATCAAATTAATTTAAAGCCCAATTTCTTTTCTTCTTTGTTAGGCTTGGTAGTCCAATAAGCCATAATTAGATCTATTCAACACTTTGTAATTTGTGTTATTATTATTTTGATAAAATTACGTAATTTATTTTAATTTTGTTAAAATTATACGAGTCTATTCTCTTTTTTAAAAATATATATTACTTTTTTTAAATAAAAATTTATATTACACTTTAGTTCAATTTTGATATTTTTATTAAAAAATTTTCATTAATCTAAATACATATATATTTTTAACTAAAACAAAACCTAGTCTTTTATTTGTATTTGTACATTTTTGGATGATGAAGGTGAGGGTATTTAGGTTCTCAAATATCATGACTTCTAATTCTTGCTTCAAAAGAAAAATATCACCCAATATGTATTGAAGTTAATGGGAGGTGTTTTGATCAAAATATTTATAATTAGACTAAAATATATTTTTAAAATAGAAAAAATATTTATATAATTTTAACAAAATTTAATAGAGGTGTAAGTAATTTTATTATTTCACTTCTTATAATTTTTTATAATCAAATTTTTAATAGAAATAATAATGCAAATATCAAAATAATAAATAATTTTAAAATAAAAGACTTTCAATCATATCAGTATTTATAGTGTTCTACGATTATTGTTGCAATTCAGCAAACAATTTTGATTTTAGATATTATCTTAATTCCAACAATATCCTTAAAAGGCTATAAATTATTCAAAACATAAGTAAAATATTATTTCAACAATAAAGTTATTCATTATTTTAACTCAGTATTAATTTATAATTTACTTTAAAATTAAGGTTAATTAAAGTAATTATGAGACAGAACATTAAAGAAATAAAGAAAAATGAATGACATGATTTAACCCACATAAAACAAATTGATTTCAAATCAAATCATAATAAAAATATACAACAATTTACCCACAAATATATACTTTACTAAATTTGCCATTATAGGTGACTATGATCTTGTATGAGGTTCTGAGGTTATACTCACCAATAGTATGGTTGGAGCGATTTGCTGAGAAGGACATGAAACTTGGGAAATTGTTAGTACCTGCGGGAGTACAGATTTGCATACCAATACTAATGATTCACCACGACCAAGAAGTGTGGGGGGACGATGCAAAGGAGTTTAAACCAGAGAGATTTTTTGAAGGAATTTCAAAGGCAGGAAAAGGTAATTCTATTGCATTCTTCCCATTCGGCGGGGGTCCTCGAATATGCATTGGACAAAACTTTGCCTTATTGGAGGCAAAGATGGCTATATCATTGATTCTACAGCATTTCTCCTTTGAGCTTTCTCTGGCATATTCTCATGCTCCTACCACCGTCATTACTCTCCAGCCACAATGTGGGGTTCATGTCATTCTACATAAACTGTAGTAATTTGGTTAATAAATTGTCATTTTCGTCTATGAAAATAATAAATATGTTACATGTTAGTCTTTTTGTTAAGAAGCTCAAAAGCTTAAAAAAATTAAGATGTAAAAAATCTATTATATTCAAGTACTAACTCATGCTTTACATGCTTTCAGCCATAATATGGGGTTTGTGTATCTATTCAATACCAATACATGCATATGCTTCCTACTATCAAACCCAAGCAATGTAATCATAATTCAAGGATTTGCCACCGTACCTCTAAAAAAATTAAAATCTACAAACACAAGATTGAAATAAAAAAGAAAATGATCTTTGATTCAATTGAGGAAGGAGAGACTGTAAGAAGATTGATGCTTCAGCCATTGTACATCTAGCCATCAAGCTACTTGATGGTGTGCAAGCTGACAGGGGCCTCCGATTAACGTCGAAGGTTTAAGGAGGTAGAAAATGTTTTTATTTAAAAAAGAAAAACTAGATTAACAGATAAAAATAATACAGCAATAGCTATAACAACAATTGCTGCAATAATGTCTTCATTTTTCTTATTTTATTTATACGTTGTAGTGATTGTGAGATGACAATATTTATATATGTCAGAATAATACTAAACATGATCCCATACAACCACAAGAATACTTTCAATTGACTACCATTTTTTTTATCTCAATTATTAAAGTTAATATAAATTTTTAAAATGACTCTTTGTTCATATAATATATATATATAAAAGACAATTTCTATGAAAATTATAGGAAATGAATATAGAGAGACGAAAAAGGGGTTAAAGAGAAAATAAGATTCCATCCTAGTTTTCACTATCTTTTTCTTTTATTTTCTTATATTTTGCTAATATTTCTTCCATATATGCTCTAGTTTTGGTGATAAAATACTTTGTAATGAGTTGTTAAATCTTTGTATATAGGGTTATTGTAACACTCGGTTTGTCAAAAAATAGTCAGAAATGTGCGATTTTCAAAAAAGTTTCCTAAAATAAGGGCAAGTAGGCAAATAAAATTAGAGTGATAATCTAAAATTTTAAAAATGAAGATTTGAAGTTTGAGTTATCCAAAAATTCAAGCCAGAAGAGCTAAGAAAATTTGCAAAAATAAGTTAAGGTATTTTCATAATTTCTAAAAAATTTGAAAAACTTACATGGAAAATTTTTAAATGAAAAATTTAAGCTTTTTGGGATTCTCAGAAGCTCTTAAAAATCATGAAAACGCCTAGAATAGTTTAAACTCTTTTGGTATGCGATTTTGGCGAAAGGGTTAGTCAAAACTTTGACTGAATAGTTCGGATTAGTTTCAAATCTAATTTGAATGAAACCAAATGCATTTTATAAGTTAGAGGACCCAAATATTATTATGGAAAAGACGGATTTTGAAAAAGAGTTGAATTGAGGCCAAATGGAGAAAACATGGTTTAGGGACTAAAATGAAAAGTTGAAAAGTATGTATAACTTTACTTTTTGTCTAATAAATCACATCCAGCCACTTGCTCCAGCTCTTCCCATTGATGCTTGCTAGTCTGGATAGAACCGAGAGAGAGCTCCAAGGACACACAAGAGGAGAGGGAAAGAAGAAGAAGAAAGACTAAGAAAAAAGGTAAAAATCCAAGACTATCTCATGCTTCTTCCTTCCTTAGCCATGTCCTTCCCTTTCTCTTCTTTTTTTCCATGATTTTGCTGCACTAATTAAGACTAAAATATGATTGATTCTGCAAGAAGAGGAGAGGAATTGAAAGGAAGTATAGAAGCCTAGAAAGTACTTTCGAAAAAGCTTAAATCCAAGGTAAGATATATGGCTTTCTTTTGCTTCTTCTTTGTTGTTTTCTTCATGGGAATTTTGTCCAAAATCTGACCCATTGAGGAGAGAATTAATTTTGGTCTTAGAAAGGTAGGAGAGAGGGTTTTAGAGTAAGAGAAGTAGGATTATGCAAATGGAATCAAAAGGGAAGTAGGGAAATTCAAGATTGTGAACTTTGGGGTTTTGAGACAAAGAGTAAAATTTGATTTTTCCTAGGGACATTCTAGCTTATGTAAGACATTGTATGAGTCCATTAGACCTCTAGGAAGTTTTACATGAGCCATTTTCCTCAAGAAAAATCAAGCAAACCTTGGGCTCCATTTCTAGTGCTATGTCTCGACTTCAAAGGGGTTTTTGCACCTAGGGAGAGTTTTTTTTTT
Organism: Erythrophleum ivorense; assembly: GCA_026724425.1. Classification (NCBI taxonomy): domain Eukaryota; kingdom Viridiplantae; phylum Streptophyta; class Magnoliopsida; order Fabales; family Fabaceae; genus Erythrophleum; species Erythrophleum ivorense. The sequence goes on from JAIUCV010000017.1 coordinate 14,864,799, forward strand.
TTATTCCAAGGGTATAAAAGGCCTAGATATAAATTATAGGTACTAGAGAAGGCAATGAATTGAATTTAGGAAGCTTGGTTTGAGAGATGGTATTTTTTGGTTCTATTTAGACATAAAGAGGCAACCTAGAGTTTGGCTTCTTAGATTAAGTTTATGGTAGATTCAATGAGTTTATATGGAGCCATATGGTCTAGGAAGAATGAGAATTGGAAGCCAATAGTATGATTTCAAATGCTTGTTTCCTTATGCCATTTATAGACCATAATAGTGATTTAAGACCAAGTGAGCTAGTTTAGAGCTTTATGAAGCTTGAATTGGTTCCAAGGTTTGATTCGTGCCTTATTTAATGTGTCTAGGCTAAGAGAATCAAGAATTCCCCTATTGGTGTGTGTTGGCTTAGAAAGTACAAGGGAAAAGCAAGGGGAAAAAATATGTTTCCTAACATGAGGTAGCTTTCTAACCTTTTTCTCATGTATTTTTTGATTTGTTACTTATCTTGGATTGCTTGTACATGCATTTGAACTATGAGATTTATTTATAGCCATGGATTTAGTGTCTTGGTACCATGATGAGATTTGTGAACTTGTTTTGATGTGTAATGGCTAGAGTAGGCTTGGTGATGCCAAAAGTCCCTTGAAATGGATGAAAAGGAAACAAAAATCCCTAAGAGTGGGTGAAAAAAGGCCAAAATTTTCAAGAAAGAGTAAATCCAAGTTAAAAGTCCTTAGAAATAGATGAGGCAAATCCAAAAGTCCTAAAAATTTGGGTAAGGTTGAACCAACAACCCTTAGAGTCTATGCTTGAATTGTATGAACTTGTATAACATGGAAAAATGGCTATGTATGTTTTCTAGAAGGTTTTATGGCATGCTTGCATTCCTTGACTTGAAAATGCATTATATATATATGTTTGAAAGGGTAAAAGAGCTATTGAGATTCTTTAAATCTCACTCTTTCCTCCTACATGCTTAACTTTGTCTAGGTGAAGTCAATGGTCAAGAATTAGAGGCCAAGTACCTTGAAAAGAAGTATCCTGACATTAGGATAGGAAATTTTGTAAAATGGTGTCACGAATTGTATGTAAATGATGTCTAGGTGATGTGACACTTGAACATGATAAAATGTATGTAACTATGATGCATGAATGGATTTTGGAACTATATATGCATTTATGAGAAATTTTGACCTTTAAATGCCTAGATAAACTTATGAGTTCTTGTATGTATGTGCAAGTTGGGAAGTGATTTTGAAATGGATAAGTATTTGGACCACTTGGACAGCCTTTATATGCTAATTCTATCCATTTGGATGTGCCCAAGTGATTATGGTTAGAGTAGGAGAGCAATTGGTCATATTTTGATCTTATATGGTGCTAAAAAACACAACTTTTGCGACCTATACCCCAAATTGACCAAATAGACGAATTTAAGCATGAAATTTGGTATGAATATAGGTCTCATCTAGAGATTTTTGTTGATCCAAGAACCACTATTTTTGGAGCTCTATAGAATTAATTATGAATTTTCAAAGTTAAAAAATTTTTGTAGATTTGGTTTGTGCATTGTTCGTATAGTCAGTTTTTGTTTCTGTGTCATCCGAGAGACAAATAAAATCCAGTATGTATGAAATTTTACAAATATAAACTAGACAATATAAGCCTTCTATAGGAATTGAGAGCACCTCATTTGGAGCTCTGTAGAGAGAAAATCAAAATTTTTAAGTTTATGGTCAGTATCAAGACGTAGCAGACACCTCTGGTATTGTTCTATTATTTTTCATGGTCCAGATGGTCTTTTCTTGGTTTAGAACTATTTTTACTCCATAGTCAAGATGTAGAGCTTTCCAAAAAGCTATCATATGTGTAATTTTGATTTTTTAAAATTAGTTATGATTTTTCAAAATTCATATTAGTAAACTGTCCTTAAAACCCGAGAATGGAAAATGGAGATTTTGATGTAATGGCTTTTGATCTGTGATGTAAGCTTCAAAATGGGTTGTTTCTGATTTCTTTGGATATGGTATAGATGAAAATGATTTGAGTAAATTTAAATGACTCATGTGGACAAAATTGAACAATTTCGGTACCCATACACTTGATTTCCATTGCTAAAGTATGCAAGCTCAATGCAAATGAGTATGTAATACTCTGAATATTATGGTATGGGGTGTATGAACTTATGGTATTATAGTTATTATGAACTCTTTCATGGATTAGAGCTTGTTTGCCTTCTTTTCTTACAATTAGTGATATATATATATATGGTTATTCAAGTTGATGTTTTATGCTATCTAATTGATTGACCACTAATTATATTAATTTGATATTCTAGTTGAACTTGAAAAGGGTATATGAGAATTAGATCACTGTAAAAAAAATTGCAATTTGCTATTATTGTATAGTAGTAATTGTGACAACCATCATTAAAAATTGGACATGATAATGGTGGCACCAACGATGGTTGTTTTAGTAGCAATTGCAACAATTGTTAAAACATTAAAATAAAAAACCCATCTCAATACCAAATCTTGAATATATGAAAATTTTGTTTTGCTTTACAATGCTGAAGCGTGAACTAGATGCCTTGCTCAGTTGCTTCAACCACTATCCAATTGGTTAAAAAACACTGCCACCATCCATCTAGCCACTAGCCATCATTCATCCATTAGATCTACCATTTTTCTGCATCTCCACCATTTCTCTTCCATTTTCAACCAATTTGAGATATTTTTCTTTAAGTTTTTCCATTTTTCAAGATCTATTGAATGATTGTAGGTTAAAGATTGTCAAATTGTATTTACCTTCTTTACAATTTTGAAAAATACATTTAAACTCTCTTTAATTTCATTTTATATAGGAACTTTCTTGAAATATCATTCCAATTTTAAAATATATATTACACTAATAATTGTTATTTTTAGTTTTTATAAATATTATATGTTTTATTGATTTGATGAGTGTGGATAATTAATTAGAGGTGTTCAATCTCCTACTTTGACATGTACCAAGAATTAGGCAAGAAAGGATGAACCCTTCACTCTCATAATCTCTTTATATATCTATGCTAAAGATGTTCACTTTCTGATGGAGCTCATTTATGTTCTTAACACTCTTTCTTCTTGCTATCCCATTTATATTTGATCAATGATCATTGGTGGCTCTGTGTTTTAGTTGTGCTTTATTATTAGTTGATTATTGATATCTTAACATATCAAAGTTGAGTTGAACATGTTCTATGTTGAATTTTTACACTTGAAAATTGCTATTTTTTTCTAAAATATGTTGTTTGCTTAACAAAAGAAAACCATATATACATTGGGTTGCCCTCTTTTCATAACCAGTCGTTCAAGCATTTGGTAAGAAGGAATATTGTTTGAATTAAAGCTCACTAATTGTAATACCATATTAATTCTAAGATAGATCCCTTCCTTGAAAGTGGGAATATACACTTCATCAAAGAAATCTCAAGAAAATATATTAAAATAATGAATTAAAATTTGCGTTGTGTAGTAAATAAATATTAACATTTCTTGTCTCCGAGACCCCATGAATTCACCAACAACATTTTATAATTATTTTTCATCTATACAAGTCAATAAACACCATACAATTTCACCTAAACCATGGATCAAGAACCAAACATGCTAAATAATCACATTTTGCCTTGGGTTTCAGGGTGGTAGAATTTGAGGCAAGTTTGAAAAATAAGAACAAAATCTCGAAAAATAAAAATCATACAAGCTATAGCTTGTTGGAAATCTCTACATGTTAAATATATGCTAAAAATAAATCCAAGTCATGATCATAGCAATTGGACTATGTTTGACATAAAAAAAGTACAGAGGTCTAATTGTCTCCTGATACTAATACAGTTTCATTGTCATAACTTTTAAAAATGTCAAACTAATTCCAAAAAAATCTAATCTAAGAAAATTTTACCAATTTGGGAAGATATGGATGTTAGATAGAGGGAAAAAATCATTTCAAACTAGTTCAAGTTCATCCAAACCCTGAAAATCAATCAAACAGTACACTAGGTTTGATAGTGTGCCTGATACTAGATAGTAACTTCAAAACTTTATATCTCCCTCTTTGGACATCTAAATGGGATGATTCTAGTTAGAGCTAGTCTCTAGAAAGGTTTAGTTTTTACCTATAAAATTTTGTAGCAATTGGACATTATTTGCCCCATGTTTGACATAGATTTAGTTTTAGATCAAAGCTACAATACTAGTGACCAAAATTAGAAAAATTGCCAACTTCAACAATTCACCAAATATTCCATTAACCTTAAAAAATTTTCTACTTTAGCTTTCCAAAAATCTCTCAATAAGCTCTAGATGCATACCAATTTTTAGATCAAGAAGAGCTCATTTGGACAAAAAATGATATAGCCTCATAAAATAGTCATTTTTGCCTCCCATCAATAGTCACTTTAGTCCAAATGGCTTCCCTTTGAATTTGGCACCTCTTGAGCAAGTTTAAAAGCACAATTGGGACATGTATAGACTACCTAAGTGGTCCTAAACTCCATGCATCTCAATTTGAGTGTCACACATCCAAGAATGCACTAGATACATATGCCATCAATAAGTCAAAATCCACATTCTCATTGATTTGGTGTTGTATATGGTCTACACAAGATTCATATACCATTTTACAATTGATCATAGTCTTACATTACAAAAATAATATGTACAAGCTCATTTTGACATCCAACTACAAAAAGGCTACGTAATAAACATAAAACAATCTCTTAAGGTCTTTGGCTTGCACTTCTTGTCTCTTGAACATCACCTAGGCATTTCAAAATGGAAAGGGGGAATGAGAGTGAGATTCCAAAATCCCAATAGCTCACACACCCATTCACACATACATTCAAGGAGTACGTACATCAAGAATACAAATGTGCAAGCATAAAGCATGCAAAATCACATTTCCATGCCACATTAACATGTCAAAATCATTTTCATGTTTTAGAGACTTTTGGTTTTGCCTTACCTCATTTCTAGGACTTTTGGATTTGCCTCACTCTTGGCCTAGGGACTTTTGATTTAGCCTCATCCATCTAAGGGACTTTTAGCTTAGTCTCACCAATGCCTTGAGACTTTTGGCACATCTTTACCTATATTAAAGGATTTTTGCCATCACCACCCCATTGTGAGCCATCTCCACAATCCAAAGCCATTCAAAAACATATATTGGTACCAATGGAACATTGAGACATTAAGTGGCATGTTTCAGATCACAAGAGCACATGTAAACACACAATAACATACATATGCACACAAGAACGTATGAAGAATAAGGAGGAGAGCTACCTTGGATTTATGTAAGCTTTTCTTGATCTTTTCCTTCCCTCTTTTCGGCCTCACAACTGCACTTGGGTAGGAGGATGTTCTCTTGTCCTAGACATCATGAACAACACACAATTACACACTTGGTCTCATAATTGGCATATTAGTTTCATAAAGGGTCTATTGAAGTAACTCTTGGAATTCAAATTTTAGGCTCTATTCTCTTGTTATTTCTAGGCTTCTTGGATTCATTTAAGGTCCTTAGAGCCATCACACAATCATTTACACACTTCAAAAGTCAAGTTGCTTCTTAAACCTCCATTTTGGCCACCATTGTCCCATCTTTTATTCTATGGCTCTTAAATATTTTGAAATGGTTCTTCCCATCTCCTAAGACCATATGGAGTTCCAAACCAAGGTTAGAACAAATTAAAACACTCCCTAGCTATGCTACCCTTCCTTAACTGAAACATAGGGCATTAAGGAGGTTCAAAGGCTTCTTGATTTTTCCTTGATGGGAGGGCCACTTGGGGAGGTTTTTAGGAGTCCTAGGAGCTTAAGGAAACATTCAAATGGCTAAGAAAATTCATAGGTTAAATCAGTTTTTACAATTCCCTCAAAGGCTCCACACTTTCCTAACTTGCATTTCAAAGGATTTCCTTACAATTTCTTGCCATATTCTATCTTCCCCTAACCTAATTCTACCAATTTTCAATGGTTCTTGAACAAAAACCCTTCCCTTCTCTTGGATCAGTTTTGGCCGAAACTTCACTGAGAGAAGAGCAAAGGAATAGAACAATTAGGAACAACATTTACCTTAGTTCCAAGTTTGCTTCCAAAACCTTTCTTCCTTGGTTCTCTTCTCCTTGATAAAGTCAAACTCTCCCCCTTATTTCTGGACCAAAAATAGAACCACTCATTCAAAGAAAACTATAGAAAGAAAGCCAAGAAGGAGAGGAAAAGAATTGGAAGAAGAAAGAGTTAAAAATTTCATGAATTTCTTATTATTTTTCTTGATTTTTCTCCCTCTTTTCCTTCTCTTCTTATGTGCCTAAGAGAGCAGCCTCAAATTCTATTTTTTGACAGAAGGAAGGTTAGCTAAATTAAGAGAAGAAGAGGCGTGAAAATAGTGAATTTTTCCCATTTTGCCCTTTCAGTGATGGCATTTTATTCCAGCTTTGTTTTAGCTCTTTTTTTAGAATTGTCTTTTCCATCATAAAATTTAGGTTGCCAATTTAATAAAATGCATTTGAAATCACTCAAATTGAAGCTAAAACCTTCTCGAACAAATTCGTCAAAGTTCAGGCTCATCACTGTCAAAAAAGTATACATCGAAGAGGCTTTACTGGTTTCGGGGCTTTCCATGTCATTTAGGGCTTTTGAGAACCTTGGGCAACTCAAAAATTTCATTTAAACAGTACTCCTATGTGTTTTCCAAAAATTTCACATATTTATGAAAATGTCACTGGCCGTTCGGCAAATTTTTTAAATAACTTTGGCCTTAGTTTCTGGGGAACTCAATGATCAAATCCTCATTTTTTATTATTTAAAATTTTATCCAAATTTTATTTGACCTTAAATCACTCATATCAGGAGATTAGCTTTTCAAACCGACTCATTTCAGTGTTTTCACAATATACTAGATGTTACACTGATCATATCATATTGGAGATTTTATGTATGCAAATTATCTATACATTAAATGTTATTGGCAACAATTCAAAATGAGTATCTAGTTTGATTGCATAACTCTAGTAAAAAGACATATGACCTAGTCTCTTGAGTTATGAAATTACCAATTTAATGTTTGAAATTACTTAAGACTTAAGCATGTTTTTGCAGCAATTGTGGCACAACTGCTATTAAATTCACTTCATTAAGTGCAATGGTTATGTCAACCATCATAATAATTTATTGTGATGGGCATTCTTGCATTGTGATGAGCATTCCTGCAGTTGAAAACAACCATTACAATGTAATCATAATGAAGCCTTTAGTAACAAATTCTACAATTGCCTTAAAGTTTTTAACAACGGTTGCAACAATTGATATGTCCGAAAACAACTATTGCAAAGTTCACTTTTTTTAGTAGTGAACTATGAGTTGAATTGTCTAAGTACTTAAAACTTGCTACGTTGAGTAGATGGTTTTGCCAATAAAATAAGAATGTATTTATTGGTTTCACATAGCCTAATTAGGATTGTGTAATTGAATGGTTAGGTTAATTTTATAAAGAATTGTGTAAAGTTATAAGAATACTCCCAAGGTGATTTGCAAAAATGTTTTATAGGTGAAATAGAGCTTTAAGTCAGCATATATCACTATTGAGAATACGATTAAAAGGAAAAATTAAATTTCTATAAAATGTTAGAAGAATGAATAGTCTAGGTTCTTTCTCTTGTTGAAATACCTAATAATTTAATTTTTTTTAATAAAAAATTTGTAAGTTTAAATTGATTTTATACATGCTTGAAATTAATTTGTTTGATTTAAGTTAAGGTGTAAAATATTTTAGTACTTGACACTTCTTCGTTAACAAATCCTTGTAAGACTATATGTTTCTCACTTCTATAGTATTACTGTGATACATATATTTATGTGCAAGTAATCGAATTTTGAGAGCAACACTAAGTAAAATATAGAAAAGGCAAGGAAAAAAAGAAGAAGAAAGAAAGAATACCCAACTTTCGGTAGCATGGAAGCTTTCTAGAAAAGCAAGGATATACTTAATATATAAGTTGTTTTATGTTTTACTAATCTCATTGGCTTATATGCATAAAGAGCAATGATAGATGCTCCTATATAAAATATTTCAAACATGTTTTTTTTTTCACTTGCCCTTTTTCTCTGAAATACTTAATGTATAGAATAGTTTGCATTGTATCGATTTCTTTGGTTTGCATGCATAGAGACTAATTAGTGATGCTCATATATACAGCTTTTCAAAATTATTCGCTTTGGCTTACCCTTTTTCCCTATTGTAAGATTCTACTCTCTCTCTCTCTCTCTCTCTCTTTATATACACATTAATTTCATCTAAACATAGTATAAACACATGGAAAGACAATCAGTAAAAGAAATGTTTAAAGCTTCAACATTAGTTGCCACATTGATAGCAATGATAATAGTAGCAAGATAGGCGAGGAAGGTGGTGAAGTGGTTATGGTTGAATCTAAAGAGGGCGGAGAGGGTGCTTAAAAAGCAAGGTGTTGAAGCCAATTCTTATCAATTATAGGTTAGGTGTGAGAATAAAAATGCAATTTCTAATTTACAAAATTAAATTGCAATACAAGATTCGTATAATATTGCAAGGATGAATTCAAGATCAAATACCTTTAACCATGCTATTCAATTATGATGAAGAGCCTAAGGCACTTATCCAAATTACTTTAGTAATATATGTCTAAGATAATTATAGAATATAGAAGAACAAAGGAGAGAATAATGAGAGAGAGGAATGAAGAGAATTTTTTAATAAAGCCATAAGTCTCCGTGATGGTTAATTGGTTGACTTTATTTATTAGGAACCCCTCTAAATGCTAATGTAAATAAACTAGCCACTCTTCTATTAAAAATAGTTAGTTAGCAATGTGCAGATATCCATCAACCCATTAACCAAAATATCTAGCAATTTAAAATTTAAAAATCAAAGGCCACCAATAAGAATAATTTAATTTAAATTTGAGATATTATTTTTATTTAATTTAAATCAAAATATCTCAACAATTGATAAGGAATATCTGACCATTGTGTCGCGCAATCTCAAATAAAACTAGGAAGCAAAATAAATTTTATAGTTAATGGTGCAATCCTAGGTCATCTCCTTTGGAGTTTATGCCTCAATTTGTTTATGGAAGGAGTATTCTAAGTATTGCTAATTGAAACTTGTTTTGGGGGTTGAAGTACTAGAATTTAATTGAACTAAATTTAATTGACAAAAATCAAAAGAACTTAAAACTAAATGAGGTGAACAATTAAGAGAATATGGTAGCTAGCTTTGCATTGGACTCCCTAAAATTCAATTATCCTTGCCCTTGGTTTAGTTTACCAAATTTGGAATTAATTCCTTACTCTTTAGTGTATTCCCTATAAAGATTCTTGAATAACCATCCAAGGTTCAATTTATTAATTATACAAGGAATTTGCAACCACAAGAAACCTTGAATAACTAATTAATTGAATTAAGAACAAGAACACACTTTAACCAATTTTAATTGATTAATAGAATCTACTACACAATTTACTTAAGATACTAATTAACCAATTAGATTAATTAATTCCTCAAACAATTAATTGCACAAAAATTCTAGTTAATTAATCCAACAACCATTGCATCAATTAACCCAAGATCAAGAGGAATTTAAAAGTAATTTGCACAGCACTAATTCTGGAATTTTTATAAACATGTGATGATCATAATTAAAATTCCAAAATCAAATTCAATTCATAAAACAAACTAATCCAATAATTTTCAGCAACTAAATTCCTAAATCAATCAACTAAACCTAGTCAAATTAATAAAAGATTTAATGCTGGAATTTAAAAGATATAGGAATGAGTAATTATCCAAATTGATGAGAAAATATGGGGCTCAAATCTGCATCTGGGAGTTTCCAAATTTCAACCAGCCACCATGAGTGATTCAAGCTGCCATGGAGATTTTAATTGGAGGAGAGTTGATGAATTTAGCATCAGCCATGGAAGGATTGATGAAAGAATGCTCCAGGAGTCTAGCGTTCTGCACGTCCTTGCCTCTCCCAGAAGTCTCATCTTTTTTTACGTTCTCTACGCCTCTCCTATTCTGTTCTACCTCTCCTTTTTTCGAAAACCACAGCTCCTCTTTTTAAAGTAATGAATCACGTGCCCCTCAGCCTTATTTCATGTGTTATCTCACGCTGAATCTCCTCCTTCTATTCGGAAACCAATTCTAGCCCGTCTCTTCCATGCTTCAGCGTTTTTCCAGCTCTGCTCACGTGACTTCATTTGATTCTGCCCCTCGTTGTAACGTGTTTCCTGTTTGTTTATTCTGCAGCTTATAACTTCTAGCTGAAAGCTCCTTCTCTCCTCGTTGAACAAAAGCTCAAACCTTCTCTTTATACCACATGATGTTCTGCATGCTTTTCCATGTAAGACCTGCGCTCGAGATTGCTTCTTCAATTGTGTTCTGCTCCCAGCTCCAACTTCTTCATCCCAAAACCCATAGCTTCTTCCTGGTTTCTCACGTGCTCAGCTTGTTGCTTGCTTGCTCTGTTCTGTGCTTCTTCTCTTTGATTCATCACTTCTATTCTTCTCCTCGTTCCGCTCGTGGCTTGCTTGCTTTTCTCTTCTTAATCACGTATGAACGTGTAAGCCATGTGTGAGATGGAGCTGTGAGCCTTGTTTTGCTACAATGCGTTGCTTCTCTTCATGCTCTGTTTTCTACGTAAAAACTGTAGCAAACACATTTTGCACCACGTTGAAACTGCAGCTCCTTCCATTTGCTCGAGTTTGTTCTGTACTTGCAGCTCCTCTAGCTCCCTCGGCTACTGCAGTCCCTCTTTGCCCAGGTTTTCCTTTTCTCGGACAGTCCAGCAAAGGAGAAGGTGAAGGATGAATGGAATAGCAGCCAGAAAGAAGCGTCCTTCTCCTCTGCATGATATCCAGCCACCCACGAAATGAAAGAAGTCTCCCTCTGCAGCTCTTCACTCAGCTCGTGTAGCTTCATTCAGCCCATGCTCCTTTGAAATTTGATCATGCAACTCGTTCTTTTCTCCTCCTACAGCCAGAGCTCCTTCGTGCTTCTTCACGTTGCTACGTTCTTCATGCATGGTTCTTCTTTTTAAGCTCAAGTGTGTAGCTTCATCTCATGCATATATATATATATATATATATATTCTTTTCAATATTCAGATTTTATTTGCCCATAATCTGCATAAAAACAAAGGAGAAAAATTCACTAAAATACTTTATGCGTTTAAAATCATCATTTTTCAATTTAATTCATAAAGTGCAGAGAATGGCTACTAAAACAAAATTCCATCTAAGTAAATCCATTACGCCTCATTTAACATTTAAAATGCTTAAGTTAAGGGAAATAAAATACATAAAAATAATACTTATCAATATCTTAAATAAATAAATCTATTTAATTAAATTAATAATATCTACAAATATTAAATTAAACTATTCCAATATTCTCTTACTTAGTCCCACTATGATTTGCCAAATAGCTTGTTTATGGTAAATAAACACATACTACAAAAATCATGGCAGTAAGTCTTTTAATCAAACAAGTATTACATTCTATGTATTATATTGTAGCATGTTTTTAACTTTATGGGATACATAACTTTTATGAATAAACCTTAAATGTTTATTCAAGTTCTATCTTTTGTACTTGTCAATTCCCACTGAAATGCATACAAAAATATAAAGATAACAAACCAAAAACAGAAATTTCATTTCATTACATACCTTAATTAGACCAAATATGGTTTAAGATCTATCTGAGACACATGATCCTTAAATTCCTTATGATGTATCTCTTTAGTTAAAAGACCAGCTAGTATTTCTTTTATCCAAATGTGCTCTATAATAACTTGATTATTGTTGACCTGTTCTCTTAAAGCTAAGTACTTAATATTGATATATTTACTTTGACTTCCACCTTGTTATTCTTAGCTAAGAAAACTGTAGTTATGTTATCGCAATATACTTTAATGGGCCTAGAAATTGAGTCCAGAATCTCAAACCCAATAATGAAAATTTTCAACCATATAGCCTATCAACTTACCTTATAACTTGAAACAAACTCAACCTTTATAGTAGAAGTATCAATCAAAGACTACTTAACACTCCTCCATGAGATGACACCTTCAGCTAGTACAAATATATAACCAAATGTTGACATTTTAGTGTCAACACATCTTACCATGTCTGAGTCTAAATATCCAATAACTTTTAAGTTGTTCGTCTTTTTATTAGTAAGCATATAATTTTTAGTACCTCTGAGATACCTCATAACCTTTTTCACAACTCTCCAATAATCCATCCCAATATTACTTTAATATCTTCCCAACATGTTTAGAGTAAAAGCTATATTAGGCCTTGTGCAAATCTGTGCATACATTAGACTTCCTACTATTGAAGTATAAGGAACATTCTCCATCTTTTTTCTCTTCAACTCATTATTAGGACATTGAGATAAACCAAATTTTGTCCCCCTTTCACTATAGGTACCATACTAAGTGAACAATCTTTCATTCTAAATTGTTCAAGAATTTTATTTACATAAATCTCTTGTGATAGTCCTAAGATACCTTGAGTCCTATCTCTATGGATCCTTATACCAATGACATAAGATGTTTCACTCATATCTTTCATTTCAAAATTTTAAATAAGAACTGTTTCACTTCATATAGCAACCTTAAATCACTTAAGGTAAGCAAAATGTCATCTACATATAAGATTAGAAATATGATCTTATTTCCACTGACCTTGTGGTACACACATTGATTCATGATATTCTCAATGAAGCCAAAAGATGTAATTATATCATAGAATTTTAGGTACCATTTTCATGAAGCCTGTTTAAGCTCATAAATTGACTTCTTCAGCTTGCAAACTAAGTTTTCAGCACCTTTTGAAATAAACCCTTCAAGTTGTTTTATATACACTTCCTTATCAAGATCACCATTGAGGAAGGTAGTTTTAATATCCATTTGATATAATTCTAAATCAAAATGAGCTACTAATGTCATGATGATATGGAAGAAATCTTTCTTAGAAATAGAATAAAAAGTTTCCTTATAATCAATTCCTTTCTTCTGGGTGAAACCTTTTATAACCAACTTTGCTTCGTAATGCTTTATGTTACCTAATGAATCGCTTTTGGTCTTAAAGAACCATTTACAGCTTATGGCCTTAACCCCACTAGACAACTCTACAAGTTTACATACATTGTTGTTTGCTATAGATTCCATCTCATCATTCATAACTTGTGTAAATGTAATGGGGTCATCTTCAACACTTTTGTCATAGTCAGTTTCAATAAGATTGATAAACACATTTTTCTATATATTTTATTCTCTCAAACTTGGGCATTTTAATAATGAATTATGGCTTTAAGACTTTAATTAGATAAGATTTTGTTTTAGTAGTCATTTCAATATTTTAGGAGTTAATTTGCAAATTGTGGAATTTTAATGCACAAATCTTTTTAAATGAATTTTGTGAATATTCCTATTTCATCATTTCCATTCTTTTTGTGTAGATTTTCAATGAAAATTAGAGCTTGAATGGAAATTAAATTGAAGGAGAAATGAAGGCTTCATGTGTACAATTTGAGAGGAAAATTTACAAGAGAAGCTATGGGTTGACGTGGAGTAGAAGAAGCAAGCAACAGCCACGAGGCATGGCTTAGGTGTTGAGGCTGAAGAACAACACGAGACATGAAGAAGCTTGAAGGGAAGAATGTGGCAGCTCGTGTGAAGAGTGAAGAGAAAAAGCATGCAAAGCTAACGTGGGAATGAAGAAGCATGAGAGAGAGGCAGTTCCCATGTAAGCTCCACGAGCAGAACAGAGTTGAAGAAGTTACGTGGAAGTGAGGTCTCGAGCTTGGGTGGATGGCTACAAGTTACTGGGCAGAAGCTGCACGTGGAAAGGAGCTTGGATACAAATACACACACATGCAGAACAAAGCAGAGATGAGCTACAAGTTGGTGAAGGAAAATGAGGCCACGAGTTGAGAGGCTTGAATGCAGAAGAGAGTGAGTGAAGGAAGTTGCATGAAGGAGCTTGGAAGTAACACGATAAACAACGTGCTGACTGGGGGCATAACAAGATGAAAAGGCAGATTGTAGAGACGTCAAAATGCAAAGGAGCTTAATAACAAAGCAAGCTACGAGCAACATGAAGCATGGGCAGCAGTCGAACAGGGAAGAAGAAGCCACGTTCTGGATTCGGAGGAGCTGAGGGAGTGAACATAAGAAGCACGAGAGAAGAAGATTCTGATGGCTACGAGTTACTAGGCAGAGCGTGTTGGGTTTTGTAAGCTGCATAACATGTAAAGAAAAAAAAATAAAAGAAGCTAAAAAACGAGCAGAGGAGAATAACAGAAGTGTGGAGGCTACGAATGAATGAAGCATGAGCTAAATGAAGAAATGAGCTGCATGAAGGAGGCAAAGCTACAGTTTTAATGTGTGAAGAGGAAGAAAGCACAAAAGCTACGGGTAGCATGAATAAAAATGGAAGAAGAAACGTAAAAATGAGGCGAGCTGAGTCACGTGAACATGAGGGTGGGCAAAGAAGAAGCAACGTGGTATATTATAAAACAAAATGAAGTGGGGCCCACCTTAATTATTAAAAGAAATCACGTGGGAAGGGTATCCAATACACACACCATTCCATTCGAATATATGACAGAGAAGCACATTCATCATGGACATTCCATACGCATTCATTCATGCCTCTTTGTCCAGTAGCCACTCCACGCCAATTCCATCCTCCATTCTCCATCAATCTTCCACCACCATGAAGCATTAATTCATCCTTGTGATTAGTTAGGAAGAAGATCCTTGGTGCAAGCTTGAATCCATGGATGAGCAATATAAATTTGGCTAAGATTTTTTTAATTTCTTATACTTTTTCTTTTTCTTGTACATATTTGATTAATTTGTATTGGATTGGGAACTTATGTAATTGTAATTAGTGGCTAGTTAAACACCGATTAGGAAACCTTTTTATTGATTAATTGATTAGATTAAACACTAAATTTTATATTTTCCTATCATATTCCAAGTGTGCAATCAAGGTGTTTGATGAAATATCTGTGAGAATTGGTGTACCTAATTGTCTAATTTAAAAATTTCTTGGAGTTTGATTGGTTAGTTAAATATCATAGGGTGTTAATTCAGAGACTAATTAATCAATTAATTATTCAATTTAAGTGTTCATTAATCCTAATGACAAGAGTTAGCGATTTGATACGAGATTGAGGTTTCAATTCAACATTAAGTTATTAGTTTCTTGATTCTTGCGTGGTAACTCAAGATACAATTGCCGTGAACACAATTAGAGATTCTTAGACTAGAATCAATTATAATTGAATTAGGATAAGGATAGTGGATACTAAGGAACGAATCCAAAGCTAATCACAAATCCATCATACAACCATTAATTCCTCCAATTAGATAGCAATTAGGAATTTTAATTTGATTTCATTTTAATTAGTTTAAGTCAATCAAATCCCTTTTAGTTTAGAAATTTTTAGAGTTTTTTAAAACTTAGAAACTCAATTAAACATTGAACTCTATTTCCAAGAAAGATGACTTTAGTTGTGCCACTAACTATATATTTAATCAACCTAGTTTTATTTTGAGGGTTGTACGACACGACTCGTCAAAGATATACTATGTAGTCACTAGGTATTGCTGACTTCTTTTTCCTGGTTAATCTTCTTTATTAAACCTCTTATGAAGATTAAGGTTGCACTAAAAGAGTATCTTAAACTATTGGTTGAGATGCCTCTTTAACATTATAAAGCTTCCCAACTTGGATGGTAGAATTTTCTGAATAAGGATGCTCTTGGTCTCTGCTATGATCAATAAGGACAATTGAGACTTGATTATGTTCTTCATTCACCCTAATAGAATGGATGTCTTAAAGAACAAAAGACCCACTATAACTAGTGAAAGTTGTTGACTGAATGCGATCATCCTCAATGACTATGTTATAAGGATGACTATTGCCACTAATTACGTCATTCTCCCAAAATTTGGCATTCTTAGATTCTACTAATCTCATAGTATGTGAAGGACAACAAAATTTATAACCTTTGGACCTTTCTGCATAACCAATAAAATATGCAATAATAGTCCTGGATTCAACTTCCTCTCATGTAGGTTATACACTCTTACCTCAGTAGGATAGCTCCATATACATATATGATTCAAGTTGAGTTTCCAACTCTACCAGATTTCAAAAGGTGCCTTAGACACTACTTGTGTTGGAACCCTATTTAGAATATATATGTTGCTTTTTCTTGAAAGTGTACATGCAAATACATGTATCGCAACAATAATAAAGTGATGAATAGAGTATTATTCATATAAGGATTTGCCATTAAGATAATTGTTAAATACTAAAATTATACAACTTAATCTAAATCAAACTAACAATAAAAAGTGATAAGAAATTAAACTAAACTAAAAACATAAAAATAACAAAATAAATGAGAAACCATTTTTTATGAAATTCAAAAGCAAAAGGATTTGGCATTATGATTTCCCTAAACATTTCATATAAACTAATTATCTCTCTTTATTTTACTCTTAATGTCATTAATAGCCTAGGATTCTAAACTACCTACACGCATCTTTTGAATTACTTATAGGCATTCTTTTAACCAATTTATAATTTCTTATGCAATTGATTAGAGACTTGATCAAGAATTGGTTCTAATATAACTATGTGAGGCCAGTAGATATATTCCTATCCTACAAACAAATTAATCCACTTAACATTGCAAACTTCATGAACCTACACTACCCAATCTATGGTCAAGTCATAAAATCCCTTTTCCAAATTCATTTAGACTAATCAAATCATCTAATGATTTTCACCCACTTAGAAGCATGAAGTACAAGGATTGATTAATTAAGTCATATTATTAATTGCAAATAAATAGACTAATTACAATATATTAAAAGCTAGAGTTAATTACAATTCCAAATCAATAAGTTTAGCTCATAATTACAAGAAATAGCAACATTAAGAATAGATTATAAATCAAATGGGCAAAGAAGTACAAAGAAAAGCAAGGAAAGAAGAGAAAAATTGATTTAATTGGTGAATCTTCCTCAAACCTAAGCATTTCCCATTGCAAATGCAGCACTAAACCCTTCATTCTCCTCCCCAAAATCTTCAGAATGGTGGCCTCCTTCAAAGAGATATTGAAACTCTCTTAAAACCCTCAAAAAATATGGCTAAAAACAATGTGTTTTGCATTTTTCTCGAATTGCATCATAGTGCAAATGAATTTTTATCTATAGCCGTCAAAAGCGTCGTGGCATGGAAATTTATACCACAATGCATTTTCGTTCTATTTCTCAGGGGGTTGCAGCATTTAAATTTGTTGCCATGGCACTGCATTTTTTTAACAGTGGTTTTAAGTGCCATTTTTTGCTCCTTTTTTCTTTTCTTTTTTTTTTTCCTTTTTCTTTTTCTCTTTTCTTTTCCTTTTTATTTTTGATCCTTTTTTTAGCAAATATTTTCACTTTTTGTTACTTTGCATTCTAAAACTTTTAAATTTGTTTCTTCATAATTTTAACTACATAAAGATATAAAATTCATCTAATTACTATTTATAATCTATTAACAACAATTAAATAATTTAACAACCTAAAAATATAAATAAAAGCACAAAACACGAGTTAACTAAAACAAAAAAAGAAATAAAACTAATGCTTACTAAATATTAACTTAACTAAAATTTATTAATTTTATATACTAAAAACATAAAATAAACTCAATATTTATATAATAAGTCTCTTAAAATATTAAGAAAACCATCACAATTTAGGGACTTATCAATATATAATCGTCTTAAGTGCATCTCTCCACAAAGAAGCAAAAAGTTTGGAGTTACTAAGCATACTCCTCACCATGTCTATTAGTGTCCTATTCCTTGTTTCAACCACACCATTCATAGTAGGTGGGCCAGATATAGTGTATTATAGAACAATAACATGCCCTTGAAAAAATTAAACAAATGGACTTGGTGTCTATTCCTTGCCAGTGTATCTTCTATAATATTCACCTCCTCTATTAGATCTTACTATTTTGATTTATTTTTCTACTTCTACCTTATACTCCTTAAAGGCATCTAGAGTCTCACTTTTATTATAAAGCAAGTAAATATATATGTACCAAGAGAAATCATCAATAAAGGAGATGAAATATTTTTTATTGTTATAATATAAATCAAGATAATATATATTAATATAAATAATCTCTAATAATTCAAAACTCTTCTTACCTTCTTTATGTGACTTATTGGTCTGCTTTCCCTTTATGCACTCCACACATGAATCAAGATCAGTAAAGTCTAAAGATTAAAGAATCTCATCCTTTACTAACCTTTTGATTTTATCCATTGAGATATGGCCTAATGTCCTATGCCACAAGCTAGCTGAGTTTTCATTCATGACATATCATTTGATATCAGAACTATTATATAGGGTTATAAAAGAATTAGTAGCATCATCAATAGTATAAAGTTTAAACAAACCATCAGATAAGGAAAATCTCCAACAAGAACACAATCTTTCAATAAATTAAATTTAGGTGCAGAAATATTTATTGAAAACCCCAACAATACTAACTTTGAAATCGAAATCAAATTCTTGGAAAAACTAGGAACATAAAAGGTTTGATCAAAATCCAATACATAATCAAAAGATAAAATAATTCTATAAGTCCCTATAGCCTTCACTACTGAGCCAATTCCATTACCTAGAAATACTTTAAGGTTAGTGAAATATGGATTCCTTATGTTAAGAAAGCCCTACATAGTATTTGAAATATGACTCATAGATCTAGTATCAATCCACCAAGTGTCATGACATGTATTAATAAAATGAAATTCAAAATATACTAAAGACAAAGATTTACCTTTCTTAATTAGTTAAGCCTATCTTTTAAGGCATTCATTCTTCATGTACCCTTCTTTTCCTAACAGAAAAAAGCACCCAGTAGCCTCCTTATTTGATACATGAATAGGAGTAATGTTTTTCTTCTTGCCCTTTTTCTTAGTACCTTTCTTCTTCTTGGAACTGCTTACCAAATGAGCCTCAGGTATCCTATTGGAACTCTCAATAGTTAGTTATTTTCCTCTATTATACACATGGCCAATAGTTCATCCATTGTCCAGTATTCCCTATGTGTATTAATGGAGCAATGAGTTAAGAATCAATTGCACCAAAAATGGTTTATTAGGCTTTATTTCTAAGGCTTTTAACTATGATGCAAGGTCCCTCATTCTCATTATATATTGTCGTACCCCTCTGGTGCCAGTCAATTTCATAATACACAACTCGGCCATTAAAGTATGTCTAAGTGATTTATCTAAAGTGGCAAATTGATTGTCTATTGCCTTTAGATAGTCCTTAATATTCTTACAATCACAAATAGACTCACAAATGCGAGTATCTATTCTTCGTATAACCAACATCTTGCAAAGCCAAATGGATTTCTCCTAAGCTTTATATAAGTCCTTTTCATCATTAGAACTAGCATCAGTAGGTACTGATGGCTCATCCATGCAGAAAGCCAAGTCCAAATCAAGGCAACCTAATTGAAGACGAACATCTTTGCGGACTTTGTAATTTATGCCATTTAGAATAATTTTATCTTAGCTATTATCAGTCATCAAAAGAGACATTTGTGTAGTAGAAGTTGTAAGGTAAATTTCAATATTAATAATGCTTACTAAAGAATTACAAGGCAACTTAACCATCACATTCCAAAATTATAAACTTATCAATGCAAGACATATCAAAAGCATAAATATTGTATCACTAAAATCTACTGGTGGACTAAGAAATTAGTGTAGCATATATTTTTATGTCATTTATGATAAAACTAAAGTGCATTCACGCCCTCTAATACCTGTTGGCTACTTAGGAAACACAAGGCAACTTCTATTTCACCCTAATTAAACATGTAATTATAACTATCAACCTGTGGATAAAGATGTATTATGACTACACATTTAATTACAGTTGATATTTTTTAATTCTATATGTAATTTTCATGAAAAATCATATCTAGGATGTGTGTACTCATTATTAAAAGACATTATGGCTACTCCTTATATATATATATATATATATGCTGATAACAAAATATCTAAATCCACTATGTGCATTAAAAAATCTCCATATAAATACGCCACTTAATTTTATTTTAATTAATTAATCAATTAAACCTTATGTGATTAATCAAAAAAAATTCTCCCTTAATTATTATTCCATATATGTTATTGAATTTGTCTAAATTAACTCCATATTATCTAGACAAAATTAACTGGCACAAAAAATAATTTTATAAAGTCATAAATATGCCAAATTGCCTAAATAAAATTTCTATAAATTTAGACAAATTAAACAAAAATAAATAATAATTTTACAAAGTTTCATATGTGTTAAAGTTGTCTAAAACATTTATTGTGCAATATATACAAATTAAATAACACTAAATAATAATTTTACAAAATTTTTATATGTGTAAAAAATTTTCTAAAATAATTTTTTCTTATTTTCAAATAAATTAATTGACACATATTAAATTTATTTTATAATTTAATGTTCATCCAATAACAAATATGGGGAATAAAAAATAACCCTATGAATTTAAAATTAAACTCTAGAAATAATCCAAAAATTAGGTCTAATAAAAATTATGAAGAAAATAGCCCAAAATTACAAAATAAAGTAGAGAAAGAAAAAAATTTAGAACACATATTTTAATATGGTTCAGCATAAAAAACTTTGAAGCCCAAAATTAAAAGGTAAACTAACAAAAAGGAAAAATAAATGATCCAGAATATTTTGGCCTAAAACCCAAACAAATAATGGACCCCAAAAAAAATGAAAGAGATTATAAGTCCCTAAATTATGATGTTTTCTTATTATTTTAAGGGGTTTATCATATGAATACAAAATTTATTTTATATTTTTAGTATATACCATTAATAAATTTTAGTTAAGTTAATATTTAATAAGTTTTAGTTTTATTTCTTTAGTTTTAATTTCCCTTTTTGTTTTAGTTGTGTTTTGTGTTTATTTATATTTTTAGTTTTTTAAATTATTTAATCTTTGTCAGTAGATTATAAATAGTAAGTAGATAAATTTTATATTTTTGTAGGGTTAACATTATAAAGAAATAAGTTTAGAAGTTTTGGAATGCAAAATAATCTGAGTTGAGAAAATTTACTAAAAAATGACAAAAAAGAAAAAGAAAAAAAAAAGAGAAAAGAAAAGAAAAAAAAAAAGAAAAAAATGGCACGTAAAATCGCTAATAAAAAAATATAGTGCCATGGCAACAAATTTAAGTGCCACAACATACATTAGCTGGAATGACACCATTTCAAATTGTTTATGGCTGTGATCCACCATCTATTATTTGCCATTCATCCTATACTGATGTTGCATGGGATGTATTGCAACAACTTCTTTTTAGGGATTCGATCTTAGATTAGCTTAAGATCAATCTCTCCAAAGCTCAATCTTATATAAAGTGATTTGTTGATTTAAAATGAACTGAAATTCAATTTGCTATAGATGATTGATTTTTGTTAAACTCCAATCTTATAGACAACATTATGTCTATTTGAAGCATAATGAGAAGCTGGGTTTGCATTATTTTGGTTCATTTCGTGTGATACAACTTATCGGACTTGTTGCTTGTAAATTTCTCTTACCTCTAAAGGCTCGTATCTATCTTGATTTTCATGTTTCATTGCTGAAGAAATGCATCTGCTCTCCCTCTAATCAATATGTGCCACTTCCAATTGTTGACCAGCATGACCATCCCCTTGTTTCACCACTTGAAGTACTCGATGTTCATGAAGTCAAGGTGCGTGATGTATGGAAGTCCCAGGTTATGGTTTGCATCATTGCACTTGGGAATATATTTCTTAGCTATATGCGGCTTACCTAGCCTATGACCTTGGGGACAAGGTCACTTTTAATGGAGAGGATAATGTGATACTTAAGCCTAAATTAGTTAAAACGCATGAGGGACAGATGGCAGCTGATCCAAGAAGTAGGGAGAAAGAAGCACCACGTGAGCTAAGGCATAGAAACCAAATGCGTTTGAAGTTATTGAAAGTGAAAGAGAATGAGGGAATATAAGGGAGACAAGCTCAAGACAAAAAGGGTGTGCAAGAACATAGACTAATCTTTTTCTGATAGTTCTTCTCTTCTCAAGATAGCTTTCTACTTCCTCAGAAATTATCCATATTTTCTTATAAAGCATTCTATACTTGAGTGGCTATAATCTAGCTCTAAGAAATTCTGAATAGAAATCCGTGTCAGCTCTTTCTTCCTTGTGTGTTATTTTGATTCATTACAAGAGTTCATTACCTCGTCCTACTAGCAAATTCCTCGTTGTTACAAGCTTGTCTATTTGAACTGTTAATTGACTATTTTAATTAATTGGCTTCCTATCCCTACAATCAAGTCTGCTTTGATTAAATTCCATAATTTATTTCCTATTCTAGCATTTATCTTAGTTTAACATTTAAATTATTTTAGTTGATTTGTTAATTACTTTAATTCCTTCTTAGTGCTAGCCCTCTCTAGATCTTATAGTTTATATGAATTTCCTATCAAGGCACATGACTGTAAAACTTACCTCATTATTTCACATTAGTCTTACCTTAAATTGTACTTCTTATCGGTTCATCTTCACATCATTGATTTGTGCAGTAAGCATAAAAATTTAGATGATGAAGTCCTCCCACATATAAATGGAAATTCACCTATAAGGAAAGGGACTCACCAATTGAATGTGGTTCAAGTTTTGCAGTTAATACAAATCAGTATAACACAAGAGTCCCAATACACTTTACTGCCAACACTTGCAAATTTAGAGGATGGAAGCATTAAATAGGAGAGAAGGTTGCAGCCGCTGCACTCAACCGTATGGCTGCAACAGACAAGAAATCAACAAGAATTTTAAAAACACAAATCAGGAGATTTCACAACCCAACAGTAGCAAAACACAAAGGAACGACTGGAAGTACAATGGGGAATCACAAATTTAAGCTATATATATCAGAAAAATTTTCAAACCAATAGAAGCATCCTACCTAGTGTGGTTTAGGTAAGTAAGACGCCACCAAATAAATAAAGGTGAAGCTCTTGTAAATGGATGTTATGCAAATCCAGAAGAATGTGCATGCTGAGCACATTTTATTTCAATCGTCCAAATTATATATATTTTTTTAATTTTAATATTATTTTATTTATTTTCGAAGACGTAAAATGTAAATAAAAATAATTTATCACTCCTCAATTTCAAAAATAATTTTTAATTTAAAAAAATATAAAAATTAGACGATTCAAAAAGGATGCGCACGCATCTCTCTGAATTCGTAGAAATTCCATATTCGACACTGAGTGGTTAAGTAGAGAGAGTTTCGGTCCTACAATGACCGAACAGGAGAGAAGAAATCACAGCAGAACCCATCAGGAAAAGAAAAAGAATAGCGTGAAGAACTGAGCAAAAGAGTTTATGAAAACTTACACTATTGGCCCCACACCAAACGCTGTTAAGATCGACCAAACCTTCTCCAACTTGAATAGGTTTCAGCTAGCAAGGGAGGTTCGAAATTTCATGGAGGAAAAACAGGAATGAAGGAGCAATCGAAAGCGATGAAGGAAAAAGGAATTGCCTTCTCAATTAATCCAAGTCACGGCAACAATAGAATCACAATACCCCAGCATGGAAGAAATGGAGATACTGGGGTGGAGTGTTTCGCAGACTAAAGCATCAGAGAAGGAAGCAATAAGCGTATAAAAGGTGTTTCTGGACACCTAAGCAGGAAATAACACACGTGATGTGGGGAAAAATATCAGAAGGGCCTGGAAGCAATTTTGGATAAAAAAAAAAAGGGCCACAAATTTAGTTTCAAGAAATTGCAGCATGGTCTCTTCGCACAAACGTTCAGCCACTTCGCTGGAATGCTAAAGCAAAAGAATATGAGGAGAGAAAAATAATGATAAGTGAGGCAACAAAAGGAGTCAAACATGGGACGCTAGAATTACAATGCAAGTTTGCCACCGCTAGGTTGTAGCACAAATAACGTTCAATCTCAAGAAACAACCATTTTATTTCCATTTTTTCCCTGCGAATTTTATCTTAATTAACTTATTATTATTAATAAAAAGTCTTACCCATTTTAATTCTTCAAATTTTCAACATTAAATTACTCTTTTAATTGAGTTGTTATTAATTTAAATATTAATTATTTAAATTCTTTTAAAATTTTTAATATTTAGGTTCTTAGTGATTATTAATGTTAATTTAAATCTTATTTAAATTATTAGCAGGCATTATAAATCCTCTTTATTGTTAACTTGCTTCAAATTAAAGTGCATAATCTTAATGCTTAGTAATTATCTTAATAATAAATTTTTGTGAAAGTAATACTCTATTTATCACTATGTTCCTTGTAATACATATATTTGCGTACATGTTTTCATAATGCAGCACATTGACCCAAGGAAAGTACTCTTTCCTTCATATCATCACAATTAGCAGGATTTAGGAACTATAGATATTGATATTAACACATAATATGATCAATATATAGACATAGCAATAAGATAAAATTTAAAGTGTTGCATGATGATAACTAATTTTATAGTAGATTGATATTTGAACGAGCTTCAAAGTTGAACACCATGTGATTCTAGAAGCATAAAATTGGTAAACGATGAGAAGAGCTGTAATCCTCTAACACGTGTTTCATTGCAACTCATAAGAGTAAGGCAACAGAAAAGATATAAGGTGTGGAACTGTTATATCTAAAGGGCCATTAAGGTATTTAAATATAAACTCCTAAAGACATTAGGATAACTATCCTCAGTCGAATAGCGACAGCTAATACATGTGGCAAATGCTCACTGACTGTAGTGCAAGGGTATTGTGATTTTTGTAATTGACTCTAGTATATGCTTGTTCTATTAGACAAAGATTAGGCTTAGCTTATTAAACCTACTTAGTTGAGTGTGAACGATGTGATCCAGGAACGCAAGTTGTTCTACATAGCAGGCCAAAAAAGCACTTTAGTTTTACTGGTTTGAACTATGATGCTATTGAGTAGGTGTCCTGAATGAGAAGCATGTGCAAGGGAAGAAGTCCTGCGAGTCTTTGGCTACCAAAAACCAGACTTTGATGGGCTAATTAAGTCACTTTAAGATTGTAAGTATATATCATATATAGTTCTTCACGTACTAATTAATATGGGGTACATTTTCTATTTGGCCAAATAAATACAGGATAGATTACATTTTATCTTTCTATTACCTGACATAGATTAATGTGTTTAACTATGGTTTAAAGATTATCATTTAATGTTAGCTAGATATGATTACAAGACAAATGTAGCTATCCTTAAATCGAGTCTTTGAATGAAAAAAAAAAAAGAGAAGAAAAAAGAGACCGACCCAAATTTTAAGTTGGATCCAAGCAAAGACAAATGTAAATTTAATTTAGGCTTCAAATTTAGAGCCTAATTTCTTTTCTTTTTCTTTTTTTTTCCACTTAGGATTTGACAGTCCAATAGACCATGGTCTCCTCAACACCTTAAAATTTGTGCTATTATTATTTTGAATAAATTATATAATTTTTTCATAAATTTTGTTAAAATTATATGAATCTATTTTCTATTTTAAAAATATACACTGACATATCTTTAAATAAAAAGTGCACTGCACTTTAAACTAATTTTAATTTTTTTAACTGAAACATTTTTATTAACTTAAATACATACATTTTATTAAATAAAAAAAATTTATTCTTTTATTTGTATTTGTACATTTTTGGATAATGAAAGTGAGGGATTTAGATTTCCAAATATCATGACTTCCAATTTAATGAAGAGTATTTTAATAAAAAAAATTAAAATTGGATTAAAGTGTATATTTTGAAAATAGATAAGAAATCTGTGTAATTTTAATAAAATTTAAAGGAGGTCTATATAATTTATTTTATTATTTTACCTCTTAAAATTTTTTACATTCAAAATTTTTGTATATATAATAATGTAAGTATCAAAACGATAAGTAAATTTAAAATTAAAAGACTTTCACTCCTATGAATATTTATAGTCTTCTAAGATTATTGTTGTAATTAAATGAATAATTTTGATTTTAGATACTATTAGAATTCCAACAATATCCTTAAAAAGCTATAAATTATTCAAGACATAAGTAAAATATTGTTTCAACAAGAAAATTATTCATTATTTTAACTCTATATATCAATTGATAATTTCTTTTAAACTTAAGGCTAATTAAAATAGTTATGGAACAAATCATTAAAAAAAATTGAATGACACATGTTAAATCACATGAAACAAATTGATTTTGAATGAAACCATAATGAAAATAAACTACAATTCGCCCACCAATATTTATACTTTACGAAATATGCCATTACAGGTGACCATGATCTTGCACGAGGTTCGGAGATTATACTCACCAATAATATCACTGGAATGATTTGCTAAAATGGATATTAAACTTGGGAAATTGTCATTACCTGCAAGAGGACAGGTTTGCATACCAATACTTATGATCCACCATGAACAAGAGGTGTGGGGATCCTTGAATATGCATTCAAGGACCGAAGGAATCATGAAGGCAAGAAAAGATAGTACTATTGCATTTCCCATTCGGTTAGGGTCCTTGAATATGCATCCAACAGAACTTTGCCTTGTTGTGTGGGACGTTGCATGAGTTCATGGCAGAACCCATGTTCAGATGGCAAACGTCTCCATATGCGATAGTCATGGCAGATGCGATAGTCATGGCAGAAACCCACGTTGCACATCTGAACGTGGCTTGCAAACGTCTCCATTGTGGTCCGAAAATTATGGTCTTCGTGAGATAATTTCCCACGTCCAGATCGTGTCAGTTTCTTCGGCAAAATGATGGAATTGCCGTTGAAAACTTTGCCTATAAATACAGGGGTCCCCAAGCTCGGTTAAGACAATCATCTGAACATAACACCATCATAGAGTGTTAACCAGAGTTTGGAAGTATTCCCTGCAACTTTAAAACGACATAATTCCATCAGAAAACAGAGAATTCAAGCAATGGCGGGAGGTAACATTTCGATCCATTTCTCTTGCATTGGATGTTATAAATATGCTTTTATATATCCATGAAGTTTATCAATTGGTATCAGAGCCGAAAATGCCTCTGCCTTGCTAGGTTTTTTGAGCTCGAAAATGTCAAATTTTTGATGTATTTGGGTTGATTTATGGAGTAGTATTTTCATCATTTTGATATCAAAATTGGAATCTACATGAAATTCTGATGAAAATAGACTCCTGAATCACCCAAAACGGAGCTCAGAAACTCAAAAACCGACCGGGTTTTCATTTGGGTCCGAAACGGGTCGTAACCGGATCGGGTTGACCCGTCTGGAGGTTGGGACGACCTAAACGACAAGTCGTTTTAAGCCGTCAATAAACGACATGTCGTTTTATAGTTTGCGTTGCTGTTACATGTGGGCGCAAACGACATGTCGTTTTGGGATTTTTGAAATAAAATGGCTTCTGTGGCATAAGGGAGATTCGAACCCCTGACCTTGAAGGAAGGAACCACAAGTCTTAACCACTGAAGCCACATTTCATTGTTGTTATGTAAAGGCAACATGTAATATATATATATACGTTGTCTTTTGTGGCATTCCCTCCATATATTTTCTTCTCCCATGATTTATATATATATATTTATATTTATATATATTATCTTTTGATATTAAAAAAAAAATTTGGCCAATATTAAATTAAAATTTAATAGTAATTTATTTATTGGCCAATTATTTTGTTTAAAATTATTAAGTACATTTTAATTTGTCCAAATTTTGGCAAAAATTATTGTGGACAAAATTTATATTAATTTTGACAATATTTAGTTATTTATTTGTCAAAATAATTGTGAAATTAATTTTATGTCTTTAAAATTTGCCTAAATCTTGAATGTTAATTAATTTTAGGCAATTTTGGCATATTTGGAAATAATAATTAATTTATAGTGCCATTTAATTTATAGTTAAATTTGCTTAAATAATTAATTTTTATTTTAGGCAATATTTATGGCACATTTAGAGTAATTTTAAAGGGAGAATATTAATTAAATTAATTAGTCATATTTTTTATTGATTAGTTATTGAAATTCTCATTGTGTATGCTTGTTTATACTTTATGTTAAATTATATTCAAGCATATAATTTTATTTAGATGTCAAGTGAATTGTATATTTTTAATTTAATTAAAGTTTAGCCACAGCGCCTTTAATTATTTTAAAATTATACACTAAGTGTTATAATCACATAAAGTAAAATGACATCAAATTGTAATTAATCATATTTAATATGATAAATATTATCCTACAGGAATATTATCATATTTCATGTGATTAATTAGGATGGAATAGTAAATTTTTATTTTCTTGATTTACCCGCAGGAATTAAGAAAAGAATATAATTTACTAGTTTTATCATTAGTATATGAGTCTAATTAAATAAAATTTAGCCCACAGGTAATTTTATTTGTTACTAGGCTCATAATTTGAATCGACATGCATTGCATTGGCATAACATGTCATTTAAGAATATTATTTGTCTCAAATTATTAACATAGCATATAAATTATGCAGCTTTTCAACTTTTAAATATTTCTGATTTTCAAGTTCCTGAATTAACTGGAGATAACTACAATGTTTGGAAGGAGAAAATACTTCTCCAATTAGGGTGGATGGACGTTGATGATGCAATCAGAAAAGATGAACCTCCTAAACCCACGAATAATAGTAGTGCATCAGAAGTAAATGTTTATGAACGTTAGGAGCGATCCAATCGTCTTAGTATGATGTACATCAAGACTAAAATATCAGCTAGTATTCGTGGGTCTATTGGAGAGCATCAAAACGTTCGAAGTTTGCTTAAGGCTATTGATGAACAATTCGAATCTTTGGATAAGGCCTTAGCAAGCACCTTAATGACAAAGTTATCATCCATGAAACTTACTGGCATAAGAGGTGTGCGAGAGCACATCATGAAAATGAGGGATATAGCAGATCAATTGAAAACACTTGAGGTTGAGATGTCAGATTCTTTTCTTGTGCACTACATCCTGAATTCTCTACCACAACAATATGGGCCTTTCAAAATCTCCTACAACACTCATAAAGAGAAGTGGTCAATCAATGAACTTTTGACCATGTGTGTACAAGAAGAAAGAAGGCTCATAGCAGAGATGGGTGAAAGTGTACATACAGTGACACAAGGAAGGAAGAAAAGAAAGGCCAAGACAAAAGGGAAAGGCAAGGTTCCCATCCCTGAGAATATTAAGAAAGAGTCCAAGTGTTTCTTTTGTAAAAAGAAAGGACACATAAAGATGGACTGTGCCAAATTCAAGGCTTGGCTTCAAAAGAAAGGTAACTCAATCTCATATTTTTGTTATGAATCTAATATGGTAGACGCTAGTAGTAACACATGGTGGATTGATTCTGGCTCAACAATTCACATCTCTAATACCTTGCAGGGCTTTCTAAACCAAAGGAAGCCAGTGGGCAGTGAGCAATACATCTATTCAGGAAATAAGATGGGCTCAACTGTTGAAGCTATAGGAACATGCAGATTAGTTCTTAATTCTGGTTTTATTTTGAATTTGGAGAAGACATTTTATGTACCAAGTTTCTCTAGAAACTTGATTTTAGTTTCCAAACTTGTACCATTGGGATATTGTTTTGAATTTTCAAGTAATGAATTCAAATTATTTTATAAATCTAATTTTATTGGCAATGGTACACTTTGCGATGATCTATTCCAAATTCAATTACAAAATAGTAACCTTTATGACTCAATGCATGTTTCTAGTAGCATAGGTATTAAGAGAAATGTTACTAATGAAGATTCCTCTATGTTATGGCACCGTAGGCTTGGTCATATCTCAATAGAGAGAGTAAAAAGATTAGTAAAAGATGGAGTACTTAATACTCTTGACTTTACTGATTTTAACACTTGTGTAGACTGCATTAAGGGAAAGCAGACTAACAGGACTAAGAAAAGTGCTAAGAGAAGTTCTAGCATATTAGAAATCTTACATACGGACATTTGTAGTCCAGATTTAGACTTAAGTAATCAGAAATACTTTATCACCTTTATTGATGATTACTCACGATACATGTATCTCTATCTGCTTAATAATAAAAATGAGGCACTAGATGTCTTTAAGATATTTAAGGCAGAAGTAGAGAAACAATGTGGTAAACAAATTAAGATAGTGAGATCTGATAGAGGTGGTGAGTATTATGGTATATACACTGAAGATGGACAAGCACTAGGTCCATTTGCTAGGTTTCTTCAAGAGCATGGGATTGTTGCCCAATACACTATGCCTGGGTCACCTGACTAGAATGGTGTAGCTGAAAGAAGAAATCGAACATTGTTGGACATGGTGAGGAGCATGTTGGTTAGCTCCAAACTTTCTAAATTTTTGTGGACTGAAGCCCTTAAAACTGCTGTATATATTCTTAACCGGGTTCCAACCAAGGCTGTTAAAAAAACGCCATTTGAGTTATTCAAAGGTTGGAAACCGAGTTTAAGACATATGCACGTTTGGGGATGCCCATCTGAAGTTAGGGTTTACAATCCACAAGAAAAGAAGTTAGACCCTAGGACTATTAGTAGCTACTTTATTGGGTATGCTGAAAAGTCTAAAGGTTATAGATTTTATTGTCCATCTCACAGTATTAGGATTGTGGAATCAAGGAATGCAAAATTTCTTGAGAATGACTTGATCAGTGGGAGTGATCAAATTCAAAACTTAGGTTCTAAAAATGATCAGTCTAATATTCAAACTCCTACATTAAGTGATAGAATGATTATAATTCATGCCCCTCAAGTCTAAACGGGTATTGAACAACCAATCATTCAGGATCCACAACCTGTTGACATTGACCAAGTTGATCTAATTAATGAACAGCCTTTAAGGACTGTTGAACAAACAGTTGAACAACATACTCCCCAAGAGAATGTTGAGTCAACATTAAGAAGATCAACTAGGATGAGGAAGTCAGCAATTCCTAATGATTATGCTGTGTATCTACAAGAATCTGATTACAATATAGGAGCTGAGAATGACCCTGAAACGTTTTCACAAGCCATCAGTTGTAGAGAATCAAAGCTGTGGCACAATGCCATGAAGGAAGAGATGGATTCTATGGCGTCTAATGGAGTCTGGGATCTTGTCGAGTTGCCTAATGGCTCTAAGGCCATTGGATGCAAATGGGTCTATAAAACAAAAAGAGACTCATTAGGCAATATCGAGAGATACAAAGCAAGACTCGTGGCCAAGGGATTTACTCAAAGGGAAGGAATCGATTACACAGAGACCTTTTCTCCTGTATCTAAGAAAGATTCCCTTCGTATAATAATGGCATTAGTTGCTCATTTTGACTTTGAACTACATCAGATGGATGTGAAGACAACATTCCTCAATGGGGAACTAGATGAGGAGGTATATATGAAACAACCTGAAGGATTCCCCTCTAGTGCCAATGAACATTTGGTGTGCAAGTTAAAAAAATCCATATATGGATTGAAACAGGCCTCCCGCCAGTGGTACTTAAAATTTCATGATGTTATCTCCTCATATGGATTTGTGGAAAACGTCATGGATCAATGTATATACCAGAAGGTTAGTGGGAGTAAAATCTGTTTCCTTGTATTGTATGTGGATGACATATTACTTGCAACCAATGATAAGGGATTGTTATATGAGGTGAAACAATTTCTCTCTAAAAATTTTGATATGAAGGATATGGGTGAGGCATCTTATGTCATTGGCATTAAGATCCATCGAGATAGAACTCAATGTATTTTGGGTCTGTCACAAGAAACCTATATCAATAAAGTTTTGGAGAGATTTCGGATGAAAGATTGTTCACCAAGTGTAGCACCTATTGTGAAGGGTGACAAGTTCAATTTGAACCAGTGCCCGAAGAATGATTTAGAAAAGGAACAAATGCATAACATTCCATATGCTTCTGCTATTGGAAGCCTTATGTATGCTCAGGTTTGTACAAGACCTGACATAGCATTTGCAATTGGAATGTTAGGCAGATATCAGAGTAATCCAGGTATAGATCATTGGAGAGCTGCAAAGAAAGTAATGAGGTATCTTAAGGGTACCAAGAACTACATGCTGATGTATAAACGGACTGAAAACCTTGAGATAGTTGGCTACTCAGATTCGGATTTCGCTGAATGCGTTGATTCATGGAAATCAACATCAGGCTATATTTTCATGTTAGCCGGCGGAGTCGTATCTTGGAGAAGCGCAAAGCAGACTTTGACTGCTACTTCTACTATGGAGGCAGAGTTCGTTTCTTGTTTTGAGGCAACTTCACATGGTGTTTGGCTTAAGGGCTTTATATCTGGGCTTAGAATTGTCGACACTATCTCTAGGCCATTAAAGATATATTATGACAACTCAGCTGCTGTTTTTTTGGCTAAGAACAACAAAAGTGGAAGTCGAAGCAAACATATCGACATTAAGTACTTAGCCATTCGTGAACGTGTCAAGGAAAATAAAGTTGTCATTGAACACATTAGCACTGAGTTGATGATTGCTGATCCTTTAACAAAAGGCATGCCACCAGTAATGTTTAAGGATCATGTATCTAGAATGGGACTTAGTTCCACTTTGTGTTATTGATGTATATACTATATATATATCATTTATAATAAAGCCTTTATTTCATTTCAAGTTGTTTTCTCATTTATGCGTATACATTAAAGTTTGAGAATAACAACATTAAGAGGACCCAGAATAAGTATATGGCTTATTCATAAAGTTAATATATAGTGGGTAAAGAAACAAAATGCATTGTGATACATGGAAGGTATTACTCACTTATAGAGGAACTACCGCTATGATTCATGCATTTATGTTTAAGTTAAATATTTGAATCTTAAGAAGCCATTATGAATAAAGATTTTCGAACCAAGTGGGAGAATGTGGGACGTTGCATGAGTTCATGGCAGAACCCACGTTCAGATGGCAAACGTCTCCATATGCGATAGTCATGGCAGATGCGATAGTCATGGCAGAAACCCACGTTGCACATCTAAACGTGGCTTGCAAACGTCTCCATTGTGGTCCGAAAATTATGGTCTTCGTGAGATAATTTCCCACGTCCAGATCGTGTCAGTTTCTTCAGCAAAATGATGGAATTGCCGTTGAAAACTTTGCCTATAAATACAGGGGTCCCCAAGCTCGGTTAAGACAATCATCTGAACATAACACCATCATAGAGTGTTAACCAGAGTTTGGAAGCATTCCCTGCAACTTTAAAATGACAGAATTCCATCAGAAAACAGAGAATTCAAGCAATGGCGGGAGGTAACATTTCGATCCATTTCTCTTGCATTGGATGTTATAAATATGCTTTTATATATCCATGAAGTTTATCATGTTGAAGGCAAAGATGGCTCTATCATCGAATCTACAACATTTCTCCTTCAAGCTTTCTCTGACATATTCTCATGCTCCTACCACCATCATTACTCTCCAACCACAATAGAGGGTTCATGTCATTCTACATAAACTATAGTAATTTGGTACATAAATTGTTATTTTAATCTAAGAAAATAATAAATTTGTTACATGTTAGTCATCTTGTTAAGTATCTTCAAAGCATAAAAGAATTAACATGCAACAAATTTATTATGTTCAAGTACTAATTCATGTATCACATGCTTTTCCCACTGTCATTATTCTTTAGACACAATATGGGGTTAGTGTATTTGTTCAATACTACTACATGCATATGCTTCTTGGTATTGGACCTAAGTAATGTAATCTTCATTCAAGGATTTTGCCACTGCACCTCTAGAAAAATTAAAATCTGTACACAGAAGATCAAAATGAAATAGAAAATGATCTCTAATTCAATTGAGGAAGGAGAGATCATAAGGAGATCAATGCTCTAGTCACCGTATATCCCGTCAAGGTGTGCAAGCTCACAGGAGCCCCCCAATTGACATCAAGCGTTTAAAGAGGCAAAAAATGTTTTTATTTCCAAAAAAAGGGATTGACAGAAAAAAATAATACAACAATAATGAGAACAATAACCGTTCAATTTTCTTATTTTAGCGGCGGTTTTACACAACCGCCATAATAAAACTCACATTTATATATCATTGTGATTGTGAGATTCATTTACATTAGAATAATACTGAACATAATCCCACACAACCACAAGAATCCTTTCAATTGACTACCATTTTTGCCATCCCAGTTATTGAAGTTAATATTAATGTTTTAAAATGACTCTTCATTCATATGTGTATATATTTATAAGACAATTTCTAGATGTATAAATATTTAAGTAGACTTTTTATTCATACAAGACAATTTCTATGAAAATTAGAAAAAAGGAATATATAGAGACAAAGAGGGAAGGAAAAAAAGAAAAAGACCTGTCGGCATGGAATCCTTCTGGTAATGTAATAACATACTAAATGTATGTATGTTGTATCGATTTCTTTGGCTCGCATGCACAGAGAGCAACGATAGATGCTCATCATGCTCGTGTATACAATGTTACAAAATTGTTCTGTTTTGCTTACACTTTTTCTCTACCATGAGATTCCTCTCTCTCTCTCTCTCTATATATATATATATATATACACACACACATATATTAATTTCAGCTAAACACAATACAAGCATAGAGAGAGATAGACAATAGGAGAAATTTTTGAAGCATCGAAATCAACATTAGTGGCCACATTAATCGTAGTGTAATAAAATGGGCATGGAAGATAGTGAAGTGCTCATGGTTGAATGTGAAGAGGCTATAGACAGTGCTTAGAGAGCAAGGCCTTGAAGCCAATCCTTATCAACTATGGGTTGGAGACCTGATGAAAATGGTTAAGAGGCAAGAACAAGCCAAATCCAAACCCATGAATACTCACTCCAATGATCTAGCTCCACATGTCTTCTCCTTTGTCCACCATATAGTTAACAAATACAGTGTGTGCCTTTACTGTTTAGTTTCCAACAATCTCAATTTACAAATATATATAAATATATATATATATATATATAGACAGAAAGGGAGAGAGAGAGAGAGAGAGAGAGAGAGAGAGGATAGTAGCCAAGTATTGCATCAAGAATATATTGAACACAACCTTGTTTTAGATATATTTTTATTATAATTTGTAATCTAAGTAGATCAAATTGCACACGTATAAGAAATGCTCGTTCAGTTCAAGGATCATATATATATATATATATATATTATATATTTCATGATAATGTTACATCCATAACTACAACAGTAATATACCAAAAATAATCATCTTTTGCAGGATAATAAATTACTGATCTATACAAATGCCAAGTTTTATATTGAGACAAAACAAGATTGTACTTTCTATACCATCAAAGCAAATAAATAAATCAAATTATATGAAAGTTTTGAGATTTTCTCACACAACACAGTAGTCTTTGTGTTGAACTTCCTTTAAGTTCATATATTGTATCCATTTTATTGTGATTGAATGATAGTTTATTGTCACATTTATGGAACTAACATTGTTCTATTAGTTGATGTTAATGTTATTAAATTTAGCTTGCTTCAAAAATTGTCGTTGAATACTACTTAATAATGTGAAGGTCAAAATTCATTTATGTGGTTAGGACCGACACCAAGGCTGATTCTTATGGGTCCGGAGCGAATAAAGAATGTGCTTAACAAAAACTATGACTTCCTAAAACCTCTGATAAATCCTTTTATCAAGTATATAGCCACTACCCACTGGTGTCACAAACTATGAGGGCGACAAGTGGGCTAAACACAGAAAGATAATCAATGTAGCATTCAAATTGGAAAAAATTAAAAGTATCCCTATTTGCTTGCCCCTTCATTGAAACCATACTGCCTTTATTGATCTACTTAATCAGATGGATTTGCATGTTTTCTTGAAAGTATCTTATATTCTCTACTTCTTTGGGAATGAAATTCTGAATTATCTTTTCCCGGGAACAAAATTTAGTAAAATAGCGTTGACACTGGCACATGATCAAGATTATAATGAAATAGTTTTGGTATATGAAAAATTCATTTTATCAATTTTTTTTAAGAATTTTAAACATCTCACTTGAATTATTGTCCTTAAATTATCTTCATTAACGTATTGTTAACAAATATAATTAACATGACTTACGCGAAGCTAATGTGATTGTTAAGTACCTAATTGTTATTGAAACATGTTAATTATGATAAAACACCAAAATGGTATAGTGTTGTGGTTTCTTAATTAATTAATTAATTAATTAATATAGCACTTTATCATGGCATATTTCAGTGATAGTTGCATATAGAATAATCATATCAATTTTATGTTAAGTTATATCATCTATCTTTATTTATTATCTGTTGACAGACTTAACATAATGGCAATATTATCAATAAAATACTATTTAAAAGATTGAAATGAGATAATTAAATCTTGTATGATCAATTTAAGAAATGATATATCTTTGAAGGATCACAATATTAATTTATTTTAAAATTTAAAGTGTTGCATCGAGTATGATACATATGTCCAGCATATGCTGGATTTAATTTCTTCTTGAAATGCTTAACGTTTGGTATTGAGAATTTTGACTCTTGATTTATTGATTTTGCTACAGATTCTTCTACCAACCTTTGCTATAGCTGCAATGATATGATGGGCAAATGGGGGAACATGTTGTAGTATTCTTCTGACAGAACATGTGAAGTGGATGTGTGGCCTTGGTTGAAGAATTTGACAAAGGATGTTATTTCTCAATTAGCATTTGAAAGTATCTATGAAGAAGGCAAACATATATTTGATCTTCTAACAAAGCAAGCTGAACTCGTCATAAAAATTAGAGAGAAATTTCACATTCCATTCTGGTGGTAAGATTGCGAGCTAAGTCCATCTAATAACGTATTTCATTAATTAATTTATTTTTTAAATATTATATTATATTAATATTATATATGTATTATTTAATATTTATTGTTATGCTTTTACATTTTTTATTATATCTCATTTTTATTGTTTGTTTCGTAAATTAAACTTTTTTAATAAATCAAAATGACAAAAATGTTGAAAAAAAACTTTATTTATGAAAGTGATCCAAAATTAACTACAGATTGATTTTTTGATATTTTTTTTAAAATACGACAAATGCTATGTACTTGTAAAAATGACAAGAAGTTCAATTTTTTATTCAAGCAGACTTACATTCATATAATTATATAAAACGTAGGCTAAGCACAAGTATGGGTCACTATTTGACCATTAATAATGGGCAAGGTCTTAGACTTAAGCCCGATATCTTAAACACCTCGAAGTTTATTGAGTTTCCACTAAGATCAGTTTGACTCGTGAACAAAATCAACTAGATTCTAGGAAGCACAAAATCTAATATGGACATGCAACTTGGCACATCTATGGACTTTCACAAGTCAAAATTTGAAAGGTTCATAGATGTTCAAAGTGTCATGTGATGTCTAATAAAAATATCTTTTCTTTGTTAGGTGTCCGTGAAGACTTGTTTATATATATATATATATATCACTAAAACCAACAGGAGGATAAAGGAAATTATTAGGAATGTGGAAGCGTCACTAAAGGGTATCATCAACAAGAAAGAGAAAGCTATGAAGGCAGGTGAATCCACTAATTAAAGACGACCTACTAGGCATACTTTTGGATTCGAATCACAAGGAGATTGAAGAACAAGGAAACAAAAAGAATGTTGGATTGAGCATGCAAGCTGTTCTATATTGCAGGCTAAGAAACCACTTCGGTTTTGCTAGTTTAGACTATGATGCTGTTGATTGGCAAGCTCATGCTAGGGAAGAAGTCTTGCAAGTATTTGGCAATCGAAAACCAAACTTTGATGGTCTAAATCACCTTAGGATCATAAGCACCATTATGGGTATTCACTTGATAATGAATGATAGATGATAGTTATGTGATTTGGCATATGAATATGAAAATGAATATGATTATTAACTTAAAGCATATCATTCAATACCAAACTTAATAACGGGTTGAGATTTTATAAAAAGATAATAATAAACAAACAAATAGAATAAGGCCCAACTTAAATTTGATTATAGCTTAAGCTAAAATGTCCAAATTTGTTTTTTCAATTAAGCTTGATTATGTTAGATAGATCAAGTTTATTCAACATTTTGTAATTTGTTTTGTTATTACTTAACTTCCTATATGTGGAATTTAAACTTCAAAGTATAATAAAAAATAATTAAATATTTATTTCTAACAATTTATTTCCCTTATGTCTTGAGAATTTTTATTGTGCTAGCTAGAATCCTTAATATAGAATCTCTTTAGTGGCAACAAGAAGGTTAACACAAAAAAGATATTGCCATTATATCTTAGTTAATTTGGCCATTTGAAAAGCTTGCCACTAAAATAGGACTTTTAGTGGCAATAGATGTCACCACTATAGCTATTTCCATCTAGCCTTTTTTAGGGTCACCACCAAATATGAACTTTTAGTTGTGCGTTAGGTCACCACTAATAGAAAGTTTTAGTTGTAACACCCCAAACTTAATTAAGAATAATTATGATGAATTAAGGAATTAATACAGAGATTTGAGTAACATAAAGGAAATAAGGTTTCTAAAAAAATGAGTTTATTTTAAGCATATCGAACTAATAATCATGTTTGGTTATTGTTGAGTGAAGATATATTAATTAGGGTTATGGGTTTAATTAAAGAATTAACTAAGGGGAGATGAACATTTAATTTAGACCTTATGATCAATTTATTTATACCATAAGCCAAATAAGAAAGCTCACTTCTAGTTTGTGAAAAGATCTAATTCTTCTTAAAGGCTTAATTACACTCTTGAGCAGACCCAATTTGAATGGACCTTGAAGTTAGCCCAAAACCTTAATAAGCTTTTCTGTTTGAGGCCCAAAAAGTTTACACCAAAATCCAAATAGATTTTTAGGCCTTTAAGTTAGCACATTTCTCCCCAACTCTAAGAGTTTCTACAACCTACCTTACCTAATATCAGCCTACTTGTAATATTGGCCCAATGAACTAGCTCACTTACTTTAAAACCCTAGGAGACTTATCACTTCATTATTTGGGTGTTGAAGTTTAAGGGTTCTGTAGAACAAGGAAGCTATTTTAGCACTTAAGAAGAAGGGCTAGGATTTTTCTACATTTTTCCACCATTTCTCACTTCTAAAGGAAGATTTGGTCAAGGTAATTTATATAAAACATGTCCCTCTCATTCTCCTCTTCATTTTGGTCCAATTAGTTTTTGGTTTGGTGGATTTTCATCTCCTTCTCAAACCTAAATTTTGGTGTTTAGATAATTCCTTGTAAGATTTTTAGAGTTTGAAGTTAGTGGAATCATACGATAAGTGTTTGCTTTCATTTTTTGTAGTGTAACCTTGCTCAAATTCCATGTTATAGGTT
The DNA here is from genome assembly GCA_026724425.1 of Erythrophleum ivorense. Classification (NCBI taxonomy): domain Eukaryota; kingdom Viridiplantae; phylum Streptophyta; class Magnoliopsida; order Fabales; family Fabaceae; genus Erythrophleum; species Erythrophleum ivorense. Next base: position 14,904,381 of record JAIUCV010000017.1, read on the forward strand.
GACTTTGGTATATAGTTGATCGTATATGTGAAAATCCAAGTTGTAAGATGGCCTATGGTATGTTCTTAGTAATTAAGGCTCAAATCAGTCCATTTAACCTCTGAGACATATGGGTCAGTGTTTCCTTTTCTTTTATGAGGTGTATGTGTTGAATTTCCATCATTTGCATGAACTTTTGGTGGATGGCTTTGACATGTGCGAAAATGGAGATATTAGGAGTGACCCATTGTGAGTTCTTGGTGCTGTGACCTTAAATTGGTGTAATGGACTCTTTAAGAAATTGGGTAAGTGATTTTTAATGGATTCTTGATTAAATGGATCAATGGGTAGGAAACTCTTTTGTTAATAATGGTTAAATGATGATAATTATGCTTATTATAGGCTTGGTGGGCCATTGAATTATGTTGGTAGCTAGAGAAAGAACAATTGGGTTTCATTAAGGTAACCAGGGTTAATTTCCTAATTCTATGTATATGTTCACTTTAATGTGATACTTGTTGTACTTATATGATTTTGAATACTAAATGAATGGTTAGCTATCCGAATTGTTATGTTTGGACCTTGAGTGAGTTCATGGTGGAGTTGTAATGCGACTGCCACCTATGTATCATGCTTTGATTGAACATTGGGATATGATCAGACCCCTCAATACATTGAGCCCAGGTTGTACTCATTGGAGAGTTGGTGCCATGGATGGGCCTCTCCCGATATTATTGGCCATTAACATATTACATGTAATTGCTAGTATGGGATAGTAATCACTAGTAATTCAACTAGTTCGTTTGCTAATGATATTAATGCCTTCAGTATGTTTTCTGCATACTTGCATTATATTGATTAATCTATACATATATCTGGAATTTGCCTCTTATTATTGAGATTGTATATCTCACTTCTATTGTAGGCTAACATTTTCAAGGACCTGATGTAACATCTAGTTCCTCCGTAAATGTGATAAATGTAATGTCTAATTTCTTTGTAACCATACCAAACTCATCGGATATAAAAGAAAGTCTCCCAATTGGAATGATTTGAGGTCAAATAAAATTAGAACAACATTCTAGACCTCAAATAATGAGGATTTAAGGTTAAAGGTGCCCTGAAAATGGAACCAGAATAACTAGACGAAAATTAACGAAAATGTAATGACATTTTCGTAATTTCGAGCACTTTTTAGAAAATACAAATGAGAGATTTTCAAATAAAAAAAATGAGTTTTTCAAGATTCTCAAAGGCTCTAAAAACTGTAAGAACCCCCAAAGCAGTTAAAATCCCTCCAGTTGATGTTTTACAACATTAGTTGACCAACTTTGACCTTTTTCATTTTGGATTATTTTAGATCCAAATTGAGTGATTCCAAATACATTTTATGTATTAGAAAATCTAAATTTTATGATGGAAAAGACAATTCTCAAAAAAGAGTTCAAATGAGCATAAAATGAAAAGGCCAAGAAGATGGGATGTAAATGAAATTTTAATGAACAATTTTTAAGACAATTAGCTTCTTAAGTGGCATCCCACTCTTCAGCCATCCTAAACTGAATTAATTTCTACCCAAACTAAAGGAAAGCTCTGCCCCAAAGAGATGCACAAAGAGGGAGGAAGAAGAGGAAGAAAAACTTTGAAGAAGGTAAGAAAAAGTGTAGAATTTCATGGTTTTTCTTTTTACAAAAGATGTTCTCTTCCTTTTCCTCTTTCTTTCTATGATTTTGGTGACTCATATAGGCCTATTTTAGGTCTAGTTCAAAGGGAGAATATTAGAATTTGAAGGAGAGGATTATGCCAAGTGGAAGAGCTCTTAGAACAAGCTTAAAATCAAGGTAATTTTCTTAACTTTCATTGCACTTCCTTGTTGTTCTTCAAGAGATGATTTTCAGCCAAGTATAGGCCCAACCAAAGGAGGATAAATTCTGGTCCTAGCAAGGGAGAATCATAGATTTTGGAGTGTGAGGAACAAGTATATGCAAATAAATCTAACTAAGATGTATTAGAAATAAAGTTACAAAGATTAGAAATTTTCTTGCACCTTGATATATATGAAGCTTCATAGTGAGAATTTAAACTATCTAAGAGTATTTATGAGTTCTCAAGGCATCTAAGAAGCCCCCAAGTGCCATTTCCTTCAAGGAAATTTGCAAAAGTCCATAGGCTCAATAATGTAAGCATGTCTTGGACTAACTAAGAAAAAGTATCTATGGAGTGTTTTAATTTGTTCTAAGGTTAGAATAGGACTAGGTATGATGAAAGAACATCAAAGGAAGCTTTGAAAAAATTTTAGAAGGCATGGTTTGTAAGATGGATGTGTAGACTCCATAATGAGACATAAAGAAGCAACTTATAACTAGACTCCTTAAAATGAAATTATGATGACTCCAAGGAGTCTAAATGTAGTCAAGAGACCTAGATTGAAGGAAAAGATGGAACCAAGATCTTGAATTCCACTAGTTGCTTAATCATGTCTTGTATGGAAGTACAATAAAGCCATATGAGAAAGTAGCATAGCATAGGGCTTGTGAGAAGTTAGGGCTTATTCCTATGATCTAAATATGTCTTACTTGATGTGTCTAGGCCAAGAAAACCAAGGGCCACCTAATTGCAAGGTTTGGTTGAGAAAGGGAAGAAGAATTCCAAGAGAAAAGTGTGTGCAATTGCTCCAAGGTAACTCTCTAACTTTTCTCTCATGTATTATTGGATGTTTTCTTATCTTTGAGTGCTTGTATATATGTTTATGTCATGAGAAATATTTTTATCTATTGCCTACATGTTATAGGACCATGATATTCTTGAAATGTGCTTTATGAATGCTATATGGCTTAAATAGATTTAGTGAAACCAAAAGTCCCTTAGCAAATGCGAGGATGAGCAAAAAGTCTCTAAAATTTGGTGAAACCAAACCAAAAGTCTCAAAAAGAGTAATACTTAGTCAAAAGTCCCTTGAAAGTGGGTGAGACAAATTTAAAAGTTCCAAAGAAAATGGGTGAGGCAAAACCAATGCCCTTAAAAGCCTATATATGACATGTATGAACTTCTTAAACATGGAAAGTGCTTCATGTATACTTACTAGTAGCTAAGTTGTTATGCATGTATCCTTTGACTTGTAAATGCATCCATTATGTATGTTTCAAAGGGTAAAGAGCTATTGAGATTCTTTGGATCTTACTCTTTCCCCCTGTATGCTTATTTATGTCTAGATGAGCAAAGAAGTCCAAAGAAAGGAGACCAAATGCCTTGGAACATGATTCTTGACAAGGAAGTAGAAAAATAGGTAATTGGATAGCATATTGATGTCAAGAAATGTATCCATGTAATGTATATGATATGTAACCATTTGAGCAAGATTAAATGTATATAGTTATGATGTATGTATGAATCTTGAAACCAAATATATGGAAATGTGAGAATTTACCACCCTTTGTGCTAGTATGTGTTTGTGTATGAATGAGAGTGGCAAGATGAGTATGACCTCTATGATGATTTAGACCATTTGGCATACTTCTCTAGGCTGTGTTGGTGCAATAGGATGTGCTCAAGTGGCTGTGGTATATTAAGAAAACAATTTGGTGCCACTTTGACCCAATTATAGTGTTAAAAGTGATCAAATCTTGAGCTTAGCCACAAACCAACCAAATGGACTAGTCTTGACATGAAATTTGGCACACTTGTAGAGCTTAACTATAGCTTTTCATAAAGTCAAAGAACACCTAATTTGAAACTCTAGAGAATTTATTATAATTTTTCAAAATTGGCTAACTTATGCAGAAATGGTAACAATACTGTTCATATAGTTAGTTTCTTCCTCTATATTACTTGTGAGACAAATGAAGTCCAATACTTATGAAATTTTACAAGCATAAGCTAGACACCATAAGCATTCCATAGCTATCAAGATCACCTCATTTGGAGCTCCGTAGAGGGAGAACTAAAATTTTAAAGTTGGAGGATAGTACTAATGATGCAGACAGACCTTTGGTATTGTTCCATTATTTTTCTTAGTCTAATTGATGTTCTCGTGATCTGAAATTATTTTTAGCTATTATTAGACATCCATAGCTTTTCATAATGTTTGCTTGATTTCAATTTTTCTAAAATTAATTATGAATTTCCAAAGCACATATCAGTAAACTAGAACAGTGAATTGAGGTCAAAATCTGGTTTATGTGATGTATGGTTCCAAACCTGAGATATATAAGATGAATTGTGATATTTTTTATTTACATGGATGTGTTATGAATTTTAAATGATATTGATGAGTTCATATGATCCATAAAGCATGAAAAGAAGTTTTCAGGCCTTACGCAATGTAACATTATGCTATTAAATATACTTATTTCCTTGTGATGTATGAAGCTAAGCCTTGTAATGTAATTAAAAGGCTAAGAAAGTAAAGGCATTACACTTGACCTCTTAGTAGTAAGGAGAAGTTAATGGAAGCTTATTGGGATGGTTTAATAGTGTATAGGCTCAAATGCCTTGTTTAAATGGGTTTGTATAGTATGTATTCTAGCATTGCTATTTGTGTTGTATGATTGCCACTTTGCATTATGTATTGCCAAGTATAGGAACTGATTTTATAATATGAGACATCATAAAATTAGTACTTATGATTGTATCTAGATGATTATTAATGAGCACCCTAATATTTGATGACCTCTAAACAATTAATACTGTAAAATTGACGTTTGAGTTATTGGTATAAAAGATTTGGAGGTTTAGGTTAGTTTAAATATGTTTTCTACACCAGCTTAAGGTGTTTAGAGGAATTTAGAAGCCATCTTTTCAGTTTGAAGTTGTCACTTGAAAGTTTTAGAAGTAACTCTTTGTTTTTGATGTCATTATAGTCATTTTGTTGTCATATAAGGTGTAAAGTGGATATCAATGTTTGACCAATTGTGTTTCTAAGTTTGGATGTGGTTTAGAAACCTTAAGGGACATGGTTAGATTGTTTTGGTCATGTTGGTTATGAGTCAATCCATCCTCTAAGCATACCTCGGCTCATTTTGCTGTCATGAGAAGTCATTGGGTGATTTTGTGGATGTTCCATAGTCTTATGTTGCATCTGAGGTTGTTCTGGGGTTTTAGGGATAGGGACAGGTTTATTTAGATCATTGAAAGTTGTTCAAAGTGGTTTAAGGTCAATTAGTAGGAAAAATACATTTTTGAAGTTGTCACTTTGGGCTTCATATACTTTTGTTGTTATAATTGAAGTTAGAATGATTAGATTAGTTTTTAATCCTTGAGTTAGGTAAAAAAATTGGATGGAGATTTTAGAAATGTAAACCCCTTAATAACCTTGCTTTTTAGCCATTAAAAGACCTGAGGATTGATCTTGAAGTGGTAGCAAGTTGTTAGTTTATTTCTTTAAATGTTTGGGTGTAGTAGGTTTTCAAATCGCATCCAAAATGAGCTGATAGTGTCCCAATAGCAATTTTGGCTGTGGCACAAATATTTCACTATGGCTCAAAACCATCCAAAGGCTAATTTGGCCGTGGCGCAAATATTTCAATCGCGACGCAAGAAGTTGGCTACGACATAAATATTTTTGGTAGCATTGCAAATAATGTCTATGTCAAAATTTGATCTGAAATCAAGTTTAGCCGCAATGTAAGTTCTTCAAGTCATAGTGTAAGTGTAGAATTTAGTTTTTAGAAGTTTCAAAGGCCAAGGTGGCGATGATACAACCATTCTAAACCACAGCTTAAGTCTTAAAGCCCTCAATTTAGTTATAAATCTTTAATTTTCATCATAGTAATGATGAGTAATGACTTTTAGTCTAACATATATAAGTTTTTAGGATTTTTAAAGGTATTTTGGTGGAGATAAAATTGTTAATGAGAGTTTTGAATAACTAGAAATGATAATCCCATTGCACAATTTAATGATGAATATTAATTATTTAAAGGTTTAAATTTTTTTATATTTTCATCAATTGCTAACTCATTAACCAAATTAGACTTTAAATGCACTCGATTGAGAACATAATTATGCTTAATTAACTTTATTAATAGTTAGGGTTGTAAGATTAGTGGTGACCTTTAAGGGATTGGACTTTTAAAGTTTAAGTGGGTGTGTTGGATTTTTTATGACAGCAAGTGAAGAGAAGGCTCTAATGGGGATCAAACTTTCACGATCATGGAGAGGAAGAAGATTCAGAGTGGAGGGAAAAGGTGAAAAAATCCTAAAAGAGAAACTCATTTGGAAGAACTCAAGCTAGCCTTCACAAGAAATGTAGGATGAGATGAAAATGACACACATAGGGGATATGAGAGTATGTGGGGTTTTTGAGGGTCAGGTGAAGGGAAAAGTTAAAAGAACAAGATCTATGATTTATGAAAATGATATCAAACTACGTTAGGAAGGAATTTATATTATATTTTAAAATGAGTACAAGTATAATTGTATTATTAATTTTAAATAATCAACTAGGAGATAAACCAAAAAAATGAATAAATTTTAATTATACTATGAGCTATCTAATTTTAATATAATATAATTATAGAAAAATAATTAGTGATAATTATAAATATATATAGATGTAATTTTAAAAATTTAAAAGAGTATACATTTAATAAAATAATTTATTAAATTTGACAAAAGGTCCAAAAGCCAACATCACCAACTAAAAAGTAGTCAAACCATGTCTTATTTTTGCACAATTAGGTCATTTTAAACCTCTAAATCTCTCATTTTTGCATGTTTTGAGGTCATTTGAGTTATTTTTTTTATTTTGAGACATTTATTTCCTATTTCATGACATTGTTTTGTTTTTTATTTAAAAGTTTTTTAAAAGTTATTTATTTATTTAATAAAGTTGACTAGGACTTTTTAGCATCCATGTAAGCACCATATGTATTGATTTATAGAGATTTAATCAATAGATAAATTATTCAATAAATTTTGAAAGTGAGAATTAACAAATAAAATGATTAGAAATAAAAATAAAATAATAATTAATAACATTGATATATAATAGTAGAATAAATATGATATATATATATATATATGGTGATGATTTAGTATCTCTTGAAAAAAAATTACAAGATTTTAATAGACAAGAGTGAAAAAGGGAGGAGAATTATAAGATGAGACTTTTGACCTTTTATATTCTCTCAATCTTAAAAGTAAGTAATAATTTCATTAAACACAAAATAGAGATAGTGACAACATGTGTGTCACACCCCAAATGGAGACACGATTGGCATAAAACATAAGAAAACCTTGTACCCGTAAGCTTGACAGACACATAAACTCTATATAATTATTATGCGTGATCAAATTTTATATGATATTTTTGAATTAAAATACAATTTCATAAGTTTGCTTTGTCCTGACTAGGATCACAATTCCATAACTAAACTATATTTTATATCTAAATCACAATTAGTTTGCATAGGAGGTCTGACGAAGTTTCCCTTAAAATTGAGATATCTTAGGTTACCTACAACTCATTCAACTAGACCTACAACAAGAGAGCTTCACTCTTTTCCATCAATCAATATAAAGACATAACTAGCAGGGTAAGAATCTTGCTTGTAATTTGTGGAGCATACTCCAAAATACAACCATACATATACAAGACTAGTTTATTAATAATAAATAAATCGGCCACTAGCTCATCACTAATGACTTTCCCGAATTACACCAAAGGAGCATTGGATACAAGTCTCCTATCTACAAATATAAATCATGGAATGAGCTATGGTAGAAGATTGTAATACCATAAGTTCATACACCCCATACCATAATATTCAAAGCATTATATACTCATTTGCATGGAGCTTTTATAACGAAAATCAAGCGTATGGATATCGAAGTGTTCAATTTTGCCCACATTAGTCATTTAAATTTATCTCAAATCATTTTCATCCATACCATATCCAAATAAATCAGAAACAACACAATTTGAGGCCTACAACACGGATCAAGACCCATTTCTCACGAATTTACATTTTTACTCTTAGGTTCCAGAGATAGTTTACTAATGCAAATTTTGAAAAATTATAATTAATTTTAAAAAAAATCAAAATTAAGCACATGATGAGTTTCTAGAAATCTTTAGATGTTTACTAAAGGTTAAAAATAGTTCCAGACTAAGAAAATGTCATCTGGATCTTAAAAAGCAATAGAATAGTATTAGAGGTGTCTATTACATCCTGATACTGACCATAAAGTTCAAAAATTCAATTCTCTCTCTACAGACCTCAAATTGAAGTGCTCTTAATTGTTACAAAAAGCTTATCATGTATAGTTTATGTATGTAAAATTTCATGAGTATTGGATATCATGTGTCCCTTGGATGACATAGAAATGCAAACTAACCATATAAACAGTGCTCATACCATTTATGCAAAATTTTCCCAACTTTAAAAATTTATAATTAATTCCTTAGAGCTCCAAATAATATGGTTATTGACTCAACAAAAAACTCTAGATGAGACCTATATTCATGCCAAATTTCAAGCTCAAATTCGTTCATGTGGTCAACTTGGGGTATAAGGTGCAAAAATTGCCTTTTTAGGTGTCTTAAAAGGGTTAAAATGTTCCATTTGCTTTCCTACTCCAACCATAACCAATTAGGCACGTTTAAAAGGATAATAATAGCATATAAAGGCTACCCAAGAGGTCCAAAATATCATACATCTCGATTTCACTTCCCTACTTGGCCACACATATAAGCATATTAAGGCATATCTAAGTATTAGAATGTCAAAAACTCATAAACATGCACATATGGTTCCAAAATCTATTTATACATCACAAACACATGCTTTTGTACATGTTCAATTATTTACATCACATATACATCATTTGTATATGCCCTTTGACATCACAATACAAGAGTCTCTATCCTATTGTCAAAGTTGCACTCCTCAAGACATATGGCTTCTAATTCTTGCTCCTTAGGCTTCACCTAGACAAAAGTAAGCATGTGAGGGAAGGAGTAAGATTCAAAGAATCCCAATAGCTCTCTTATCCTTTTAAACATATATATATATATATGATGAAATTACAAGTCAAGGAATGTAAGCATGCCATAAACATTTCTAAAACTATGCATAGCCACTTTTCTCATGTCAATTAAATTCAAACAACTTAAACATAGCCTCTATGGGTATTAGGACTTTTGGATTGCCTCATCCACATTTAGAGACTTTTGACTTAGCCTTACTCTTTCTTGAGACTTTTGGCTTCTCCCCACCCTTCTCAAGAGATTTTTGGCCTTACCAAGCCTATTCAAGCCATCACACTTTCAAACAAGTTCAAAAACCATGTCAAGGTACCAAGACTCTAAACCAATTGCTATAAACCATTCACATAATTCAAGAACGTATACAAGCAAACCAAGACAAGTAACAAATCAAGAAATGCATGTAAGAAAGATTAGAGAGCTACCTTATGTCAAGATCACACACTTTTTCCCTTTGCACTTCACTTGCTCTTCTTAGCCAAACACCCACCAATGGGGAGATTTTGATTCACTTGGCCTAAACATATCAAATGAGGCTCAAATCAATCATTGCAACCAATTCTAGCTTCATACAACATCTATGCTAGTTCACTTGGTTTTAAATTCTAATAGGGTTTATATATGAAACAATGAAGCAACCACTTCAAATCATGTTCTTGGCTTCCAATTCTCATTCTTTCTAGACCATATGGCTCCATATAAACTCATTGAAGCCTTTACAAATTCATTCTATGAAGCAAAAGTCTAGGTTGCCTTATTATGCCTAAATTAAGACCTAAAACCTCAACTGTCAAACCAAGCTTTTTAAATTCAACCCATTAGTTCCTTTAGTATCTATAATTCATATATAAGCCTTCTATAACCTTAGAATGAAAAAAAAACTCTCCCTAGGTGTTCCAACTCCCTTGGGCCCGAGATATATACGTAGAAAGAGCTTATAGAGTTGCTTGCTTTGTCCTTGAGGGAATGGCTCTAAAAAATCTTCCTAGAGGTCTAATGGACTCATACAAGCTCTTAGATAAGTTAGAATATCTCTAGGAAAAATCAGACTAAAGCATTTGCCTTAAAACTCTAAGATTCTCAATCTTGAATTTCATTGCTTCCCATTTGATTCCAATAGACTATTCTTAATTCCCATACTCTCAAGCACTTGTTTCTCTCTTGCTAAGGCCAGAATTCATCTTCCTTTAAGTAGGCTAGGTCTAACCCAAACATGACTAAAAGTAGAAAACAAGATGGAGCAAGAGAAGTCCATGGTTTCTTACCTTATTTGCAAGCTTTTCAATAGCTCTATTTCATGCTCCCATGAGTTCTCTCATATCTCCTCCTCCTTCCACTACCTCAACTACAAACCATTACCAAAATAAATAATTGTTTGCAAGATGACTTACACCACAAGTGCACAGGCCATGACAAAGTAGTATAAAAAAATTATTGTTCCCATAAGGATTGAAGTTGGAATTAGTTAGTCATTAAACTCATACTTTAAACTTGGTTGAGCAGAACACTTGATTATTGAAATTTAATGTAAAAAGTAAAAATTGCTTTATGAGTAAATTTGTAAAAGAGGTTAAAAGATCTTTTGACTTCAAATATAAAAAGGGGCCTAGGATTTTTTCTCCCCTTTATACTTCATAACATAAGGACAACCTCCCCTCATAAAAATAACCAACAACTATATGTGCTAGCCTAGGGGTCAGATAGTACTTAAAAAAGCTTTCTCAAATTAAGAACAAGTGTTTAATTTTATTAATTACTTGATCTCTCCTACAATTAATAAATTTCCAATTTTAAGCTCAAACCTTAATGTGAATATGCAAGGTCAGTGAGTGTATCTCTACCTTACCAACAAAACTATCCGTTCAATATATCAACTTCAAGTTCTTGCACGATTAAACTTAAGTTCTATACTTAAACTAGCTCTCTCAAGCATCACTTAAGTAAACAAAACAACTAATTAGTGGCCAATCAATTAGAAGCATTAAGAATGAAGTGAAATCAACACATATATATCGTTAATCATAAAAGTGAATGAGAATCAAGTGTCAATCCATACAAGGGTTCAAAATAATCCTAGAACAAAGTGTCTAGCTACTTATAATCAGCCATAAGCTAACAAAATACAAGGAAATCAAAGCCATAGTAGAATACAAGAGAACGAGAAGAAAATGATCAGGAAAATTAGAGGAAAAAGCTTTAAATCTCTCTAAAACTTCAATTCTTGGCTCCAATCACTTCCAAATTCCCTAAACCCTTGCACATAAGCTCCCAAGGCAACCCAGAAGAAAAAAAATGCCCTATTCAGTCGAAAATGAGGGATATTTAGAGCTCTAGTATCTATCAAGCATTAAAATGCAGTGTTTCAATAAAATAGAATTCACCATAGCTAACATACCCTTAGCTACGGCAAAGTAGTCTTGGGTTTGTTCTCTAACTTCTTTTCTAAGTATTGGCTACGGCGAAGCATTCTTTGGATTGTTTTGTTTCCTATATGAAAGTATTAGCTATGGCAAATTATCTTCTTCTCGACAAGGCTTCCAGCATGCATCTTAGCTTCTAGTGGCTTACCCAAAACATTCCTTGTCATATGCAAAAGTATAAAACTATGAAAGTATCAAAAGTATCGTAAAATAAGGTTACAATTGCATAATTAATATAAAAGTGAAATAAGTAAGCTTAACTATTAAAAAGGCACATTTTCCTATTTTGAGTATGATTTATATACAAAAATACACTAAAAGATATGCACAACTCAAGGAAAATATGCTAAAAAGGCATAAATTTAGAGAGGTTATCAACAATCAAACTACAGAAAGAAAGAAGAGAAAAAGAGGAATAAGTTTAGAAAAGCAAAGAGCATGAAAAACCTTAAAAATCTTACTCTTTCACTTGGTTGCTCTTCCTTCCTCTTATGCATTTCATGGAGCCCTCTCCAAATTGTCTAAACCAACACGTTTCAGTGGCTAAAGCTGAATGTGTTATAAGACCCCAAAAAGTAAAGTTATGCTACTTTTTCACTTTTCAATTTAGTTCCTTTATTTGGTCTCATTTCAACTCCTTTTTGAAATCCATCATTTCTATAATAATATTTAGGTCCTCTGACTTATAAATTACCTTTAATTTCACCCAAATTGGATTTAAAACTATTCTGAACTGTTCGATCAAAGTTTTAGTTAACTAATAATCGAAATTGCTTACCAAAGGGGTTTCGACTATTTTGGGGGTTCCTATAGTTTTTAAGGCCTCCGAAAACCTTGGAAAGCTCAAATCTTCCTTTTAAAAAGCCCTCTTATGTGTTTTCCAAAATTTTTAGAAATTACAAACATTCTTTCAAAATTTTTCTTAACTCATCTGGCTTGGATTTCTGGGCAACTTAAATCTCAAATTCTCATTTTTAGAGGTCTAGATTATTACTCTAATTTCATTTGACTTGCTATCCTCTTGATTTAGGGGACTTCCTTTGAAATTCTCACATTTATGGCCCTTTTTCGGTAAATTGGGTGTTACAAAGATAAAGCACGATAACTAAAGAGATGAGTGGGTACAAAAATTTTTTTTAATAAGAATAGGTCTTGACATAATACTAATTATTGGAAACATTAAGTATGGGAAGGCATAAAAATTTTTTTATAAAAATTCAAATTTGTAAAATTTTTAGATAGAAGAAGTATGCAATAATTGGTATACATAAAAAGCTAAAGGATTTGAGTTAATAGAAAATTAGTTTAACATCAAGTAATTGTTATATTGAAACAATTTGATTAAAAAAATAATTTATTGACAAGATCCATGCAAAGCTCTAAGTTTTAACATATGTACTAACATGAGTACACAACCCACAAGGGTTAATAACCACAAATTCAAACTTACAGCACTATAGGTAGGAGTCACAAGTGGAACTACTACCACCATTCCTGTTTACCACCATCTCTACAATGCCTAAATATTTAAAGAGCATCCATCTCAATATCTTTCAAATATTCAATCACAAAAACCACATGGTAATAATCAGAGTAATATGAGGGCGAACAAAACTATTATTCATAACCAATGTTTTGCACGATCCTACCTTATGTATGTGTGTGTGTGTGTGTGTGTGTGTGTGTGTGTGTGTGTATCATATAATACATGTAATTCATATCTAAAAATCCTCTAGAATAAATTGTGTAAAAGTAAATTTCACAATTAATAATATAGTATTTCATAATTAAACTTAATCATTACCATAAAAGAATACTGGGACAACTTCTTATTGCTTGAATTAATAACATTTTATGTCCACATGTTATTTCATTGTCATCTAGATAATATAACACACAATGCATATTGTAGTCTGAAAATTTTAATATAATAATATACACACATTGAGGTGCTACCTAAGATGCTTATCCCAACAAACACGTAGAATGTAAACAAAAATAAAGGAAATAAAAATAGAAGAAAAATTAAAAATGTATTATGCTTTATAATCTACTTATTGTGCTTGCTAAATAATTATCAACTCTCTGTCACTAAACTAAACCATTGTTACTCTCTCCCACCAAATTACTCAAATGGTTCCTTAAATCATAACAATTATTTCAATTCAAGAACTCCATTTGTAGTTTCATTCTCTTTTCATTTAATCTGGGAAAGAGGACTTATCCTATGATAACTTTTAATCCTACGTAAAATCCTAATTTTACCTTTTTTTTCTTATGGTTCATTAGCCCTCTTTTTTAAAACCTACTTTAAACTAATCTCTACCAGCTTGATTAGATTTTTTGAAAATGTTTATTATTATTATTATTATTATTTAATTGGGTATTTAACTCGCCATAATATCTTACTTGTTTCAATTACCCTATTACTTATTTTGGTCCTTAAATTAAGTCATAGCCTAACACAGTTAAACTTAGTTAATTTATTACTTTATTTAATTAACTTCTCACTTATGAAATTTCTTCTCATTCAATTTCTACTTAATTAAATGTGACAAATGATTTTTCCTACTAGTACTATTTTAGTTTAATATTTATTTTGGTTGATTTTCTCTTATTTAGTACTTCACTTGTGTTTAGTTAAAAACATTACCTACTTTAGTACTTAATTCATGTTAGTAAATCTTTTACCTCTTATTAATTCTTTCATTAACTAAATTTAATTCACCATCTTTAAGAATTGAAAATTTTCCTTGAGATATCAGTTTTGAAATTTAGCAATCTCATATCTTATTCTAGTTTTACTACCTTAACAATTTTCCATTTTAATGCTAGCCTATGTCATCTTTAAGGTTTATGTTAATTCTAACAAGCAAAATTCCTTTTTAAACTTATTGTAAGAAGGATTAATCATCATGAGAAACACTCTTACCCAATATCAATAGTGCCTTCTATCTCCTGGTCTCTCTATTAGTAGCTTATTAAGGAGCCCCCAAACATAGCCACAATTGTAAAGAAAAAGGGCTAAAAAAATGAAAATCACAAATGGCAAAACATTAAGTTTTGAGTAGCCAAGAATCACAATAAAAAGACATAATAGAGGCTAAAAAAGAAAAAGAATAAGTTGGAAGATTTGAAGAACTTACTAATCTTGAAGATTAAAAAAAAAAATCTAAAATTTGTAAACCCAAGATGAAAATTTGAGCTTACACGGCTAGATGGGATTCAAGCTCTCCTCATCTACATGAAAAAGGTAGAGAAGATGAAAAAGAAAGGAGTGTTCTCTTGGGTGTGGTTGGATTTAGAAAAACCAATAGTTGGTATTGAGAAAATGAGGGAAGCTTTAGGAAGGAACAGAGAAAACAAAATGATTAAGTCATCTCAGGAGTGATACCATCCAGCATCCAACATAAGGTTTGGATGCTATTGGACATGTTCTTTGAAGAATGATGGAGCTATACAATCAAGCTTAGCTCTCCCCTTAAAAGTCAAAGGAGAACAATTTTGACAGAAAAGTCCTAAATGCCCTTTACACATATCTCATAAAGAAGGGGGAATAGGCTCTATACCTTGCCTTTGTAAAACAAAATATTCTATTTTAGTATTCCAATTAGATTTAATAAAATCCTCTTCCTGGTATGCGTAGACCTCTTCTAGGCTTTTACTATGTCCTATCTTCTTAAGATCAATGATTCTTTTGATCTTCTTGGAAACTTTCTCTACCAAGTAACTCATAGACAAGGTAAGATCTTTTTGTTAAGATTGTTATCCTTTTGCTAATACTTTCTGTTGCATAGAATTTTTATATAAGACAAGTGCAGAGTATACTCATATAAGCAAGATAATCATAAGAGATTTGCCATGAAAGATTTCAGAAGAAGAAAAGGGTTTTAGAAGGAAGTCATGGAAAACACTAGAATTTTTATTAAATAGACTTAAATACAAGACTACCTCTACATAGAGCTAGAGAGGATTACACTACTTATATCCAGAGGCTAATACAAATAGACAAACTACTTTTGTAAAAGTAAAGGACAATAATACAAACACACTTTTCTTGAAGCTACTTTTCGATGACTCCCTAATTTTGGTATTATATGGTATATTTTATGATGGAATAAGGAGTCATTTGGTTGTTTTCTTACAAATTTTGTATTTTAGCATAGATTTTTCTCCAATCAGTGTAAATAAATAAAATATAGCTTTTGTAGTAACTTTAGCAGCTTTGTGTTTCATTTCATTTTGATTTTAATTTCGGGAGAGGGATAAAGACCTACTATAAGGGAATAAAAAAAAGAAGAAGGCTAGAAAATCAAGAGTAAGTTATCTAAATCTCCTTATAATAGTGAGGATACCAATTTGCTATAGTGAAATCATGGCTCATACAAAATTTAGGGAACCTTTAGCAATAGTGTGGGCTATGGCAAGAAGACTTGAAGCTGGAACTGATAAGCTCTCACAATAGCGAGAGATATTTTTTGCAATGGCAATGCTCATTTACTGAAATGCACAGTTTCAATTTTTGGGTTTAAAACTCTAAAGACAACGAGGGTTTCGAGAATCCAAGCCGTTTAGGAGACATTCTTAAGGGGAAATGCACAATGGAGCTGAAATTTAGAGGTAAGAAGCTTGGATTAAAGATTGAAGGCCGAATCAACATATTATCACTAAGTTTTCTAATCTTTTCCTTTTCTTCTTCTATGGATTCTTGTTTCTTTGAATCTTTTGTTTAGTTTGTAATGTTCAGAGCCATGTGTAGCTAGATATGGTGGATCCTAGGTTTACTTGAACCTATTGCCATGTAATTGAAATTTTGTGTAGTTAAATTGGTTTCATCTTTGATTTAAGTGCTTAATCTAATTTGTCTTGTTCATTTAAGAGTTTGGCCACATTTTCCATGGATTTGGGGTTTAAAATTATCACTTGAGAAAGAGAAATCTTAATGGACCATTAGATTGAGTAACTTAGGATTAGGTTAACCTAATTGTGTTCTTAGGTATAGAGATATATCTAAGGAACCTAAGTAAGTTAAAAGGATTGAGCACAATTAACCTGATTAATTATAAGAAAGATCTACAATTAAATAGGACAAAAGTCAGAGTGGTTTGAGAGATATTTAGGCTTAATTTAATTCCTTAACTCTCAGATCATTAATTAAACCAATTAACAAAAGAACTCAATTTTTGGCAATAAGGGAATAGGAATCCTAGGATGCTTCTCTGTGCTAATTCTCGGTAGAATAATTTCAAATACTCAATTTATTCTTTCAATTTCATTTTATTTTGTTACATTGGTATTTTGATATATTTCTTGACTTAAACAAATGTGAAACTTCTTAGATTTAACTTCATCTAAATTAATTCCTTGTGGAATGACTTTGATCTACTATATTATATACTTGATCTGTACACTTGCAGAATCCATTGCAAAATTATTAGTTATCAAGTTTTCTAGTATCATTGTCAGGGAATTAAGTTAGATTGTTTTAGACTAAGTAAGTTCTTAGTAATTTTAGTTCAAGATTATTGTTAGTTTAGTTAAGACTTTTTGTTATTTGGACTTAATTTCTGGATATATTACTTGGCAAGTATAATAGTTTATGCCACCTATGCCAAAATCTAAATTGAGAACTAAATTAAAGATAAGAAATGTCTAAGAGCTTCTTGATGAGAGTTCACCTATAGAATTTGCATCTATTGAAGAAGAAGAGTTGGAATAGATTGAGGATCAAGAGAAAACTCCAGTTGAATCATAAAGGTCAGCTCATATTAAAGAATAGAGGAGAGTTCTAACCATGGTAGAAAATGAATATGAGAGGCTAGGAGTTAATGACTTCCTTAGTCGTAACAACCGTGGGTATCAATTAGGTATCAAAGTCCTAGAATTTCAAGCAAATAATTTTGAGATCAAACAAACAATACTGTAAATGTTGCAAATGAATGGACAATTCAGTGGTGTTAACATGAGGACCTAAATAGACATCTCTTTTCATTCTTAGAGGAGTGTGATTTATTTAAGAAGAATGGAGTGTCAAAGGACATGATCCAATTGGGACTTTCCCTTTTTCTTTATAAGGAAAAGCTAAAGAGTGGTTAAATAATTTGCCAGAGGGTTCAGTGGAGACATGGAAGGATCTTGAAGAAAGATTTCAAGCACAATTTTTCCCTTATGACAAGATAGTTGATGCTAGAGTAGCCATTACTAATTTTAGACAACAACCAGGTGAGAATTTATATGAAGCATGGGAAAGGTTTAAATAGATTCTCAGATAATGTCCTAGCTATAATTAGGACAAATGAGTCTTGGTTTAAACATTTTAATCACGGTTGACTCTAGAGTCTAAAACACTAATGGATTCCATGACAAATGGAGGTTTTAGGAGATAATCGGTGAATAATGTGATAAAATATCAAGATGATCTTATAGTAGAGCATGCACAGTGTTTTAGTAAATGGTGACCAGTAAAAATGGCTAAGAAAAGTTTCAATGACACCACTTCTTAAATAATGGCAATGCTAGCATCAATGAATAAACATTTTGATCAATTAGAAATCCAAGTTCAAAAAAATAATAGCTATACAGGGGTTAATGCAGTCCACATGCTGACTAATTCTTGTGATTATTATGGGAAATCACATCCTTCTAAGTTTTGTCTAATAAGGACTACCCTTAAGTCTTGCAATTATACTGGAAATCCATAGATGGGTCAAAATAATTCATACTTTAACACACACAATCTTAGTTAGAGGAACCACCTAAACTTTTCATGGAGCTAGGGTGCATCTCTTAATCAAGCATCATCTTCCGAACCCAGACCAATGACTCATATGTAACCATTGAGATTTACATAATAGCCAAGGCAACAAGTACCCATTAAAGAAAAGAAATCGAGAATGGATGAGATGATGATGTAGTTTATGGCTAAATAAAAGTCAATAATACAAAACATGGAAATGAAAATTAGGTAATTGGCATCAGAGTTGAATATAATGAAGCAGGGTGGATTACCTAATGATACAGTTCCTAATTTTAGAAGAGAAGGAAAGGAGGAGCGTAAAGCAATCACCTTGCATCGTGGTAAGCAATTGCCTGAAGTTCATAAGTCTAGGGAGGAATTAGTATGAGAAAGGGATTAAGTCATTTTAAAAGAAAGTGTAGAGTTGAGTAAAGAAGAGAAAATTATAGGTGTAAAGAAGAAAGATTAAAGTAAAGCTAGGATAGTGGAATTTCAAAAAAGAGAGCCTCCCCTTCCTTTTCCATAAAGATTTCAAAAGAAAGCTTTAAAGGAGAAATACAAGAAGTCTTTCCAAATATTCAAACAACACCATATTAACATTCCATTTGTTAAAGCTTTGGAATAGATGCCTTTATATACAAAATTTTTGAAAGAGATGTTAAGTTACAAAAAGAAGTTGAATGAGTTGGGCATCATGGTGCTTACAGAAAAATGCAGCGTGATAATTCTCAATAAATTACCTCCTCAGCTATGGGATCCAGGTACTTTCTCAGTGCCATGTGTTATTAGAGACAAATTTGAAGGAGAGGCTTTATGAGACCTAAGATCAAATGTGAATTTAATGATACTTGTAATTTTTGAACAACTCTAGCTTAGGGAAGTACAATCTACTTCAGTTACTCTTCAACTAACTAATCAAAGTTTGTCTAAGCCAAAAAGTATTATTGAAGATGTTCTAGTCAAGGTGGATAACTTTATATTTCTAGTTGACTTTATCATCTTTGACATACCATTTGATAAGCTACGTTTTTTGCTAGATAAACCCTTCTTAGCAATAGCTTAAGCTCTTATTGATGTAGAGATGGGTGAAATCAAGCTAAGAGTAAGGGATAAAGAGATTCTTTTTCATATAAATAAGGCTATGAAATTCTTTGATCATACAATGATTATTTTAAGATTTATGAGGAATGTATTCAAGAAGTACTAGACATATATAGAGAAAAAGAATCACTAGAAGTGTTGCTATGTGAGATTAACATAGTTGAACAACATGAGATTTATGAATGTAAGATGATGATACATGCAAATCCCTGATGGTCAATTTCTTCGAGGAAATTCAAATCGTTAGAGTTGGAGTCTAGAGTGGCTCTATTAATGAAACCATCATTTGAAGAACCTCCAAAGTTGGAATTAAACCGTTGCTTTCTTATTTGAAGTACGCTTATCTGGGTGCAGGTAACTCTTTACCGGTTATCATTTTTGCTTTTTTAAATGATAAATAAGAGCAAATGTTGATTGATGTGCTTAGAGCTCACAAGATCACTATGGGGGGACAATTATAGATATAAAAGATATTAGTCCAACGATAATGATGCATAAAATCTTGTTGGAAGATGCATATACAAAATCCATAGAAGGGCAAAGGAGTTTAAAACTAATCATGAAGGAAGTAGTTAAGAAGGAGATACTTAAGTGATTGTATGGAGGGATCATATACCTTACCTTTGATAGTAGTTGGGTATAACCTGTAATAACCCAGAAAAAGAAAAGAGAAAAAGAAGTGAGAAAAAGGAAGGGAAAGAGAAGCTGGAAAATTTTCGAAGAGCTGAGAATTTTCTAAGTCTTCTCGCCATAGCGAGATATGGAATCGCCATAGCGAGAATGCCTCTTCGCCGTAGCGAGTATGTCCTTAGCTATAGCGAGTGCGGCATTCCATATAGAAACCAGTAAGTTGCTCGCCGTAGCGAAATTGTTCCTAGCTATAGCGAGTATGGCATTCCATATAGAGACCAGGGAGTTGCTCGCTGTAGCGACGCTATAGTGAAGGCAGAGGTCGAGAATAGACACGATCTCGCCGTAGCGACGCCATAGCGAAGACAAAAGTCTGGAACAGACACGAGCTCGCCGTAGTGAGGTCACTAACTCGCTATAGCGAGAGCGGTCCAGAAAAGCGAGAAAAAGAGAATTTGACTTTTTAAAAGCTTCCAAATCTCTTCTTTCTTCTTCTAACCGACTCAAACTCGTCTTAGGAGAGAGAAAAGGGCGGAGGAGAGAGAGAGAAGTTGAAGAGAAGAGGAAAGCACAAGAAAGGTAAGATTCTCATGGCTTCCTCTTAGCAAGTTGCCTTTCTCCCCTTTTCCCCTCTTTCCTACGGTTCAAATGATAGAAATGGTTAGGTCTTGAGTCTGGTTCAGGGGAGAGAGAGTGGGAAACCATTCTTGGGAGAGATTAGGAGTAGATAGTCTTCTCTTTCTTGCTTTTCCCCTTTCTTATGAGTTGAGAAAGAGAGGGATAGTTCATGGACCCTAGAGTGAGGAAGAAAAGTGTATAGTTTTGTACTACATTGTATATGTAACTTGTACATGAGATGTAAATAATGTATATGATGTAGCATGTACAAATATTGTAAGACAATGTATGTATTAATGATGAATGTATGAGAATGAGCTTTATGACGAATGAAATAGCATGGTTGAATGAGAAAGAGCCAATGGTAGCTTAGTAGATAAGGGTGCATAAGTGGGCATGGGGTAGTGAGTTTCCCCAATATAAGTTATTAGACATTTGAGGCATGATTGATAGCTCCTATAGATACTTTCTCATGTGCTCAAAGAGTCATAGAAGTAGAAAACTTAAGATTGGACCCCATTAGCCACACTTTTGGCCAAGAAATGGCCTTTTGCACATGATGTCATAGAATAGCCATATGACCTCTTCTAGCCATGAGATTTGACATGGAACTAGAGTATGTTTAGAGCTTTCTGGGAAGCTAGAGTTCATGTCATTTAGAGGTCTATAGCATTTTCTATGAGCATTCAAAGTTGACATCAGAAATTCGGATTTAGAAAAATCACTGTTCATTTGGTCAGATTTGAAATCATGTCATCCGAGGGGCAAACGTAGTCCAATGGCTACGAAATTTTATACACAGAAACTAGATGGTCACAGTGACTTGTAGGAACTAGAAGAACCTCATTTAGAGGTCTAGAGAGGAAGTTATGCAATTTCGAAGTTCCTGCCCAGAATCAGACACCCAGCCAGACCCGAGGTACTGTTTCATCGGTTTTCGGGAAATTGGCTAGGTGAACTGATCTGGAGAGATTTTTCTCCTCTAGCTAACATCCACATCCTTCCATAGAGATAGAGTTTATGAGCATTGGATTTTTGTGGAATTAGTTAGACATTTTCAAAGTCCATATCAGTAAACTGTGACAGCAAAGAAGTCCCCTCTGACCAGTGAGCTATTTCGATGTCAAACGCAGAATGAGTGGGAGATTGAGACTTATAAGTATTTTTACCATGAAATAGATGTCTCAAGCTCTCTATAATGACCCAGATCATGCAGATACGATTTTTCTGCATTTAGTTATGAATTTCCAAAGTTAGCCCAGAGATGAAGCAAAATCTGGCCATAGCGAAAATGCATGTCTCCAATCCCTTTTTGCTTTCCATGAGTTTGAAGCATATAGTTGGGATTGAAATAAGTCTCAATAGTGTAATTGAGCATGAGGGAGTATAGAGAGAGCTCAACCGGTCCATATTACTTCTAAGTGGAGCTCTACCCACACATAGTGCCATAGAGAGAGTAAGCATAAGGTAGAGAAAGTGTCTCCCTTATGAGTTCCGCACCGCCCATATGGGCTAGAGGGCACGTTGGGTATGAGCTAGAGGTTAAGGTGTCACATAACCAATACAGTGTGTACCAAAAAAAAGAGGAATGACAATGGTGAAGAATTATTACAATGAGTTTATCTCTACTAGAACTATTATTGGATGGCATATTTGCATGGATTACAGGAAGTTAAATGCTGCAACATGCAAAGATCACTTTCCCCTCCCATTCATTGACCATATGCTTGATTGTTTAGTCGGAAAACAATATTTTATTTTTTAGATGGATATTTAGGATATAATCAAATACCAATTGTTCCAAAAGATTAAGAAAAGACAACATTTACTTGCCTTTATGGTACTTTTGTATTTTAAAGGATGCCCTTTGGGCTATATAATGCTCCCGCCACCTTTCAACGTTGTATGATATCAATCTTTGCCGATTTTATTAAACATATAATAGAAGTTTTTATGGATGATTTCTCTACTTTTAGAGAATCATTTGAAGTGTGTTTGGCAAATTTAGAATAAGTTCTGAAGAGATGTGAAGAAATAAATTTGGCATTAAATTGGAAAAAATGTCATTTTATAGTCACTAAGGGAATTGTTTTAGGTCACAAAGCCTCTAAACATGGTTTGGAAGTGGACTATGCTAAAACTATAATGATTGAGCAGCTTCCACCACCTACTAATGTTAAGGGAGTTCATATTTTTCTTGGTCATGTCGGTTTTTATCATCGGTTTATCAAGGACTTTTCAAAAATCACAAAGTCTCTTTGCAAACTTCTGGAGAAGGATATAGCCTTTGATTTTACTGATGAATGTTTGAGAGCTTTTGAAGAGCTAAAGCAGAGACTGATCACCACGTCCATTATAGTAGCTCCTTATTGGAGTCAACCATTTGAGCTCGTCTATAATACAAGTGATTATACGATAGAAGCTATTCTTGGATAGAAGAAGGGTAAGGTATTCTATCCAATCTACTATACTAGCCAAACTTTGAATGGTGCTCAGGTAAATTATTCTACAATTGAGAAGTAAATGTTAGCTATGGTTTTTGCATTTAGTAAATTTCATATTTATTTGATAGGTGCTAAAGTCATTATGCATACTAGTCATGCAACCATTAAGTATTTGTTAAATAAAAAAAAGTCAAAACTTAGGCTAATTAGGTGTGTCCTTCTTTTGTAAGAATTTGATGTGCATATAGCAGATAGGAAAGGGAGTGGGAATCAAGTT
This sequence comes from Erythrophleum ivorense, assembly GCA_026724425.1. Classification (NCBI taxonomy): domain Eukaryota; kingdom Viridiplantae; phylum Streptophyta; class Magnoliopsida; order Fabales; family Fabaceae; genus Erythrophleum; species Erythrophleum ivorense. Next base: position 14,927,572 of record JAIUCV010000017.1, read on the forward strand.
ACTGATCATTTATCTAAGTTAGTTCAAGAGTCTGAATATGTGGATAATGCTATGATTGATGAATGTTTTCCTGATGAGTAGTTATTTCTTGTTGCAAGCTTAATTGAAATTCCATGGTATGCTAATATCATGAACTATCTTATGTGCAATGTCTTATTACCTGATTTAAGTCATTACTAAAAGGGAAAATTTTTGCACATGATGTGACTTGTTATTTGTGGGATGAACCTTTTCTTTTTAAAAGATGTGTTGATTTTTTTATTAGAAAGTGTGTCCCTAAAGTTAAGCAAAAGGCTATTTTGCATGCTTGTCATTCATCTGCTTATGGAGGTCATTTTAGGGGTTAAAAGACTACACATTGAGTGTTAGAATCTAGTTTTTATTGGCTTACATTGTTTAAAGATACTCACAATTTTGTTGTTAAGTGTGATAGATGCCAACAAATAAGGATTATTTCAAGGCTGCACAAGATGTCACAATCTAGGATCTTAGAAGTAGAACTTTTTGATGTTTGAGGTATGGATTTTATAGGCCCATTCCCTTCATCTAGAGGTAATCATTATGGCAGTAGAATATGTGAGTAGATGGGTTGAAGCTATGGCTTGTTTAGCGAATGATACAAACACAATGATTAGATTTCTCAAGAAGAATATCTTCACTAGGTTTAGGATGCCTCAAGCCATTATTACCGATGAAGGCACTCATTTCCATAACAAGCAATTGAAGAATTTGCTAACTAAGTATGTGATGCATCATCATATGTCTCTTGCTTATCATTCTCAAGCTAATAGGTTGTGTGACCTCACTAATAAGGAGATCAAAAGAATATTAGAGAAAACTATTAATTACTTCAGAAAGGATTGGTCTGACAAACTAGATGAGGCTTTGTGGGCATACCTAACTGCTTTTAGACTACCCATTGGGATGTCACCTTATAGGCTTGTGTATAGGAAGACATGCCAGTTACCTTTGGAACTTGAGTATTAAGCTTGGTGAGCTATTAAGAAGTTAAATCTTGACCCTAAGCTTGCTAACGCTTAAAGAATACTTCAACTTAATGAATTAAAAGAATTTTGATCAGAAGCATATGAAAGTTCAAAGATTTATGAAGAAAGAAATAAGAAATGGCATGATAAGCACATTCTTTATCGAACTTTTGTACTGAGACAACAAGTACTACTATTTAATTGAAGGCTCAAGTTTTTTCCTAAGAAGCTCAAATCAAGATGGTCAAGGCCTTACATAATAATTTTTGTTGCATCACATGGAGCTATCAAGATTAAGGATGAAAAATTAGGCGATCAATTCAAAATCAATAGGCAAAGACTTAAATATTACTTGGGGGGAGAATGGGACCAACAGAAGAGAGTCTATAGCTTCACATCACCTTCCTAAGCATTTAGGATAGTCTAAATGAAGACTATAAACTTAGCACTCTTAGGAGACAACCTAAATCTTTTTCCTTTAGATTTTTTTTTTTAATTTTGTTTGTTGGGCTGTGAGTTTTAATCCTTTACTTGATCTTGTAAGGTTCGAGGTGTACATAAAAGGTTGAAAGTTTAAGACAATTTCTTTTTAGTGGAAGCATTGCAATAAAAGCATCTAGTTCAAGTAGGGATTTCTTATAAATTAGGCAAATTTGTTTATTTTGTTTCAATTAATTGGGTTTTTAAATTGAAATGAATTAGGTCAAGGGTTTTGAACAGAGTGAGATAGAATGTCTTCTTAAAATTTTCTAAGTTTCATCAATTTTAATTTTTGCCATAGTGAGTGTCCATTCTTGCCATTACGAGTGTAGCTTGTTCATGTTCTTGGTATAAAATCCAGAGAGTTCCTCGCCATGGCATGTGCAATTGTAAGAAATTTCATGTCTCCAAATTCTTTCAAGTGTTTTCACTATTGCGTACAAGACTTTTCACAATAGCAAGATTTTTGTTTCTCTAGTCTACTACAAATTCCATAGAGTTTCTCGATATAGCCTTATCTATAGTAAGACTCTTTAGGTTTACCAAGACTTGTAAGTGTTATCACTACTGCGAGAGGACCACTTTGCAATTTTAAGATAAGGAAGCTTTGTTGCTTAGTATATATTTTAGAGAATAGCTCACAATTGCTTGAGCAATAGTGAGGTTCTCTGGTGGTTTCATATTGAGTCTTTACAAAAATATTATAATAATAATAATAATAATAATAATATTATTATTATTATTATTATTATTATTATTATTATTATAATTAAAAGAAACAAAAACAAAAAAATAAAACAAAACAAAAACAAAATTCTTTATCCTTCCGGTTCTTCGTGCTATCGCGCACATTTCTTCCTCTCTTCTTCTTGCTTTATTTTCTCTTTGAATTCTTGTTAGCAATTCAACCATTTTCATGCCATCTCCCTCATTATTTAATCTTATTGCAACATTAGGTATGTTTTCTATTTGTTCATCTTTCCATTTTTCTGCACAAAATTCAAACTTTGAGGACTTAGGGTGTGGAAGTTGCTTTGCGTTGATTTGGTAAATGTAGGTTATTATGATTGTAATAATGGGTATAGGTGTGCTGCTCGTATCTTTCTTTGCAAGTGGTTTCATTTGTTTAGGTGTTTTGGACTCAAAAATTCATTTATGCATATATTGTTTTTCCTCGGTATTATAAAGATGAACTTGCTATAACAAGTATGAACACAAATTGCAGAAATTCATATTTTTGTTTCCTTACATTGTTTAACTTGTTTTGTTTCACTTCTTCAAATAAGTTAGTTTACTCCTGTTTAGCCCTGAGTAACTCATTTTGACATAGGATTATCCCTGAAGTTCTTTATGCTTGAGAAACTATAATGGTTTTGCTTTTACTTTTATTTGCTTTCGTTTTGAAATATTAATGATTGGGCTATTTGTTGCAAATTATTCAAGGATCAATTATTTGAAAGTGGGTGCCTATTTATATTCTTTTTGCTTAACTATTTGTTAAACTTCTTTTTATACCATTTTAATTTTTCACTTTCTATGTTTAATTCATGGCACCCAAGAAACAAGCCAAGACAGCTTAAGCATCCACCTTTAAACAAAAGAAAAAGAGTTATAAGAAGGATCGATTTGCTTCTACAATAGTTGAATTTCGTTTTGAGCAGAAATTTTCATATTGAGGCCTTATTAAAGATATGTATTATAAGCCTCATCTACTAGACCACACTTTTAGTGACTTTGAATGGCACCATCTGTAAAGCTTTACTAAGAAGCCTATGCATTGCATTCCTATAATGATACAAGAATTTTATGCAAATTTTGAAGACATTGAAGATGATGAGGATGGATATTATTGTCGGACTGCATGGGTTCAGATAAATGAAAAAGTCATTCAAGATTTCAATGAGTTGCCTGATAGGGAGCATTGTGTGTTTTGAGGCATATATAGAGGATTGATAAATGTTATTTTTCATATATTTTTTCATCTTTATTTGGATATTTTAATAATGAATTAAGGCTTAATGGATTTAATTGGAGAATATTTGATTTTATTAGCCATCTTTGGATTTTAGGAATGAATTTGCAAAATTTTAGATTTTTTATGTATAAATTCTTTGTAAATGAATTTTTGTAAATTTCTTCATGCTTAATATTTTATTTTATTCTTTGTGCAGATTTTTTTTCCTAATACTTTCAAAAAATAAGAAAAAAAATTGGAAGGAAAGAGGCATGAATGGAAGATGAAGCTTCCACATAATCACATTACAATACTTTCTCTCACATTCATGCACCTCCTAATCACATGCATGGAGATCCATGGCACTCCATATACTTGCACACACCCATGTCATTCACACACCCCGACATGCACATGTGAACAAGAGAGCATGATTGGCACGTTGAGGGAGGCACACCAATCACATCCAAGATATATACATGGAATCCACATTTCTCTTCCATGTAAGGCACCAGACTTCACTCTCCAAATCACACACTTACAGGTCCAGTTCATGCACATGTTGATTCCACTCTCTCACTCACATTGGCACATTGACATACATTCACACACAGTTATAACATGAAAAGGAGGAAAAGGCAATAACTCATACACGTAACCACACAAACACAACCTCATATACTCACACAAATGCAAAGCACGACATCCACTCATTCACTCACACATACACATGCACATCCAATAGCTGCAGGTGTCTCATCCATGCTTCACACCACTAATCATGCTTTCACATTCATCCACGTCACACAACAAGAAGTAAGATTAGGAAATATGCATGGCACTCTTTCAAAGCCACATCACACATGGGTTTACATGAAGGCTACTATAAAGCTGCACATACTCATCCATTTGCAATAGAAATGCCACTCTCACATTCATCCACACCACACATATTCATATAATCTCTTTCACTCACTTCACAAACATAGCTCACATGAGGTCTAGCAAAACACTCTTTCAGGTTCTACTAAGAGGTCAAATTATCACAAAGGGGCCCACTTTATACTACACACTCTAGATGTAACACCATAGTCCTCTAGTCATTCTTTCCCACATACAAGCTTTATACATGAAATCCATGGAAAGAAAATGCAATAAAATAATGAATTTATTTGTGTTATGTAGGACTTTAAATTTTTGTCTTTTGCTCCAGGGACCCTGTGAACCCTTCAATATCATCCTTTACATATACTCCATCCATACAAGTCATAAACATCAAGAAATAACATATGCATCTTGGATTTAGAGGCCACACACTAGAAATTGCAAAGTTCCTCTCTAGTCCAAAATTTAGTTTTCTGATATGAAGTTTGAAAATTCATAACTAATTTTAGAAAAATTGAAATCAAGTGTGGGATAGAATTTTAGAAATTTATAGATGTCAAATGGAGGTTAAAAATTGTTCTAGACCAAAAAAGAAGCATTTAGATTGCAAAAACTGATAGACTAGTAACAAAGGTCTTATTACGCCCCTGTTACTACTATGCAACTTCAAAAATTTGATTCCCCCTCTACAGACCTCCAAATGAGGTAATTTTAGTGGTGACAGAAAGATTATCATGTCTAGTTTGTTCTTGTAAAATTTCATAGTCATTGGACACCATTTGTCTCACTGATGACATAGAATAAAAAAACTAACCAAATGAACAATGCATCCTATCATTCATCATTTTATTCCCAATTTTGAAAAATTATAATAAATTCTTTAGAGCTCCAAATTAGGTGATCTTTATCTCTGTGGAAAGCTCTAGACAACACCTATATGCATGCCAAATTTCATGGGAAAACTCACTCATTTGGTTAGGTTTTGGTTTAACACACCAAATAGTAGTTTTTAAGACTTCAAATGGTTCACAATGGTGCCAAATTGCCTTCTTCTTTGTTCATGGCCACTTGGGCACATCCAAAACCATAATCACAGCCTAGGGAGACATGCCATTTGGTTCAAAATCTCATGGAGCTCATTTCCACTATGCTACATGCAAACATATACATTGCAATTTAAGATGCATAAGGGGTCTTTGATGTCAAAATCATACATCATCATTCATATTGCTTCAAAATCATTACATATATCATGTGTACATATATTTGAGTGTACTCAAGTGCCTACATCATATATACAATTCATGGTTACAATTCTTGACATCAAAATACATTTACAAGGTCCATTAGGCTATACATATGTCAAAATCTTACTTTCTATGGTTGTTAGCTTATACTCCTTGGCCTACTTGGCTCACCTAAACATGGTTAGATATTGGAGAGGGAAGAATGAGATTCCAAGAATTCCAATAGCTCTTAACCCTTTCAATCATACATAATAGCTATACTTTCAAGCCAAAGAATGCATATATGAACATTAAGCTACCAATGGCTATACATAAAACAATTTTCACGTACAAGGAACTCATACACATCACATATTGGCCTTTAAGAGCATTGGCTTAGTCTCACCCCTTTTCCTTAGGACTTTTGGACTTGTCTCACCTATTTTCAAGGAACTCTTGACTAAGCGTCTCTCTTTTTGAGATTTTTAGCTTTGTCTCACCTAATCCTATGGACATTTAGCTCATCCTCACCTTTGCTAAGGGACTTTTGATTTCACTAAACTTAATCAAGCTAAAACACATTCATAAAATATAATATGTGCACATAATGGTACCATGGCATGTAGAAAATAGCTATACACAATTCTCATAGTATAAACACACATACACACATCCAAAGGCAAGAAAACAACTAAACATGCATGAGAAAAAGGTTAGAGAGCTACCTTACATGCAACCACACATACTTTTCCTTGATTTCTCTTCCCTTCCTTTGGTCAAACACTTGTGAGTGGATGGAGTATGATCCCTTTGGCCTAGACACATCAAATAGGACTTAGTTACATTCTTAAAACATACTATAACACCACACACTCCCAAGAGAAGCCTACTTGCTCATATGCATCAATTATGGTTTCATAAAGTACTTAATGAAGAAACTACTAGAATTTAAGATCTTGGCTCTATTCTTTCCTTCAATCTATGACTCTTGACTCCAATTGGCGTTCTTGGAGCCCTTACACAAGCATTTTGAAAAGGCTATCTATATGTTGCTTCATTATGTCACATTATGAAACTTATAGCTTTAACTCTCAACCTATAGCTTCTAATTTTTTTTCCAAGGCTTCCTCTCATCTTCTCTTATCACATATAGTCCCAAATTAAGCTTGAAAATTTTTAAAACACTCCCTAAGCATATAAACCCTCTTTGGTCAAAACAAGTGTGAACACCATATTTTATCCAGGCAAACTTAAAAAATAATAACAAAATTAAAGAGGAAAAAATATGAAAAAATGAAAAATAAAGAAAGATTATTCAAAAAAAATATTAAGAAGAAAAAAAAAAGAAAAAGAAAAAGCCCAAAGCTTTAGAAAACAATGAAAAAAAAAGGAAAAGGAAAAAATCAAAAAGAAAAAAAAGAAGCAAATGTAAAATCTTCCGGTTACAAATTCTGTACATGCTTACTAACCCAATTTTAGAAACCTAAGCAAAACAATAAAAAAGGAAAGAGAAGTAGGACTTCTCAAAAAAAACAAAAAAACAAAAAGGGCCAATCTGAAGCCTAAATCCTTTTCCTAGTACAGGCCTATTTTATTAAACCCTGGCCCAATTCCCTTTTCTTTGGCACAGCTCTAGCAAACAAGAGAGGTAGCATACATAGAGGCATAACTCTGGAGGGAATAGAGAGAATCAAATATGAAAAGGAAATGCAGAACAGATGGGAGAGAGGCAAAGAACAAAGAATGAAAATGGAAAGAATCGTCTGGCATATCAGAAGGTTTGAATGGAGCAGGGCTCAAGGAGTTGACCTTCTCTTCATGTCCCTTTCACCATCAGAGGCAAAAAAGGACTAACGTGAAAATGGAAAGGGAGAAGGGAGGCGTGGATCAATGAGGAAAAAGGAAGCATCATAGTAGGAAAGAGGAAGAGAGATTCGAGGGGATTAAAAAAAAGTGGGAGGCTGAAGGGGGAGCAAAAAAAAATGAGAGGGAGTGAGTGAAGTGAACGATGAGAGAAATCAAAAAAAGGTAGAGAAAAAAAAAAGGAGGCAGAGACTGGAAAAGAGGGAGAGTGAGAGATTAGGAGAGATTTTTGGAAGGAGAAAACAAAAGGGAGCAAGAGATTGAGAGATATCTTTGAGGGAGAGGCGAGAATTGGGAGTGAAGGCAGAGATCGAGACTGAGAAGGAAGTGCGGAGGAGGAACTCGTTTATCCCCTAAAATCCCTGGAGGTAAGTCACGAATCTAACTTGCTCTTTTTTGTTTGTCAATGGAATTTCCTTATGATTGCTAATGGTTTGTGATGAGAGTAGAAGACTGGATGGTATTCTCATACCTAATAGTCATGGATGGAGTCTAAAATACGTTGTTCTATATATATCCTAAGATATGCACAATAGGTGCTCAATGAAATGCCTAATAGAAGGCTGGGTTGAGCTTTGGTGTTTAATCATGGTTGCTGGATATGTGGGGTCTGATAGAATCATGATGCATCTACTTTAATTTCCCCTGCTATGTTTTTGTGACAAATGAATGTATGTTTCAAAGCTAATGCTTACATAAGTGTCTCTGCTTCTTAAGGTTACTTAATTCGTATCTTGAACTAATAAAAATCATAGCGTTGTTAGGGACATTGGGGTTTGGATGAATATAGTTTACTGTGAATATTTTTTTTCCTTTTTTCTTTTCGACTGGGAGTTCATTCAATTTCATGTTTCCTATCTGAGCAACTGGATCATAGGCAGTATAAATTATTAGAATGAGTGTTTAAGGAAATTTCAGATGGAACACTCAAGAGGGGGAAATGATCTCCTAGGTACGCTATTGGCCCTATTTGCATAATGCAGCATCTATTTCAAATATCATAATGTCAAAAACACACGAATCCAGTAGCCACGCTTTTTTTATCTTCTAGGCTTTATTTTGCTTTTCCTTTTTTCTTTTTAATTTTTAATTTTTTGTGTTTTGTTTTCCCAAATTATTTTTTTATTCGTCGTAATTTAGATTTATCGTGTGGGATTTCTTGTCCCCTCAAGCGCATATGGATCAATTCAAGGGCATGTGTGGCAATACGCCTCTTTAATCCTTATTGAATTCTATAATTATTTTTTAATAAACCTTGAGTTTCAATGGCCCACACATAACTTTGTTTTCAAAAGAATTTTAAAGAAAAAAAAAAGAGAAAAAAAAATCAAATTTAGGCTTTTGACAAAAAAAGAGAGCAAAAAAGAAATTTAAATAATTTTTTATTCTCTAAAAAAGAGAGAAATGATAAAATATTTTTCCAAATCCTTGAAAAGGGTAATCAACGAAATTAAAAATAAAAAAAATCAATCTATTTATGAATTAAGTTTAAATCTTTTAAAACAAAAAAAAATAAAAAAAAAAGAAGGAATCTTTCTATATAAATAATAAAAAATTTTCAAAATTAAAATTCAGCTTTTCTTTTTTCTTAAAAGTTTGCCAAAATCAAAAGAAAATATTTAAAAAAAAAAGAAAAGAAATTAAAAAGTATATATAATAAAAAATCAAAAATGAAAAAATGAAAAAAATGATTAAGAAGCGGGAGTAATTCATGGTTTCACAAATTAAAACACACAAACTAATATAAAAATCATTTTAATTGCAAGAGTCTAAATGATTTTCACTTCCTTTCTCTTTTTACCAAAAATATAACAATAAAACAAAACCAAAAAACAAAAACAAAAAAGATACAAAAACATAAAAAACAAAATAAACAAAATAAAAAAAAAATGATTTGAAAATTTTGCACTTAGGTGAAAATGTCACTTTAAGAACTAAAATCAAAAATCAAAAAGAAGAAGAGACGAAAAAACATCCTTTATTAACTTAAATAAAATAATGAAAAAATCCAATAGAAAAAAATTAATTAATTAAAAAGTCAAAAAACTAAAAAACAAAAAACAAAAAAAATATATTTAAAATATATTTAAAAAAAGGATCAAAAATGGGAGAAAGAGTAAAGAAGTGAGATTAATTCAGTTTTCATAAATTAAAACTTACAAGCTAATTTTAAAATCGTTTTGATTGTGAAAGCCTAAATGATTTTCATATTTTTTTCTCTTCACACCAAAAATAAAAAAATTAAATAAAAAAAAAACAAAAACACAAACACAAACAAAAAAACAAAAACAACCAAAATAAACACCAACTAACAAACACTGTCTCTTTTCGAACTACGTGAATTTTGATCCTTCTTGAAGGGTACTAGGCTCTAGACTTTTATTTTAGGTCAAGTCTACCCTTGTAAATAATCTTTTTTTCTTATTTTTATATGTGATTTAATGGAAAGAATTAAAATAGAATAAAGGCTATATTAATTTTGCACAATTAACTTAAGGTAACCGTTCTTAGTAACGGGTGTAGTGCGATACCTAACACCTTTCCCACTTACAATCCACTCCTGAATCCATTTTTCAGGTTTGTAGACTGCTTTTAATTTTTTAATTAAAAAAGCTTTTTAAAAGTTTTGCTTTTTCAAAAATTAAAATTTTGGTGACGACTTTTACTACTTTTAATTTTGATTTTGGTTTAGCGCTACGCAATCGCATTTTTGGATGTGACAACAAGCACCATAAATAGAGCTCTTAAAGTTTTAAATTTTTCCTTGAAGGAGGAGACACTTGGGAGGCTTCATAGGGATCTTAAGAACTCATTTAAACCTTCACATAAGCTAAACCATCCTTGGATAAAATCATATTTTAGCATATGTCTTTGAATCCTTAGCTTTTCTACCTTGCATTTCAATGCTTTGTTCTTTATGTTTCAATGCATAATCTTGCCTCCCACACACTAATTCATAGGTTTTATGCTTGGTTTAGGTCAGAATTATCCCCCTTCTATGAGTTCTCTCCTAGGCCAAACCACACACCAAAAGAAGCAAATAGGAAGAAGCAACAAAGCAACAAGAATTACCTTGGTTAAGAGCTTTTGCACTTGGTGTAAGCTTCTCTTTCAAAGTCTAACCTTTTCCCTCTAGATCACACCTAAAAAAAACTAACAACATCAACCAAAACCATGGAAAGGAAGGTGGGAAGGAGGGGAAGAAAATTCCTAAAGAGAGAACTAGGAAAAGTCTTAAGTTTCATATCTATTCTCCTTGTTTTTCCTTCCTCTTCTCTTCCTCCTTTGGTGTGTCTCATTCCCTGGCTTCTCTCTCTGGTTTAGGCAAAACGAAGGGTCTATTAAGGGAGGGCAGAAGTGGGATACCTCACTTAAATAAAAGAGAACCAATTAAGACATTTCAAAATGCCACTTTTGTCCTTTGTTCTTAGCTAATTCATTTTAAGCTTATTTTAGCTCTTTTTCAAGAATTATCTTTTCTGTTATAAAACTTAGGTTCTCTAATTTATAAAATGGCTTTGGAATTACTCAATTTGAATTAAAAACCTTCTGGAATGAAAATGTTAAAATTTAGGTGAATTGACGTTCAAAAACATACACTAGAGGGGTTTTAATTGTCCCAAGTGTTCTCATACTTTTCAGGGCCTCTGGGAACCCCGAAAAACTCAAATTTTCCATTTAAAAATCTTTCCTGTGAGTTTTTCAAAAAGTGATCATATTTACAAAAATACCACTATACTTTTAGCAATTTTATTGAACTATTCTGGCTCCGATTTCTAGACAACTCAACACTCAAAACCTCATTTTTCATATTTAAAATTTTATCCTAATTTTATTTGGTCTTAAATCATTCATCTCAGGAGACTTACTTTTCAAACTAACTCATTTCAATGTTTTTACAAAAAACTGAATGTTATACTAGAGAGTTTATCTGGATGAAGAGGCATAGGAACAAAAGGAAGAAACGTGCTACCATCAAAATTTGGATGCTACAGGACATGTAATGCTCTTAGGTACAAAAGAAGCAATTCAATTGACACATAAGATTACTAATGCTAATTGGAGTAAAGAAGACCATGTGAGAAGCTCGGGGAGAGGTTTTGGAGAAAAAGAACATGTGATTTCAGAGGGGTTTTTAGAGTGTGAAGTGACGAATTCAAGTCTGGTGGAGGAAAAGGGAGAACAGAGCACAAGACATCATTTTTCCATCCATCTTTAAGCTCCAAAACCATGGCTTCTTTCCTTCAATTCTTCCTTCCATTTCCTTCAACGAAAGCTTGAATCCACCTTGGTAGCTAGCTAAGGATGTGACTTCCATGGATGAAGATTTAAGCTCCAAGATTCATCTCCAAATTTGGCTAACTTTTCTTCTCCTTATCCCTTACTTTTAGCATTAATTACTTTGTTTAATTTGGCTAGATTTAGCTTGTTAAATGGAGATTTTGATGGCTGATTGTATTAGATTCATTTGATTTATAATTTTGATTTTAATTTCACATTTGGAGACTTATTTTGATGCCTAAGTGTTTGTAGAAATTTTAGACTTAATAGCTGTCCAATTTGCTAGTCATTTCCTCTTGTTTTTAGACTATTTAGTGCGATAGTCATTGTATTAAGTGGTTGAAATTTTGTGTGATGTTTGTACTTGAGGAAATATTTAATCTAATTGGTTAATTAGCATCTCTAAATGAATTATTTAGTGACTTTAATGACCATTTAGGTACTATTTTGGTGTGTCCTTATTTCTAACTCAAGTGGCTAATTTTTCATGGTTCTTTGTAGTTGCAAAATTCCTTGATAATTAGTAATTTGAGTCTTGTATGGTAATTCAAAAATTTTTATAAAGAATACAAGAAGAATCAAAAAGTTAAGTTAAAGTTTTGATATATTAAAAAAGGAGTAAGGATAATTAAATTCTAGAAAGTCTATTTAAGAGCTAGTTACCACTATTTGCTTAGTTGTTGTTATCACTTAGTTTTAAGTTTTTAGTTCTTGTTATTTTCTTTAATTCATTTAAATTTTAGTAAATCAAAATCTCCTTAAACATCTCTAGTTTAACCACACTAGGAAAACTCTTTCATAGATAATTAGAATCCAATTCCAAGCAAAATGATCTAAGTTGCATCACTAGCTACACATTTTATTTAACCTAATTTATTTGAGGTTGCTCGGTGATGTTGCCTTAGTCGCTTAAGCACTCAATTAAACTAAGATTAATTTAATATAGTATCAGTCAACCCTAGGTTATTCTTCCCAAGGAGCAATTTAGGAGTTAGTTAGATTGATTTTAGGTGATTATTTGATGTTTAAAACTATTATACAAATTCTAAAAAATTATCTCTACGCTAAATGTAAAATTAATTGAACTAAATGCATGCAAATGGGGGGGGTTTGAATTAGGAAATTAAATTTCAACTAGAAGAGAAAAAAAAACTAAACAAATAATTAAACTAGAATGCTCTGAATTGAAATTAAAGTGATTGTGAAAATGCAAAGAACAAGCAGGAGGCAACCAAAGTTTTGCAAGGGGATTTTGGCTCTCATCACTCACCAAAGATTAATTGAGAACAAGAGAAGTGATTAGATAGTAGACTAATGGATTTAATTAACTTAATCCAAGAATAAGAAACTATAGGTTCAAATGCATATCACTTGACTTAACTAGGAAACCCTTAGCTAATTCAATTAATTTGCAAGTAATTAAGTCATTTAAACTCATCAAATCCTTTAACAATTTGATTCAATTAATTCTAAAATTTTGATTTTAATTACCTAATTGAACAATTAAACAATTATACTACCCAATTCAACAATCAAGCAGCACAAGAGACTAAGATATACAATTAAAATTATAATTAATGGAAGAGAACTCAAACATCAATCCAATCAACATTATAAGGTCTAGAAACCAAAATTCCAGCAACTACAAAACATAATTCCAATCTCAAATAACACCAATTCCAATTACAATCTAAGATAAAATCATTGTCCAACCTAAAACCAGGTCTCAACTTTAAATCCACCGAGAAATTCCTAAAACTATAAAATCTTTAAGTTCTTGAAATTAAAAGAGGAAAAGGTAAAAATAGAAGAACTCCCCAATGGTCTTCAATCCATGTAATTCAAGAGCTCGAGCCTTACTTCCTCCATGCTCCACCTTGGTGCCACCCTTCCATAAGCTTCCATGAATTTTATTCTTCTACATTCCTTCAAGCTCTCTGCCATGAAAAGATGATGAAGGAAAATAGAGATGATGGTGGTTCAGCTGGAAGGGCGACGTGCTGGACAGAGGAAAGAATTTGAATGATGGTGGGTCCAGCGTCCTCTCCTTGTTGAAGTCCAGAAAGAATGAATTGAATCAACTTCCAAGTGTCCTGTGCGTCAAGTCCGAGAGGAAGAATGAATCAATTCATGGTCCAGTGAGAGAGAGGAATGGTTCGTCTAGCCAAGGAGAAAATGGAGAAAATGTGGTCCAGGCATTGATTCCCCACGTGAAGTCTAAAGAGCAGAAGAAATGAATCAATGAAGCAACTCATCCTCTGCATGCAGTCTCCAGGTCTGGCGTCCTTCTGCCTCAGTCTGAAAAGCAACAGAAGAGTGAATGAAGTAGCAATTCCTTTTCCCAACTGTGAAGTCCGAAGAACCTATAGAGAAGCAGCAGCTCCTCTCTCCAGGCGCCTCCGTCTCAAGTTCGAAAAGGAGAAATCCATAAGTGAAGAAGCAGTCCCATTCATCCTCCGGGTGCCTCCAGACTGAAAAGAAAAATGAATCAGCTCTTGGTGCGTCCCTCAGCGTCAATTCTGAAGAAGCTCCAGAAGAAATGAATCAGCCATTCATCCCTCTCCTCTTCGGCGCCCTGCTTACTCCAGACCGAAAAAAAAAAATCCCTCAAGCAGCCAATCTCCTTCCAGTATTTCGGCGCCTCTGCTTCCCTGATTCCTCTGGAAAAAAAAACAAAAATTAAACCTAATATTCTATTTACAAAAATGTCATTATCAAGTAATTAATAAAAGTTTTGCTCTAATCTTGACCCTTGATTTCATATTAAATCTGCAATTTATTTGTCCAAAATTATTTTTACCATTGATTCCTAATTTATCTCCAAAAATCTGCACAAATTAAATAAATATTTTAAAGATTGAAAATATTCAACCCATCAAAGAAATATGGAAAATAAAATATTATCAATTTAAATCTAAAAATTCTCCTAATTAATTCAAAATTATATTATTTTCTAAAATTGACCAAAAATTCAAATATTGTACAATAAATCTATTTAAATTCAAATTAATCATTAAAAATAATAATAAATGTAAGTAAAAATATATAAAAATTAGCACTTATCACTCGGCATAATCGTTAAATTTGGCATTGTTGCCAGGGAGTTTGGATTCTCAATTGTTTGAAAATTTTTTTAAGTGTTTTTGCTCTATTTTAGCTTTATTTTGGTATAGTTTTTGCTTTATTTTGAACTTGATTTTTAGACATTTCGATGTTATATATCAACTACTCTACTTGTTGGAATTTTTGTTTAACTTACCTAAAAAATTTTCAAACTTTGTTTTCCAGGATTTTAGGTGTGCTGAGCAAAACTAATAGCTTTACTATTAGGTGTAGTGTTTTTAGGCCAAATTCTAATGTTTATGGCACTTTTTTTTTTTTTTTTTTAATATTTTCTCAAACTTTTTAAAGGATTTTTCTAACTTTTCTAGATTTAATTGTTTGATTTTTGTTGGCTTGTTTTTATGTTCTTGCTTTATCATTGGCTTGTTGTTTGTTGTATGACAAGATCCTCAACTAAAGAATTAATTAAATTTGATCCAGAAATAGAGAGGACTTTTGCTAGACAAGTTAGAAACAAGAAAAATAAAAAGCAGAAAGAGGACACTTCACATGCTTATTTTGCTAATACTTGTGAGCATATAGGTGAACATTTTTATCCAATTGTTGAGATAGAACAAAGAAATGCAATGGTGGATTTAAATATGAATGCTAATGACATGAATACACAAAATGATTTGAATGGAAATAAGAATGGTGTAGTAGTTAACATAAACATGAATGTCAATGACAATGTAAATGCCAACATGGGTATCAATGCTAGAATAATTAAAGAGTTAGCTACTCCTGATTTACATTTTCAAAATTTGTGTATCAATTATCCTTATTTAGATGTGAATTTTAAATTAAAGTCTAATTTGATACATCTACTACTTAAATTCTCTGGTTTGGTAAGTGAGGATCCACACAAACACTTGAAAGAGTTCCAAGTAGTATGCAATACTATAATGCCACTAGGGGTGCCAAAAGAGTAGATAAAACTTAGGGTATTTCCATTTTCACTTGAAAGTCAAGCAAAAGATTGGTTGTTTTATCTTCCTCCCTATACAATTACTACATGGGACCAAGTGAAAAGAATATTCCTAAAGAAATTTTTCCCTGCATCTAGAAAAGCTTCAATAAGGAAAGAGATCTATGGCATAGTACAGAGGATTGGGGAAACACTTTATGAATATTGGGAGAGGTTCCAAAGATTATTAGCAAGTTGCCTTCACTACTAGATTACAGAGCAACTTCTCATTCAATACTTCTATGAGTGGTTACTCCAAGTAGACCAGAACATAATTGATGCAGCAATAAATAGAGCATTGGTTGATCTCACTCTTGCTAAGGCATGGAAATTGATGGACAAAATGGCTTAAAATACTCAACAATTTGGTTCTAAATCAATGCAAATGGAAAAAGGAGTTAATGAATTGGGTACTCTACAATATGACACTCAAATTGAAAGTCAGTTGGATGAGCTATCCTTTATGGTTCATCAATTGCTTTAGCTCAATAAAAGCGTCAAACTTCTCCTATTATTCCAGAGTCTTATAGGTCTCAATCTTATACTCTTTAGACTTATGCTTATCTTTAATGTTATTCTCCACAAGTTACATCTAATTCTACTACTTTGGTTTGACCATTATGTGGTATATGTTGTTTAGCTACACACTCTATAGATCAATGTGCACAGTTACATGATCAAACTGAATCTTGTTCTGCCATCTTTCATAGTAAACCTATATAGCAAAGGCAATAAAGATATGATCCATATTTTACTACCTATAATCCTAGGTGGAGGGATCACCCTAACTTGAAGTATGGAGGCTATCCATAATAGAAATTTGCTGCAAGGCTAAGTGCTTAAGTTCCTTTACCTATGAAACAATCAATTCCTATACAAGAAGAGCTAAGAAAAGATAACAACATAGAACTTACGATAAAGAAACTCTTAGATAGGATGGAATAGAGTGAGATTAGACATAAACAGGAAATGCAAAACATAGAAAATAGAATGCAAACTCAAAACAAAAATATAGAGAATACGATTAGTCAATTAGCTACCTCTATTAATAAGGTAAAAAGCCAAGGATTAGGGCAATTACCTTCCCAGACTATAATGAATCCTAAAGGGAGTGGTGCTTGTGCTATTACACTAAGAAGTAGGAAAGAACTTTCAAGACCTTCCGAATCATCAAAATTGGATAAGTCAACATTAGAAAAAACACATGTTGCACTAAAGAGTATTAAAGAGAAAGAGGAGGAGCCAAAAAGACCCTTACACTTTCCTAACAGGGCAACTTAAACTAAGAGCTTAAGGAAGAACAAAAGGAGCAGGAAATCCTAGAAACATTCAAGAAAGTAAAGATCAATGTGCCACTCCTAGACCTGATCAAAAGAGTCCCAAAGTATGCAAAGTTCCTAAAGCAAATGTGTACAACCAATAGGCAATTAAGAAGATATGAGTGGGTTAACTTTGGAAAGAGTGTATCTACTTTGATTTAACCCCCACTGCTTGAAAAATGCAAGGATCTAGGACACTTTTCCACTCATTGTACCATTGGAAACTTGGAGTTCCTTGATGCTTTGCTAGCCTAGAGCTGCAATTAATGTGATGCTAAGGAGTGTGTTCTCAACTTTGAAGATAGGAGAGTTGAAACCTACTGGAGTTGTGGTACAGTTAGCCAACCAAAGCATAGTGTATCCCTTGGGAATTCTTGAAGATGTGTTAGTAAAGGTAAAAAATTTAATTTTTTCTACAGATTTTTATGTCCTTAACATGGAAGATGATAAGTATAAAACTAGTGGGCATGCTCCTTTGATATTAGGTAGACCCTTTTTGAAAATTGCTAGAGCCATAATTAATGTGCATAAGGTTACCTTATCTATGGAATTTATAGGAAATGTAGTGCATTCTAACATATTTGATGCTATGAGACATCTTGCTGATGATAGTTCTATATTTGGTGTTAGTTTGATTAACATGCTCATAGATGATGCATCTTCTTAATTTCAAAGATAATATGTTGTCTAGGCCATGTGACATAGCTTACTTAGATGATTCTCTTGATTGTGTATGTGCTGGATCTATTACATGTGATAGATGTACCCATATTAGTTCCTTGCATATTTTAATTATCATGATTCAATGATTTCTTTTATTCATGGTAATTCTACTATTAGTCAGCATGTGATTGATTTGGATGATTCTACTCTGTTAGATCATTCCTCTAGTTCTAGAGGTGATGTGCATGCTATTGTTTTTCTTGATTATTCTGATGCTATTGGGTTTACTGTTTCTCATGATGTATTGCATGTTGGTGTTTCTTCTAGATATATTGATTGTGCTAGTTCATCTATGTCCACTATTAACTTGGTTATTGATAATGGTACTAGACGCTATATGACTAGCTCATCTGGTAATGATACTGATGTTACTACTGTTATTGGTTCTTCTATAGATTTTCATGCTACTGATATTCCTAAGGATGGGAAAGTTATTTCTTCTGTTTATGAGTTGTCTAAACAGGTATTTGACATAAATGAGATTGAAATCAAACCACTCATACCTTTAGTTAAGCAAACTCCTACCTTAGAGCCCAAATCATTGCTAGACACTCTCAAGTACACCTATTTGGAAAAAGATGAGAAGCTTCCAATGATTATGGCTAGTGACATTATTCCAGAGGAGGAAGAGAAGCTTCTAAAGGTTCATAGAAGGTGTAGATAAGCTATTGGTTGGACCTTAGCTGATATACCTAGCATTAGCCCAAAGGTTTACATGCATAGGATTTTTCTTGATGATAGAGCCTATCCAGTCCACTAACCTTAAAGGTGCCTCAACCCACTGATTTTGGATGTTATTAAGAAAGAGGTATCTAAGCTAGTGTTTGCAAGTTTAATTTATCTTATTTTTTATAATGAATGGGTGGATCCTATCTAGGTAGTGCCTAAGAAAATTGGCATAACTATGGTGAAAAATGATAAGGGTGAAATGATTCCTACCAAGGTTTAAAGTGAATGGCATATGTGTACTGATTATAGATGCCTAAATGTTATAACTAGGAAATATCATTATTCTCCTCCCTTTATTAATCAAATGCTTGAAAGACTTGCTGGTAAATCTTACTACTTCTTTTTGGCTAATTTTTTAGGTTACTTTCAAATTTGCATTGCTCCAAAAGATCAAGAGAAAACTACTTTTACTTGTCCCTTTGACACTTTTACATATAGGCACATGCCATTTGGCCTTTGTAACATATCAGGGACTTTTCAAAGATGTATGATGTCCATCTTTAGTGACTTTATTGAAAAATGCATATAAGTGTTTATGGATGATTTTACAACATATAGACATTCATTTGATGATTGTTTGCATAGTTTGGATAGAGTTCTAAAGAGATGTATTACTAAGAATCTGGTGTTTAACTTTGAAAATTGTCATTTTATGGTTCGCAGTGGTATAATATTAGGCCACATTATGTCCTATAAAGGCATTGAAGTTGATAAAGCTAAAATAGATATTATTTTTTCCCTTCCTTACCCCACATCTATGAAAGAAGTTAGGTTATTTCTATGGCATGTAGGGTTTTATATATATTTTATTCAGAATTTTAATAAAATTGTATTGCCTTTATCTAGAATTTTTCAAAAAGATGTTGATTTTTCTTTTAATGATGATTGCTGGTTGGCTTAGGATAAGCTTAAGGAGAAGTTAATTACACCCCGACCATTTAGCCACCTGATTAGAGCCTTCCTTTTGAGCTCTACTGTGATGCTTCCAATTATGCACTTAGAGCAATTTTAGGACAAAAAGTAGACAAGAAATCTCATGTTATAACCTATACTTCAAAGACCTTAGATTCTACACAAACTCATTATACTACCACTGAGAAAGAATTTCTTGCTATTATATTTACTTTAGAAAAATTTAGATCATATTTGTTGGATACTAAAATTATTGTTTTCACTGACTATGTAGCACTCAAGTATTTGATGAACAAGCCAGATTCAAAGCCATACCTAATCCGCTAGATGCTTCAGCTGCAAGAATTTGATATTGAGATTAAAGATAAAAACAGTGCAGAGAATTTAGTTATTGATCATTTGAGTAAGATTGAGGTATCAGTGGTAACTTCTTCCCCTATATCTGACACTTTTCCTGATGATAGTTTATGTGCTATAGTTGTTTCAGAGCCATGGTATGCTAATATAGTTAACTATCTACTTGCATGTGCATTATCTACTCATCTTAATAAGCATCGACTAGATAAGTTTAAAAGTGAAACAAAATATTATATTTGGGATGATCCTTACTTATAGCAGTTGAGTAGTGACTAAGTTATTTGGAGATGCATGCTTGATCATGATATTGCTTCTGTTTTACATTTTTGTCACACTTTTGCATGCGGTGGTTATTTTGGCCCATAAAAAATTTGATATGAAGGTTTTGGACTCTAGACTATTTTGGCTTACATTATTTAAAGATGCATATCAGTTTTGTAAGCAATGTGTTAGATGCCAATATACAGGTACTATAGGTTACAAGAAAGAGATGCCACAATACCCTATTATATTTTGTAAGGCATTTTATGTGTATAGCATTGATTTTATGGGCCCATTTCCTACATCTTTTGGCTATCTTTACATTTTGTTGGCTGTGGATTATGTTTCTAAATGGGTGGAAGCCATTGCCACCTGAACTGATGATTCTAGTGCAGTTGTTTCTTTTATCAAGACTCATATTTTCTATAGGTTTGGAATAGCTAGAGCTATTATCAGTGACCAAGAAACATGTCTATAATAGGAACTTTTAGGGTTTACTTGGCAAGTATGGAGTCCAACATAGAGTTGCAACACCCTACCACCCATAGACTAATGGCCAAGATGAGGTGTTTAATAAGGATATCAAGCTGATTCTGGAAAAGAAATTCCAAGCTAATCGAAAGGATTGGAGTAAATGCCTAGATAATGCATTTTGGGCCTACAGGACTGCTTTCAAGACTCCAATTGGGATGTCCCTTACCAAATTATATTTGGCAAGGCTTGTCACTTGCCAGTTGTGATAGAGCACTGAGCTTTTTGGGTAGTCAAGCAATGTAATATAGAGTTAGAGAAGGTTGGTGTTGAAAAAGGGTATTAGTTGTAAGAACTTGAAGAAATTAAAAAGGATGCTTATGAGAACTCTCAAATTTATAAAAGAAAAGACCAAGGTATTTCATGATAAAATGATATCTAGGAAAAACTTCAAAATTAGTGAAAAAGTTTTACTTTATAAGTCTAGATTGAAATTCACGCCTGGTAAATTGCTAAATAGGAGGGTCCATATGTACTCTCTAATGTTTTCCTTTTTAGTGTAGTTGAGCTTTTGGATGAGCATACTAGATGTAACACTATCATTTTTAGCTCTCTTACATGCTCATAGGAGGTATAGGAAGAATAAGGTGAGATCTTCCACATTGGATTTATACACTTTCTTAGAGTTGCGACATTGTTAAAAATTCATTTGTGTCACATGGACCGTGTGAGCTCATTCTATACATTCTCATATTTAATTACACTATTACAACTCATTTCAATCCTAAAAACATGCTTTTAGACCATGGAAACCAAAAAGTGGTATGAAACATGCATGTTCATTTTAGGCCAGGCTTGGCCTCATTTCTAAGCAAAGTTTGGAAATTCATAACTAAATCCAGAAAAATCGAAAACATGCACTCTTGGTAATTAGGATGTCTAATTCATACTAAAAATATGTAGAAGTCTTAAAATCCCACACATAAAGCGTCTGACATGTGAAATCATCTGGAGGTCGGAGTGGGTCTTGATACTGTCACAGTTTACTGATATGAAATTCAAAAATGTCTAACTAATTCCACAAAAATCCAATGCATGAAAATGATACCAATATGGAAAGATGTGGATGTTAACTAGAGAGAAAAAATGTCTTCAGATCAGTTCATCAAGCCACTCTCAGAAATTGATGGAATAGTACCTCGGGTTAGGCAAGATGACTAATACTAGGCAGAACCTTCGAAAATACATATCTTCCTCTTTAGACCTCCAAATAAAGTGCTTCTAGTTGCTATAAGTCACTGTGACTGTCTAGTTTCCTCCTATAAAATTTCGTAACCATTGGACCACGTTTACCCCTTGGATGACATAATTTCACAACTGACCAAATGAACAGTGCTTATGAGAATCCGAAATTCTGATACCAACTTTGAAAAATCATAGAAAATTTCACAGACCTCCAAATACCTAATCTTTAGCTTCCTAAAAAGACCTAGACAAGATCTAGTCACATGCCAAATTTCAAGGCAAGAAGAGGTCGTTTGGTCAAACTTGGATATCACGGGGCAAAGTGACCAATTTCTCTTGCTAAAGAGGGCTCCAAGGGTTCAACTTTGCTTCTCCTACCTCTATGGCTCTATGAGCACATGAGAAAGTATCAACATAGGCTATCAAATATGGCTCAAATGTCTAATAACCCATATTTGCAAAACTCACTCTTCCACACTAACATAAACACCATGCACATAATGCCAAAATCTTACTATTCATACTAAAACTTGCTACATCATGCACTATAATTCTAATTCCTATACATATACAATGAGTACATCTATTTACAAGTATTCATAAGTGTCTACAACATGTACATCATTAAATTACATCCCTTAGCAATATAACGGTGACAAAATAACTATTTTACAATTTCTTCACCGAATTCCCTAACTTCAAGCTTGGTGGCTCCCATCTCTTGTCTCACTTAGTCCACCTAGTATATTAGGATAGTGGAGATGGGGAGTGAGATTCAAAGAATCTCAATAGTTTATCTCTCATTCAATCATACATAAAGCATGCAAACAAGTCTCACAAATGTATGCATGGGCATATTAGCATGTAAAAACATAAGAAAAATATTTTCAATATTTGAGTAGGCCATACATAACATATAAAAGCTTACCAAGCAAATGGATTAGCCTCACCCATTCACTTGTGGATTTTGGACTTACCTCACCCATTCTTTAAGAGGTTCTTAGACTCAACCTTACTCTTGGGAGTCAACCTCACTTTTAGGAGACTCTTTACTTTATCTCAACCAACTTTAGGGTTCTTGGCTCATCCTCATCATGGTTAGAGGGTTATTGGCTTTTCCATACTCAAGCAAACCAAAGCAATCACATAAAACATCATTGAAATACATAAGGCATCATCATGCTAACATACTTCTCATGGTTCAAAACATACATACACACAAGCAAGACAAAGTAAGCACACATTTATACGTGAGAGAAGGTGAAGAGAGCTACCTTATTGGCTAATCACAAGTTTTCCCTTTCAATTTGTCTCCTCCCTTGTTGATTTCACAATCACCACTAGATGGGAGTACTTCTCTTGAGCCTAAACACACAAGAGCATGGAATTACTTTCTCATAGCTCAATACTTATTCACAAAGCTAGAGGTTTCTCTATAGCAAACCCTCCTAAGCATATAAGAAACTAGTGATTCTTTCTCTTTCTAGAAGTTCACCAACTATCCTTCCTCTCAAGCTCTCAAGAAAGGAAATCAAGGAAGTAAAGCTACTTGAATTCTAACCTCCTTCAAGAGTGGTTTTCCACTTTCCCTCTTCTGAACCAAGCCCAAAACATAGCTACTTCAATCACTAAAACCATAAGAAGAGAGGGCAAGGAGAGAAGAACAATATTCTAAGAGAAAATCCATGTAAATCTTACCTTTTCTTGTTCTTCCTTCCTCCTCTAGGTTTCTCTCTCTCTCCTTCGCCCTTTTCTCTACCTTAGAGGGAGCTTAAGTCGGTTACAAAGAGAAAGGAGGAGTTTGGAGGCTTTAAAAAGTCAAATTTCCTTTTTCATGCTTTTCTGGACTAACCCTCGCTATAGCAAGGCATAACTCTCGCTACAGTGAGCTCATATCAGTCCCAGACCCCTATTTTCACTATGGCGTACGCTACGGCGAGCAATACCCTGGTTTTTGTATAGGGTAACCGCACTCGCTATAGCTAGAAGCATTTTCGCTATAGCGAGAAGGCACTTTCACTATAGCTAGACCATTTCTCGCTATAGCGAACAGGTACATTCACTATAGTTAGGCTGTAGTTAGTAGACTTAGAAAATTTTTAATCCTTTAAAATTTTTCAGCTTTTCTTTCCTTCTTTCTTCTTTTTCTTCTTTTGCTTCTTTTTTTTTTTTTGGTTGTTACACTAGAGATAAATTTAAGGGTAATGGACATAGGTTTAAGCACTTTCATGAGAAGCTTCCAATATAGGACAAGGAAGAGCTCCAACTTCAAGATCCACCTTGGCTACCCAATTTTATACTTTCCCTTTTCACTTTTTATATTGTGTTATCTATCTTTTGATTAAATCTTGTGCTGGCATTGAGGACAATGTAGTGTTTAAGTGTGGGGGGAGCATTCAAATAAAATGTTTGGTTTTATTTTGTTTTGGTTAGTTGATTTTTCAACGCTTTTAGTCTTTTGTGTTACTTTTGTTGTGTGTTGTTTTTGTGTTTTCTAAAGCTTGTAAAAAAAACTTCTATTTTTATAGAAATTGCTAGTATTAAGGTTTGATTGTGGATTTAATATATCTTGACTTGATAAGATATTGATCTTGTGTTGAGAATATAAGTTAAATGGTAATTAGCTTAGCTTTAATGAATTTTGATTATGGTTAATTTACCTTGTGAGATTTTATGCCTATTGATATTCATTTCTAGTATGTATCCCCTATCTTGTTTTTACTCTAGAACTTGGCTTGAATTTTATTCAAGGCCACATTTGTTCATTTGCCATACATGAAAATGATTAAAGCATTCATTCTTGTCTTATTTTGTTTTAGCTAGAGCCAAAGAACTATCTCTTATGTGTTTTATCCATTTGTTTTACCCTTTTATGCCATGTATGTTTTCTTTTAACCCTTTTAGCCATGAAAAGCAAACAAATATTCTTTCTACCTTGATTAGGATACTTTTAATTATTAAGAACATTGCATCTTGATATGTGGATAAATGTGCATTTTCATATCAATTTTAGACCATTTGTTTGCTCTTTTTGGAAATACACCAAGTAAAAAAAATGAATGATGCTTTTGTTAATGAATATACATAGTTGGAAAAGCTTGAAGAAAGAAAAAAAAGAATATAGAAAATATATAGAAAAAAGAAAAGAAAAACAAAAAAGCAAAGAAAGATAAAAAAAAATGAATGAATGAATGAATGAATGAAATGAGAATAAGGAAAGAAAGAAAGAACGAAGAGTTACTTTTGTTATCTCAGTGCATATACTTGTTTGTAGTGAATAGGGCCTTGAAATGCACATTCATTCCTTTTTATATTCTCTCTTGATGCTCTTGATAATTTTAAGTATCCACTTTGCTTCTTGAATTGTTCACATTCTTTTGTTTATCATTTGTTTCTTGCCTTGGCCTACATTACAACCAAAATAAAAACCTTATGAGTCATACATTGGCATTTGATTTTGAGTGGTGGAGATATAAATAATAGCCAAGTATATGGTAGTAAAGTTAGATAGGTTGGAATTTGAGGGTGAACACTTAATCCTAAACACTAAAGAGTAGAGTAACAAATACTAAGCCAAGTGAGGGACTATCATTGCATTTCATTTTTATTAAGTATATTGCCTTAGTATTTGTTACATTGATGCAAGCGATATGATTTGGAGAGTTGAGATATTAATTTGCTATGATTTTTCTTGTGCTTAGTAAACTACACATTTTCATTTTTTTGTTCATTTTCAATAGCATTTTCTTGGAGTTTTGATTTCTTTTGCCCATGAGTGCAAAGGTTTAAGTGTGGGAGAATTGATAAATGTTATTTTTCATATATTTTTCTCTATTTATTTGGGCATTTTAATAATGAATTAAGGCTTAATAGATTTAATTGAAGAATATTTGATTTTATTGGCCATTTTTTGACTTTAGGAATTAATTTGCAAAATTTTAGATTTTTTATGCATAAATTTTTTTAAATAAATTTTTGTGAATTTCTTCTTACTTAATATTTTGTTTTATTCATTGTATAGATTTTTTCCCTAATATTTTCAGAAAATAAGAAAAAAAATGGAAGGAAAGAGGCATAAACAGATGATGAAACTTCCACTTAATCACATTACAATGCTTTCTCTCACTCACGTGCCTCCTAATCACATGCATAGAGATCCATGGCACTCCATATTACTTGCACACACCCATATCATTCACATACACAAGTTACATAGACA
Organism: Erythrophleum ivorense; assembly: GCA_026724425.1. Classification (NCBI taxonomy): domain Eukaryota; kingdom Viridiplantae; phylum Streptophyta; class Magnoliopsida; order Fabales; family Fabaceae; genus Erythrophleum; species Erythrophleum ivorense. The sequence goes on from JAIUCV010000017.1 coordinate 14,953,552, forward strand.
TGCACACGTGAATAGGAGAGCATGATTGGCACATTGAGGGAGGTACACAAATTACATCTAGGATATATACATGGAATCTATGATTCTCTTCCACGTAAAGCACCAGACTCCACTCTCCAAATCACACACTCACAAGTCCAGCTCATGCACACGTTGATTCCACTCCCTTACTCATATTGGCATATGGAGATACATTCATGCATGATTCTAACATGAGAAGAGGGAGAAAGTAGTAGGTCATACACGTAACCACACAAACACAACTTCACATACTCACACAAATGTAAAGCACATCATCCACTTATTCACTCACATGTACACATGCATAACCCACTCCATTCTCAAGTTAAAAATGCATGGGTTTCACATGATATTCACCTAGCACATCAACACTTGGACATTTGCTTCATACAGTAGCTACAAGTGCCTCATCCATGCTTTACGCCACTAATTACACTCTTACATTCATCCATGTCACACGGCAGGAAGTAGGATTAGGAAATATGCATAGCACTCTCTCAAAGCCACATCACACATGGAATTATGTGGAGGCTACCACAAAGCTGCATACATTCGCCATTCATGAAGGAAATGCCACTTTCATTTTCATCCATGCCACACATATTCATATAATCTCTTTCACTCACTTCAAGAACACAGCTTACATAAGGCCCAGCAACACACTCTCTAGGGTTCTACTAGGAGGTTAAATTCTCATAAGGGTACCCACTTTATACTACACACTCTATAGAGCTCACATGGATGAAGAGGCATAAGAATGAATGGAAGAAACATGCTACCATCAGAATTTAGATGCTACAGGACATGTAATGCTCTTAGGTATAGAAGGAGCAATTCAATTAACACTTAAGATCACTAATGCTGATTAGAGAAAAGAAGAATCATGTGAGAAGCTTAAGGAGAGGTTTTAGAGAAAAAGAACACATGATTTTGGAAGGGTTTTTGGATTGTGAAGTGACAGATTCAAGCCTAGTGGAGGAGAAAGGAGAATAGAACATGAGACATCATTTTTCCATCCATCTTTAAGCTCTAAAACCATGGCTTCTTCCCTTCAATTCTCCCTTCCATTTCCTCTAATGGAAGCTTGAATCCACCTTGGTAGCTAATTAAGAATATGACTTCCATGGATGAAAATTTAAGCTCTAAGATTCATCTCTAAATTTGGCTAACTTCTCTTCTCTTTATCCCTTACTTTTAGCATTCATTTATTTATTTAATTTAGCTAGATTTTGCTTGTTAAATGGACATTCTGATGGCTGATTGTATTAGATTCATTTGCTCTATAATTTTGATTTAAATTTCACATTTGGAGACTTATTTTGATGCCTAAGTGTTTTTAGAAATTTTAGACTTAATGGCTGTCCAATTTGCTAGTTATTTCCTTTTGTTTTTAGGCTATTTAATGCAATGGTCATTATATTAAGTGGCTGAAATTTTGTGTGATATTTGTACTTGAGGAAATCTTTAATCTAAAATTTTTAATCTAATTAGTTGATTAGCATCTCTAAGTGAATTGTTCAGTGACTTTAAATAAGCATTTAGGTACTGTTTTGGTGTATTCTTAGTTCCAACTCAAGTGGCTAATTTTTCATGGTTCTTTTGTAGTTGTAAAATTCCTTGAGAATTAGTAATTTGAGTCTTGGATAGTAATTCAAGAATTTTTTATAAAGAATATACTAAGAAGTAAGAAGTTAAGTCCAAGTTTTTGTATATTAAAAGGGAGTAAAGATAGCTGAATTCTAGGAAGTTCATTTAAAAGTAAGTTACCATTTTATGCCTAGTTATTGTCATCACTTAGTTTCAAGTTTTAAGCTTTTGTTATTTTCTTTAATTCATTTAAATTTTAGTAAATCAAAATTCCCATAAACACCTCTAGTTTAATCATATTAGAAGGACTCTTTCATAGATAATTAGAATCCAATTTCAAAGGAATCGATCTAAGTTGCATCACTAGCTACAAATTTTATTCAACCTAATTTATTTGAACTTGCTCGGAACAATAGTTAAGGATCAACAATTTATTCTGTTGGAGCATGTTAAATTCATAATAACCAATGAAGGACGGGCTCAATTAACTAATAAAGTATATACTATTGCTCAGTTGAATAGGCTTTAATTCATTTCAAGCAATATTATAACAAGCCCCTATAGATTAGACATGACTCAGGAAAGAGCTCTTCTTACATATTACTTTATGACAAGAAAGTGGGTGAATATTCCTCGCCTTATGATTTTGAATTTTAAGCAAGTGGCACGTTCTAAGAGGGTGAATTTGGCTTACCCCCATATGTTTACTGAATTGCTTCAAATGGAAGGTAGTTAGGTGTCCAAAAATGATGCACAATTTAAGCCCAATGGTGCTTTCAAATATAATATTATGAAAGATGAGCCTGGGAGATATAGAAGACCTCGAGCACAATAGTAAGTGAAAGTGTCCATTGAAAGATACCTCCACCTCCACAAGAGCAAGCATCAGAGCCCATGGTTCATGATGCACCACCTCAGGTACAATTTGAGGGCTAGGTGAGAGTGTCCATTGAGAGATTAGAGGGTCAGGTGCTCTCTATGCGGGGCAGCTATAAATGTTAGTGGATTATCTGATGTCCAACCTGTAATATCTGATTTTTTGTAAAAACACCAAAATGAGTTAGTTATAAAAGTAAATCTCCTAAGATAAATGATTTAAGGCCAAATAAAATTAGAATAAAATTGTAAATAATGAAAAATAAGGATTTGAGTATTGAGTTACCCAAAAATCGAAGCCAAAGTAATTCAATAAAATTGCCGAAGTATAATGGCATTTTCATAAATACAAGCAGTTTTTAGAAAATAAATGAAAAATTTAAGTTACCCAAGATTTTCAGAGGCACTAAAAATCATAAGAATCCCCGAGACAGTTAAAATCCCTCTGGTATATATTTTTTAATATCGATTGACCCGAACTTTAACCTTTTCGTTTGGGAAGGTTTTAAATCTAAATTAAGTGATTCAAAAGCTATTTTATAAGTCAAAGGACATGAATTTTATGATGAAAAAGACAATTCTTAAAAAAGAGCTAAAATGAGCCTAAAATGAATTAGCTAAAAACGAAGGACAAGATTAGCATTTTGAAATGTATTAATTGGTTCTCTAGTTATATATGTGAGGTGTCCCACTTCTCCCTCACACTTAGCTGACTTGTTTTTTGTCTAAACTAGAGGGAGACCAACTGAAGAAGGGTGCACAAGAAGGAGCTCAAGGGAGAAGAAAAACTAAGCAAAAAGGTGAGAAAATCCTTGAAATTTCATGCTCCACCTTTTAGCAAACTTGTTCTCATACTTCTCCTCTTTCTTTCCATGGCTTTAGTGTGTGATTTGGATTTGTTTTGAGTCATGTTCAGAGGGAGAAGAGTAGGAATTCAAGGAGAAGTCTACACTAAGTGAAAAAGCTCTTGAAGAAGTCAAGAAATCAAGGCAACTTCACATCCTTCCTGCTTTCTTTTGTTGCTTTTCTTTGTGTGCTTGGTTCAGCCATCTTGAGAGCTTGTAGGAAGGAGTGAATTTTGACTAAGAGCAAGCATAAAACCTAGGATTTAGACTATGGGAAACTAGGAAATGCAAGAAAACCTAAACGAAAACCATTGAAATTCAAGATAGCAAAGCTAGGAATCCAAAGACATATGCTAAAATATGATTTTACCCTAGGATGGTTTAGCTTATGTGAGAGTTTAAATGAATTCCTAAGATCCCTAGGAAGCCTCCCAAGTGTCTCCTCCTTTAAAGAAAAATTTAAAACTCTATGGGTCCAAATCAATGCATAAGTCTTGGCCAAGCATGGATAAAATACCTAGGAAGTGTTTTAAAATCTTCTAAGCTTAGTTTAGCCGTGTATGATGGGATAATATGAGAAGAAGCCTTGGAAAAAATTTAGAAGCCATAGATTGAGAGTGAGAGCTATAGGTTCTATAATGTAAGGTAATAAAGCAACATATAGCTAGGCTTTTTAAAATATTTGTGTGAAGGCTCTAAGAAGTCTAAATGGAGTCAAGAGACCTAGATTGAAGGAAAGAATGGAGCCAAGATCTCAAATTCTAGTAGTTGCTTCATGTGACAACCCTATCTTCTAATCATAGTAATTATAGTTAAATACACGATTAATAAATAATAATTAAGGTTTGGAATTGTCATACATTTAATACATCATGAAAATCTAGAGAAGTTTAAACCTTGATCTTATAAAGTCATCATTAAATCATCAACCATCCGTGTACACTAGTGAAATCGATCCTTTTATTAAAGACCCCTTTGATTTATCATCCATTGACTCCCAACTCTCAAAAACGCCTTGTAAGTACTTTTAAATCATTCCTTGAGATCATCATAGAAAAATTCAAGGTTTTTAAGCTAGAAGGGTGAGTTTGGGGACTTTCACCGTGGTGAAGTTGACTACTGGAACAAGACTAAATTTTTCACCTTCCGTCGCGACCACGACCTTTCTATTGTCGTGACAAGTTGGACCATCGCCGCGGCTAGCCTACGTGGCACTGCGGCAAACTCGCCTCCTGGAGTTACTGTTCAAAATTCTTTGATTCACGCTGTAGTGGAATACCATTACGCCATAGCAGAATTTGCTATTGGACACTCAAATTATTTTTCCTTGAATTCTCGCTGCGGCTCAACTTGCGTCGTTGCAGTGAGGTTGCTCACTGTGTCTCTATTGGGCAATTTTTCTCGCTCTGCACGACGGCAAAATGTGTCACGCTGTGATGCTCCTCACTTTGTCACTCTCCTAGCCATGGCAAAACACTATTGGCCACGGCGTGGTATCCTCCAGTAACCTAAATTCTCAAAATCTGTTTCCTACACTCTAGTTCTCTATCTTGGGACTCTCTAGGGCCGTTCTCCCACTTGTTATGAGATTATAATAGCATTTATCTAGCTAATTTACCCTAACCATTGTATCATTATCCATCTAACATTAAAATGTGAATTTTCCTACTCATTCATTGGTCTTATATCAACAAATTTATAGATGTTCCACAATGGTCATTCAATCATATTGTCATTGGATATTTCATGCATCACTAGTTCAAGTCTACAATCAATATATCATATGATTTCACTACTCAAATAGTCAGTTATATCATAGGTTCACAAGCCATAATAAGTGTCAAAGCTCATACATCTATTAACAACTAATATAAAGCCTATTTCTTAATGGTTATATTCTGTGTTATCAAAATACAAACTCCTGCACTTGGCAATATAGATACATGATGATGCTATACAAAGGTTAACAAATTAGCATCTACTCTATTCCACTCAGACCAAGTGTAGCTCCCCACACCAGGCCTCAGTTCATGGATGTTCATCCACTTGCTTGATCTTAGCCTTACCCGAAGAACCTTCACTTAAAATGTTTAGCTCATGAAATGGGGTGAGATGCGAATCTCAGTAACCAAGGCAAATTTCATTCATATATTCTAGTTTAATTAATATATATGCATGATTTCATATAAGCATCAAAAAACATACCAGTCATACTAGTAAATGAAACAATTAGGCTATTATGATTATTATCCCATACTAGCAATCATATTTCCACATGTTGAAGGCCAATAACACCGGGAGAGGCACGTCCACGATACCCACTCTTTAATGAGCACAACTAAGGCTCAGTGCATCTGAGGTTTGATTATAACCTGATACTCGATCAAAGCACATGCACGGGTAGCAGCTGCACCATAGCTCTACCATGGACTCACAAAGTCCAAACAAAATACAATAGATAGCCAACAAATTCATTTAGCATTTCAAATCATTCATGTACAACAAATATAAAATTAAAGTAGATATATGCATAGAATTAATATAGTCTCGATTACCTCACTCTGCAGAAAATTGAAAAGCCATTAGTGATACCAAAATCTCCCTATAACTATAGCATCAGAGAATTACTACTTTAAATAATCATTTACAGTAGCAACAAGTGTCCAAAGAATTTAAAATGCTAATGAATACCTAGGGAACACTTACCCAGCCACTATAATTTCCCATATTTGGATTGAAATGTTCTCTACTAGAAACTTCAATATATCACTCAGAATTCTAAGAAAATTCGTAAAAAATTAATACCTATACTACAAAACAACCATTGGGGTTTTAAACCAGCAGAAAATACATTAAAATAGAGAGTTTATACTTACTTAATATCCCTCCTAACCTCTACCTCCGAAAATCCTCTAAGAAAATACTAACAATCACATTTTAGAATTTGGGTATGGTGAAAATGCTCCAAATGAAAAGATAATCAGGCCAAAATGAAGAGAAAGAGAAGGGGATTAAGTTATACAACTATTATCTTGGCTGAGTCTTGATCTAGAAGTAAGAAATGGTGGATTTCTTACCTCAAACCCTAGCCTCCCTTCAAACCTCTGAAAATGAGTGGTGTGTTTATGTTTCAGCAAAATGAGGAGGGGTTAAAGTGTTTAGGGTTTTAGTTGTGTTTAAGTTGGGTCTAATGTGGGTCATGGGCTAACCCAAAGGTCCAATTACAAGTGGGTTCTGATTTAAACCTTGTTGGGCCAGCTTTAAGGTGTTGGGCTACAGAAATTCAATTGGGCTAGACCAAATTTGAAGGACTCAATTGATTTGGGTTTGCACAAGGGTTATTGGGCCATTTATAAGAGCTTGTGCAAGTTGGGTCTTGGGTCTTTAATTCCTTAAATCAGATTGGGCCTTCCATTAGTTCCTAACCTTGGCCTACTTAATTTAATTTTGGCCTAGATGAGGTTTCTAACTCAATTAAATCTCAAACTCATATTAATGATTTATTTTTCTAAAATTTTTATTCACTTAACTTGCCTAATTATCCCATATTAATTATTCTTAATTAACCCAAATTCATGATTAACACCTTAATTAATTTTTGGGGTGTTACACTTCATTAGGTGCTTTATGGAACTATAATTGAACCATATAAAAAAAGTAGACTTTCATGGAATGTGTGTGGTGTTAAGGTTTGTTTCAAAAGTGTAATTGGGTCCTATTTAATGTGTCTAGGCCAAAGGAATCATACTCTACCCACTTGCAAGTGTTTGACCAAAAGAGGAAAAGAGCAATTAAGGAAAAGTGTGTATATTTGCATTCAAGGTAGCTCTCTAACCTTTCTCTTATACATTCCGAGTTGTTTACTTGTCTTTAGGTGTGTGTATGAATGTTCATGCCATGAGAATTATATATAGCTACTTTCTACATGCCATGGTACCATTATGTGTACAAATTGTGATTTATGAATATGTTGTAGCTTGAATAAGTTTGGTGAAACCAAAAGTCCCTTAGCAAAGGTGAGGATAAGTTAAAAGTCCTTAGGATTGGATGAGACAGCCAAAAATTTTAAAAAGAGTGAGGCTTAGTCAAAAGTCCCTTGAAAATAGGTGAGGCAAGTCCAAAAGTCCTAAGTAAAGGGGGTGAGGCTAAACTAATGCTCTTGAAAGCTAATATGATGTGTATGAGTTTCTTACACATGAAAATGATTTTATTTATGGTTATTAGTAGAATAATGTTCATATATGTATTCTTTAGCTTGAAAATATGGCTATTATGTATGATTGAAAGAGTTAAGAGCTATTGGGATTCTTGAATCTCACTCTTCCCTCTCCAATGTCTAACCATTTCTAGGTGAACCAAGCGGACCAATGAGTAAGCCAACAAGCTTAAGAAACAAGACTTTGACATATGTATAGCAAAATGGACTTTGTAAATGTATTTTGATGTTAAGAATTGTATCCATGAGTTGTATATATGATGTAGACACTTAAGTACACTCAAATATATGTAGACATAATGTATAAAATGAATTTAGGTTCATATGAATGAGTATACATGATATTGCCACCAAAGACCCCTTTATGCATCTTGATTTCCAACGTGTATGATTGCATGTAACATAGTGGAAATGAACTCCATGAAGTTTTGAACCAGATGGCATGTCTCCCTAGGCTGTGAATGTGGTCATGGACGTGCCCAAGTGGCCTTGGACAAGGAAGAAAGCAGTTTGGCACCATTTTGAACCATTTGAAACACCAAAAGTGACCATTTTGTGTGATGAACCAAAACCTAACCAAATAAGTGATTTTTCCCATGAAATTTGGCCAATAAGTAGGCCTCCTCTAGGGATTTCTATAGATCTAAAGAACACCTAATTTGGAGCTCTAAAGAATTTATTATGATTTTTCAAAGTTGAAAAAAAATGTTGAATGGTAAGATGCACTGTTCATTTGGTCAGTTTCTTGTTCTGTGTCATCCTTAGGACAAATGGTGTCCAATAGCTATAAAATTTTATAAACATAAATTAAACATGATAAGCTTTCTATGGCCACTAAGATTACCCTATTTGGAGGTCTGTAGAGGGAGAAACAAATTTTTAAAGTTGCATATCAGTATGAGGGGAGTAGCAAGACCTTTGGTACTGTTCCATCATTTGTCATAGCCTTAATGCTTCTATTTTGGTAGACTTATTTTTACCTCTAGTTAACATCCATAGCTTTCTAGAAAGCCATCATATACTTGATTTTGATTTTTCTAGAATTAGTTATGATTTTTCAAAGTTTGCATCAAAAATCTAGTACTGGAACCCAAGAGCATATTTGTGTTTTTCTAGTGCATGGTGTGAAATCCGAATTGTGTAGGTTATTTTATGATGTTTATGACTTGTATGGATGGATTATGAGTAGAGGATAATATTAGGGAGTTCACAGGATACATGGCAGTGTAAAATGAAAATTTAAAGTCCTACGTAATGCTATTTAATTCATTAAATATATTGTAATTTCTTGGTGATTGTATGAGTTCAAGCTATATATTGCTATGGAAGGGCTAGAAGCTTAAGGTATTGCACAACCCTCCACCACCACCTTTACAAATGCCTCAGTCTTCCATTATTATCCTTCCACAATATTCGGCTTCATAGGACATGCCTGAACCATTTAACCCTTAGTGTTTAACTTTTCTAATTGCTATATTTTCATTTTGGATAACTGTATATGGATAACTGTACATTTTACTATAACTTTCATGACTTTTATTAAATAGTACTATTTTCATCTTTATTGAATACATTTGAAGTTCACTCACTCTTTGCTTCTCGGTCTTCTATCTATTTCTTTTTAACTGATGCAGGTTTTGCCAGAATCTCTCTTCCCTCTTGGGTCTTTTTGGGAGGGGAGTCTCTATCTATCTCTCTCTTTTACTTCTATCTTTCTTTTGTTGGTTACTTCTCCCCTTAATATTGAGGATAATGTTAATTCTAAGTGTGGGGGAGGGGGATAAATTTTGTTACACTTTTGAGTTAGTATGTGAATCTTTTTTTGATAATTAGTATATCATTTGCTTAGTAAGAAAAAAGATGATTAGGATATATATTTAAACATAGTGTCTTCCTAATTTTGATCAATGAATTAAGATGTAGTTTCCCCTTTGCACTTGATAAATACGGGATGAGGATTTAGGAGGTTGAGTAAACTTGAATCGAATTAATTAATTAATGTAATTTCTATTAATTTTCCATAATTGAAATACTTACTCAATTATATGGTAATTATAGTAATTTAGTTTTTTTAATATAACCTCAGCTATTTTTCTTTGATAAATCTAATATATTTACTTATGGATGAATGTCTAATTGTTATTTAAGAGAGAAATGGTTTGGTTATGGAATGTATTGTACAATAAAAAAAAATCTACTCCAATGGTTAAATAATGGTGGAAACTAAGAGTATTCATTAAGCACTCCAAATCTATTTCCTTAGTTTGAGTAATTGGGTGGCTTCATTGTCAATGTTGTCATTCACAAAAAAAAAGGATTAGGAGAAATGAGTAGGAGAAGAAAAAAAAAGAGAAGAGAAATGGAAAAATAGATAAGAGTTTGGTAATTAATATGTTGTTGGCTAATAAAAGCAATGATATCTCTTAATTAGTTTTGATGATTGAAGTTAGAGTAGATAATTGGAATTATTCCTAGAATTATAATGTGATTATTGTTAAGATCACTCGATTGCTTCAGGAACCATCTGTTGAACCGCACACACACACACACTTTAGACTTAAAAGAGGGGTTGTTATAATTGCATTAATTACTAAATTCAATTTGAGTTTAGTTAATTTCTTGATTCTAACTTTGGTAATAATCAAGTGTAGAGAAATTTTTAATCTTAGTTTATTGGATCTAAATTGTGAAAAGTAGGTATGTTAGTGGTCATTTTTTAGTATTGTTTAGGGATAAGTAATAGTTCAAGTATAGCGGAGTTTGATGACTCTCTAATTTTAGTATTATGTGGTATATTTTATGATGGAATAAGGAGTCATTTGGTTGTTTTTTTGCAAATTTTGTATTTTAGCACAGATTTTTCTGTAATCAATGTAAATAAATAAAATACAACTTTTGTAGTAATTTTAGTAGCACTATGTTTCATTTCATTTTCATAGCTGGTCCCAAGCCAAAAAAAAAAAGATAAGGGTTGTATTAGGTAGTTGATAGCTAATGTAAAACTTTGTCGAATCTTTATGACATGGATTATCAATATATAAGAAGTAATGCTAAGTCGTAGTCTAGAAGTAACACACTGTATAGCTTGAGTATAGTGTCAAATGCGTAAGAGTCACTGTATAGATGCCTGAGTGTAGTGAAAAATAAGTAAGAGTTCTCACATTTTTGTAAACAAATGTAGGTAAAGAAGTTAGTTTATAGGAGTAGGATTTACTTTCGATTTATATGTTTACAAGAAACCAAATGAGTAGGAGAAAAAGTGACAGAATTAGATACTACAAGTTTTAAACTTTGATACACTCATAAGGTTAAATATAGAAATGGAATATGTATAATTATGGATAACTTTTGGAAAAATATTGTGGTAGATGTAAAAAAAGATAGGAGATAGAATCATAATGTTAAAGTTTGTTATGGAAAGGGAAACTTTTAATGTTATTAGTACTTACACACCATAAGTAGGGTTAAAAGAATATCACAAGGTAAAATTTTGAGAGAACTTAAAAGGTTTAATCTAAGAAATACTATTAGGAGAAAAGATTTTTCTAAAAAGAGATCTTAATGGTCATATGGCGAGTGCATTTAGAGGTTATGAGGACGCACATAGGGGATATGGCTTAGAGGAAACAAAAGCAGAAGGTAAAATTATTTTAGAATTTTCATTAGTGTTCGATTTTACTATAGCCAACACTTATTTTAGAAAATGTGAGGAACATTTTATCACGTACAAAAGTGAAAAGGTATGTTCTCAAATTGATTTCTTCATATTAAAGAAAGCAGATAGAAAACTTTGCATAAATTGCAAAGTTAAACTTGAAGAAAGTTTGACTACTCAGCATAGAGTCTTGATGTTAGATAGGGTAGGGAGTCACACCCGAAAATGCGACCGCGTGGCGCTTTAAAAAAGAAATTAAAATTAAAAGTCGTTAAAAATAGAATAAGAGTAGTAGAGTCGTCACCAAATTTTTACTTTTGAGAAGGAAAAATTTTGGAAAAACCTTTTTATAAAAAAAAAAAAAAAAAAGTGGTCTGTGAATCAGAAAATGGGTTTGGGAGTCAATTGTGAGTAGGGAAGGTGTTAGGCGCCCCACTACACCCATTGCTAAGAACGATTACCCTAAGTTAGTTGTGCAAAATCAATATGGCCTCTATTTTATTTTAATTCTTCCTAACAAATCATATGTAAAATATGAATGGAAATAAAGGAAATGAAATTGAAAATAAAAAAAGAGGAAAGAAATTAAAGAGACAATTAGAAGAACAAAATAAAAGAAACAGAAAATTTTATTTACAAGGACGGACTTGACCTAGGATCAGAGCCTAGGGCCTACGTACTCTCCGGAAAGGATCAAAGTCCACGTAGTTCAACTCAAATTGTATTTATCAATTGGTATTTTGTTTTTTGTTTTTTTTTTGTTTTCCTTTTTTTTTCTTGTTTTTTTCTGTTTTTTTTTTCAGTTCCTTAAGATTTCACCTTTTTATTTTTTTCAATTCTATTTCTTTTTTTTTTATGTTGAATTATTGGGCTTCAAAAATTTGGAAGAAAATGAGTCTTATACCCCTTTTTTTTTACTTTCTTCATTTTGTCATTTTTTATTTCTTTTTTTTAAATTAATTTCATTATTATTATTCTATTTTTTTAGAGTTTGCTCGGACAAAATACGATGTTCATAGTTGTCCCTCTTTACTTGTTTCTTAGGCAAATAGATAAAAAATGTAATTTTTAATATTTTTGTATATGAAACAAGTAAAAATAAGAACACGTATTTTGTTTAGGATAATTTAATTGCCTTTTGACAATAAACAAAATGAGAAAAATGACTCAAACAAAATATGGTGTTCACAGTTTGCCTGGACAAAATACAGTATTCACAAAGAAATTTCAATGACATTAAAAAAATGAAAGAGAAACAAAAAAAAAAAAGCAAAAACACCAATTGATAAATACAATTTGAGTCTAACTATGTAGACTTTGATCCCTTTCAGAGGGTACATAGGCCCTAGGCTCTGATCCTAGGTCAAGTCCGTCCTTGTAAATAAAATTTTCTATTTCTTTTATTTTGTTCTTCTAATTTTGTCTCTTTAATTTCTTTCTTCTTTTTTTATTTTCAATTTTATTTCCTTTATTTCCATTTCTTATTTTACATATGATTTGTTAGGGAGAATTAAAATAAAATAGAGGTCGTATTGATTTTGCACAACTAACTTAGGATAATCGTTCTTAGCAACGAATGTAGTGAGGGGCCTAACACCTTTCCTACTCACAATCGACTCCCAAACTCATTTTCTGATTCACAGACCACTTTTGTTTTTCTTATAAAAAGGTTTTTCCAAAATGTTTCCTTCTCAAAAATAAAAATTTGGTGACGACTCTACTACTCTTATTCTATTTTTAACCACTTTTAGTTTTAATTTCTTTTTTAAAGCGCCACGCGGTCGCATTTTCGGGTGTGACACTATGGCGACTCTACTGGGGAGTTAACGGATCAAAATGAACTGACTTACCTAGGAAAGCCAAACATGATCAAAAATAAAGAAGGTGAGATATGCTTGTTAGTGCAAGGCTCAAAGAGGTGCCTATTATGGTGTAAGGCTTTGGGGATCTGTTCTGGTGCAGGACTTTGGTCGCTTATTCTGGTAGGATTTTGGTGCCTGTTCTGGAGCAAGACTTTAGTGCCTATTCTATGTAGAACTTCGTAAGGGGTGCTTGGCTTGCAGGGCTTTGAGGGTGCCTGGCCTATGCAGGGCTTTAAGGATGCCTAACTTGCAGGACTTCGAGAGTGTCTGGCTTATGCAGGGCTTTAAGGTGCCTGTTCTGTGCAGGGTTTAAAGGTGCCTAGCATATGCAAGGCTTTAAAAGAGTGTCTGGCTTATGCAAGGCTTAAAGGTGTCTGTTCTGTGCAGGGCTTAAAGGTTCCTGACATATGCAGGGCTTTAAAAGAGTGCATGTTCTATGCAAGGCTTAAAGGTACCTATTCTATGCAGGACTTGGGTGCCTATTGTGTATAGGACTTAAAGGTGCCTGGCATATGCAGGACTTTAAAAGAGTGCCTATTCTGTGCAGGGCTTAAAGGTGCCTGGTGTATACAGGGCTTTGAGGGTGCCTGGCGTATGTAGGGCTTTAAAAAAGTACATGTTCTATGCAAGGCTTGGGTGCCTGTTCTATGCAGGGCTTAAAGGTACCTGTTCTGTGCAGGGCTTGGATGCCTGTTCTGTGCAGGACTTAAAGGTTCCTGGCGTATGCAGGGCTTTAAAAGAGTGCCTGTTTTGTGCAAGGCTTTAAAAGAGTTCCTATTCTATGCAGGGCTTGGGTGCCTGTTCTGTGCAGGGCTTAAAGGTGCCTGTTTGGTGCAAGGCTTTGGTGTCTGTTCTGTGCAGGGCTTAAAGGTGCCTGTTTTATGCAGGGCTTTGGTGCCTGTTCTGTGTAAGGCTTAAAGGTGCCTAGCATATGTAGGGCTTGGGTACCTGTTCTATGCAGGGCTTAAAGGTGCCTAGCGTATGCAAGGTTTTGAGGGTACCTGGTGTATGCAGGGCTTTAAAAGAGTGCCTGTTCTGTGCAAGGCTTGGGTGTCTGTTCTGTGCAGGGCTTAAAGGTGCCTGTTCTGTGCAGGGCTTTTGAAGGCTTCATTTTTCTTCTTTTTTTTTTGTGTAAGGTATATACCTGTATGAACCGATTATATATGAAAAATCTTATTTCCCTTTCTTTTTGCCCCATTGTGAACTGGGATTTATATGATGTATGCATAAGCATGCGAGATTTTGACTTTCAGTTATCCTAGCATGAACTAGGGCCTATGCAATACAAGCAAATGTGGAATGCATGAAATAGGTGATGCTTCCTTTCATGAAATGCATATTTTTCTTTTCCTTGCCATAGTGTAAATCAGGTTATTGTATGTGTTAGAAGTATGAAGTGTGTGAAATGCTACGATTTATGGAATGCATATTTTCGTTTTTCTTTGCCCCAACATGAAATGGAGGTCCACATAATGTCTAACTGAAATGCAAGAAGCATATAAGATGCTTTATAAAATTAAAAACGTTTGTTTCCACTTGCCCTAATATGAACTATGGTCTATGTAATGTACGCAAGTGTGAAATGCATGAAACATGTGATGCTTTATGTTATGAAATGCAAATCTTTGCCTTTCATTTGCCTTGTTGTGAACCAGAGTCCATATAATGTATGCATATGTGAGATGCGTGAAGCATTTGAAATGTTTTGTTTTATGAAATGCAAAGTTTTTTTTTTAGTTGCCCCAACATGAATTGGGGTTTATGCAACGTATGCAAATGTAGGATGCATGAAACATGTGATGCTTCATTTTATGAAATGCAAATTTTCCTTTTGCTTGCCCCAATGTGAATTAAAGGCTATAAGATGCATGCAAATGCGGGATGCATGAAACATGTGATGCTTCATGTTATGAAGGGCAAATATTTGCTTTTCCTTGCCCTGGTGTAAACCAGGGTTTATAGGAAGTGTGCAAGTACAGGGTACATGAAACATATGATTCCTTATTTCATAAAATGCAACTTTTGCCTTTACTTGCCCCAATATGAGCTTAGGTTAATGTAATATATACATATATTATATGATGCATATGAGATGTCGTAATCTGTGGTATGCACATTTTTGTATTTTCTTTGTTCCCAGTATGGACTTGGTGATAGGTAATGCATATAAGATGTAGGTTTTTTTTTTCTTTTCTTTTTTTTGAATTTTCTAGTTTGAAAGTTTTTTTTCTAAGATATACACAATTTTAGTAAGCAAAGTTAACTCTAAACAAAGAAAACAAAAGGAAAATATTATCTTTAAACATTTTTAAATTGATTTTGAATTTTGAACCCCCTTTCTTTTTCAAGATCGCCTCAAAAGAAAGAGGAAGAGAAGGAGTATTATTTCTAAATGCTTTTAGATTGATTTTGAACTTTAAAACCCCCCCTTTTTTATACAAAATCATCTCGAAAGAAGAGGGAAAGAGAATGACCATTATTTTTAAATGTCCTTAAACCGATTTGGAATTTTGGACTCTTTTTTTATTTTTTTTAGAAAATGAAATGATGAGAAAAATATGATCCTTTATGAATTGATAAAGATAAATGTGACCACCCTTTTTTTTAATTTTTTTTTCAATTTGACTTGAAAGAAAAAAAAACATTTCATCTATGTGCAAATTCAATACAAGCATGTGATGCGTGAAAAATCTCAAAGTTCGTCAAAATATAGGATTTCTGGCCATTTGTATTTGAAGAAATTTCTCATACTAGCTCTTTCACTTGCCCTGGTGAGAAAAATTGGACCTTTGATTATCCTATCAAATTTGTCTTTTGTTGTTTGGATGAAGGAATTCATTAATGGCTTTTAGCTAACCCAAAAATGCCCTTGAAGGAGTATCCTAAGCTAAAAAGACCCTCAGACTCTTGCTTTGACTCATTTCTAAATGATTTTTCTCCAAGTGATTTGTTTGCCATCAACCTTATTAACTTGACAAGGCAATCTCCTCTCGTCAACTCTTCATCGTTAATACTTGAAAGGTCAATAAGTTAAATCCACGCTTGCCTTATTTAACGATGTCAATGCAGTCATGCATTAAAGGATGCAAACACACGAGTTTAAGACGAAAAATAGCCCTTAACATTAGAAGGATGGAAGGGCTAATAAGGAGTGGGGTCATGTAAAATGTTTTGGGAGTAGACAAATGGAATGGACAATGGCTTGGTATAACGTAACAGAATGGGAAGATGCCCCTGTTCTACGCTTGAAGTATTCTCCTTTGAACAACGGGGAAGTGAAATGCTGAGAATATAGATATGATAGGATAGAGATAAGCTTTACTTCGGGGATTTAAACTCCTTTTGAAAGAAACAATGGATGTAGTTAAAAGAAT
This sequence comes from Erythrophleum ivorense, assembly GCA_026724425.1. Classification (NCBI taxonomy): domain Eukaryota; kingdom Viridiplantae; phylum Streptophyta; class Magnoliopsida; order Fabales; family Fabaceae; genus Erythrophleum; species Erythrophleum ivorense. Next base: position 14,969,988 of record JAIUCV010000017.1, read on the forward strand.
TTGCTTTAAATCAAACTTTTTGCCTTGTTTCAATTATTCTGGTTTTCTTTTTTAATCATTCCTTTTAAGAAAACCTGCCCCATCATTTTTCAAACAAACTAAACCTCAACAAGGACTTTTGATGCTTGTAATGTGGCTTTGGTAAATAGGTTTCTGAAATAAAAGATATCAGGCTCAAGAACTAACATGTCCCCGTCAAGTCTCCTATTAGTCTCCTTTTCCCATTACTTTAACAAAACTCTATACTCAGAATTCACTTAGCAAGAGAGGATGTCTCAGGACTATAATGGGGTCTAATGGGTAAGAAAATAGCCTAAGAAAAGAAGGTGAAAAGGCCTAAATATTCGTGTAAACTTGCAATGAGCAATTTGCCTTGGTGATTAGGCAATTTTGGCAATATCTATCGGGCTTGAGCTTTTCCTTTAAAGGATTCCTTTTTTCAATTCTCTTTCAGCCTAATTCCCTTTAAAGGATTTTCCTCTTTTAACTTTTTGTGCAATATAAAATGTCCTGTTGAGGACTTTGTCCCTGGATTGCATGTTAAGGTGAAGTTCCCTTTTAGAAGCTATTGTTTTTTCAACCTTTATTCTGAAAGAGATTGCTCTTTGAGCATTTTTTTCCATAATTTTTCTTTTCCTTCTCCAATCTATTTCCTTTTTTCATTTAATTTTTTTTTCTTAGAAGGAATCTATTATGGTGCCATAATTGCTTTTTCTTTATGTGGATTCTCATTGCTTCTCGGATTTGATTCGTGTTTAATATTTGAAAAAAAAAATTTAAGGCCTAAAGTGGTTAGCAACGGTTAAGAAGTATTTGGATGATTGAAAGAACTTGACCCTCTCTTGATATTTGAATTATTAGCATAAAAATTCGTTAAAGATTTCCCATTCCAAATGTTTCATGATTAAAGTGAAGGAAATGAACATCACTCCTGGCTCAATTGAGGTGACTAGAGGTTACTCCTTTATATTTGGGAAAAACAAAGAATGCTTTATATCTTAGACATAGTTACTTGTGAGACATGCATTCACACTTACAATTTGGTTTTTCCTTTTCTTTTTTTGGTAATTGAATTTGGGGCATATAATTAGCTTCAAATTTGACCTTTCCTCACATTGATTAAATCTTTTCATAAGGAGTCATGGACATTATATTTTTGGCTTTTTGGTCATTTAGGAAAGAAATGCAAGGAAAAAGGTTGTGTCACCATGGCTGACGAAATAGAAGGATGGACAAAGAAGGAGAAACAAAAACATATGATCATTGTATTGGCAAAGTTAAATAAAATAAGGTCCAATGGAAATAATCAATTTCTATTAACTGATTTTAGCTATACAGAAGGATATTGACCAATCAAGCATTAATTGACTATGATATGACAAGCAATTTCTTTAAGAGTTTAATCACCAATAAATCCCCATGAAATCCTATTTCCTATGTCCTTCTACGCCTTGTTCATGAAGAGGTTACAACTTTTCTCCTTTTCCTTAGGGTCCCCCATTGCCTTAAGATTAAGTTCACAATTTTTGGACAATGCCATTTTGGGTGTGGAGGTTAAAGGCTTGTGAATGAGGCATCTTACTTTTGTTAAAGCTACTTATGTGAAAGTTAGGCAAATAGCTAGTATCATAATTGAGGCAAGTGACAAACGTCTTGATTGAGATAGCTTAGGGTACTTAACAGAGTCAAATTTGATAGATGATGATGAATTTTGAGATGGATGACTCGAACTTTGAAGTGGAGAAGATGGAGATGGACAATAAGTTGAAAGATAAGGTGGTATGAAAGGTTAGGAAGCAAATAACCAACTTTATCAAGACCTCTGATAACTTCATTTTGCCTAATCAAGTGCCACACCTTTTCTTTTTGTTCCTATACCTCATTTTTTCATCTTGGCTATTCAGGAGTGTAGCTTCTTATTTGAATTTTTTTTATTAGGCTAATCTTTCCATTACAAAAGACCAAAAATCTGATATCTTATAAATTTTTAGATTTTTTTTAAAACATGGAATGCCTTATGACGATGCATGGATGCGATTTTTTTATATTGTTTGACCTAAAAATTAATGGGTGCTTTGATTTTGGCGTGAAGGTCCTTCAAGGCAAGGGATCCTAATTTCCTTTTGAGAACCTACTGCCCCTATAAGGTAGATTAAGACTATCAATTAATTTAAAAAGGAAGACTAGACCCTTTCCGTTTATATTTATGATAATACTTTTTATCATTGAACCTTTATTTTCCTCAGATGCTTATTGCACACAGGAATAAATAAAGTGGATGAATCATCCTAAGGAAACAAGCTAAATTTCACATGGATGATGTCTGTGGAAAAGTCTAGCCAATTTGGATCCCTTTTGACAATTTGTAGGGTCATCTTCAAATCCTTCCATTTTCTCTAGGATCCTATTGTTTCCTAATGAGGGATGAAGTTAATAATATCGACTAGCAAAGAGTTCCAATTTTTCCTAGCAACTCAAATCAAAATCTTAATTGACTTGACCCTTGCAAGCAATTTGGCTCTTATTTGTTTCGAAATTAGACATATGGTATTACGCCAAAGCTTTCTATCTTCACGTAAGTCACTTAAATTTGGCTTTTCTAATTAATCCATGAATTATTAGCATTAGTTGATATTCTTTCACATTCCTCTAAGAGCCTATTGATCTATAAGGAGTCATGACTTATTGTTCAACTTGAGGAGGGGTAGTCCCTACACCATCGATATTTAGAACTTTGGTTTTGATGATATTCGATGAAAGCAAGCCAATCTAATGATTTGTTAGCATATGATGGATGTAATATTGCGTAGGTGCTAGTACATCATTGAAAGCTATGTCTTAGTATAAGAAAAGAAAAAAATTTGGTACTTTTTCTTGAGAAACTTATTGCTTCATTGGAGAAAAAGTAGTTGGCAATCAATTTGAGAGAAGTATGCATTTTTACACAATTGATGTCCTAAAAAATGATTCCAATCTTTATCCAAGACATGATACTCAATTGTTGATGTGGCAAAATTTCTAAATGCTATTATAATTCCCCAAAATTTTGAATGTGCTCTTTTTATGACAAACTTGTTATTTTGCGAGGATGAAAATTTTAAAGAAAAATTTCTTTTTAATATAAAATTGGATTATGCCTTTTTATTATTTTATATAATCTCTTTTTTTTTACATGTATGAAAATAATAATAATAATAATAATAATAAATGTTGGTAAGTTTCCCTTTTAAGGAATTAGGATGAATGCGGTTATAGCCTCTTCGGGGGTTGGAAACCCATTAGGCAAAGGTTGGTTTAATTAACTCATATCTTCATCATAGCTAACATATGTTAATTATGCAATGACACCAATAAATAGCAACGATATGTCACTTTCTTTATGAATTTTTTTGAATGCATGAATGTAATGAGGAAATGGTTAAAAAATGCTCTCCTTTATCCTATTATGAATAAACCCTAGGTTGAGGTCACCAGTTTGCAGAAGTCCGACTTTAACTATTCGGGAGGCATCTATAGCTTGACTATTAGTGCCTTTTTCTGGGTAGGTCTATGACTCTTAAAATTGTTGGTCCCCAAATTGCCTCTACCATAAGATGAGGATCTCGCTATATAGATTTGACCTTGAGAGCAAAGAGATCCTATGCAAATCAAACCTATATAACAAGGTACAATTTAGGTGAGGTCTTCATGATAGCCTCAGGAAGCACAAGGCTTCACAGGGGAATCAGTATCAACCTCTACTAACTTAGGGAGCACTCAGACCTGGGTATAGGGCCCATAATGTGTGTGAGGTGATTGTGTCTTGGTGTGATATGTGAGGAGAGTATTTACCTTTTCATCTTATGGACTACCCAACTCTCATCTGCTAGGCAGATTGACAGAAGAAAAGGTAGAGAAGTATATATACAGATGTAAGTGAAATATACACAGATAGGGTCATCTACCCTAATGTTCCATTCCACATATTATCTATCCCTACGCAAGTTATATCTACAATTGATGAAAAAAACTAGACGAAACAAACATGAATAGCATGTTGTCTATCCTAATCATATGAGACACACAACAAACGAAAGGAGAATCAACATAAAAAAGGAGGTTATAATATCTTGCACAACTAACTTAAAATTGGGTTTGACTCTTAAACTCTCCCCAGTGGAGTCACCATACTGTCACACTCGAAAATGCGACCGTGTGGTGCTTTAAAAAAGAAATTAAAATTAAAAGTGGTTAAAAATAGAATAAGAGTAGTAGAGTTGCCACCAAATTTTTATTTTTGAGAAGGAAAAATTTTGGAAAAACCTTTTTATAAGAAAAACAAAAGTGGTCTGTGAATCAGAAAATGGGCTCAGGAGTCGATTGTGAGTGGGGAAGGTGTTAGGCACCCCACTACACCCGTTGCTAAGAACGGTTACCCTAAGTTAGTTGTGCAAAATCAATACGGCTTCTATTTTATTTTAATTCTCCTTCACAAATCATATGTAAAATAAGAAATTGAAATAAAGGAAATGAAATTAAAATTAAAAAAAGAAGAAAGAAATTAAAGAGACAAAATTAGAAGAACAAAATAAAAAAAATAAAAAATTTTATTTACAAGGACGAACTTGATCTAGGATCAGAGCCTAGGGCCTACGTACTCTCCGAAAGGGATCAAAGTCCACGTAGTTCGACTCAAATTGTATTTATCAATTGGTATTTTGTTTTTTGTTTTTTTTTTCAGTTCCTTAAGATTTCACCTTTTTATTTTTTTCAATTCTATTTCTTTTTTTTTATGTTGAATTATTGGGTTTCAAAAATTTAGAAGAAAATGAATCTTATACCCTTCTTTTTTTTTTACTTTCTTCATTTTGTCATTTTTTCTTCTTTTTTTTAAATTAATTTCATTAGTATTATTCTATTTTTTTAGAGTTTGCCCGCACAAAATACGGCGTTCACATAGGGTGTTAAGGATCAAGTGGTGGCTATTAAAGAGGGATAAAGAAAAGAGCTTGCAAATAAATATTTTGAAAAAAGGATCTTAAAAAGTACAAGGAAGTGCTAATGATATATGGAATAAGATAGCTAAAGAGATTAGGAAGATTCCAAAAGAGATACTAAGTAAATCAAAAGGTTTTAGACTTAAGGATAAAAAATTTTGGTGGTGGGATGCAAACATGCAAAGTAAAGTTAAGGTTAAAAGGGAGTATTATAAAGTGTTATTTTTATATAAAAGTAATGAAAATTAGAAAAAATATAAAGTAGCAAAAAAAATTCTAAGAAAGCAGCGAGCAAAGTGAGAGTGAGGGCATTTGATGGGTTATATTAATCCTTAGGTACTAAAACTAAAGAAAGAAGTATTTACAAAACTAGCTAAAAGTAAGGAAAAAAAATAAGAGACATGGACCAAATGAAATGTATTAAGGATGAAGAAAGGATAGTCCTAGTCATGGAACAAGATATTAAGGAAAGGTGGAAGGATTATTTGCATAGACTATTTAATGAAGGACACGAGATTTCATTACACTCAAATAGGTTAGAGGCTAAGGAGGAAGGCTAAAATTATATTTTTATCGTAAAATTTAAGAATTAGAGGTAAAAGAAGCATTAAAGCGGATGAAGAATAACAGAGCAGTTAGACCGAATAATATACCTATTGAGATATAGAAGAGTTAAAGAGTAAAAGGCATAGTTAGTTGACAAAGTATTTTAACAAGATTATGAGATCAAAGAGAATGCCGAATGAGTGGAGGAGAAGTACTTTAATCCTTATTTATAAGTACAAAGGAGACATATAAAATTGTACAAATTATAGGGGAACTAAACTTATGAGTCATACTATAATGTTATGGAAGAGAGTAATTAAGTAGAGATTAAGACAAGAGACTTAAATTATAAAGAATCAATTTGGTTTTATGCCAAGAAGGTCAACCATGGAAGAAATTTATTTACTGCGAAAATTGATGGAAAGGTATTAAAAAAACAAAAAACAAAACTTACATATGATGTTTATTGATTTGGAGAAGGCATATGATAGGGTACCAAGAGAGGTTTTATTGAAGGTTCTGGGGAAAAGAGTTTGGATTACTTATATTCGAGCAATTCAAAATATATATAATGGGGTTACATTACTGTAAAAACAAAAAAGTAGGCCCACAGAAAATTTCCCAATAACCATTAGTTTGCATCAAAGGTTAGCTTTAACCCTTATCTTTTTATTTTAGTCTTGGATATGCTCACTAAATATATCAAAAAGCCAGTGCCACAATACATACTTTTTGCTCATGATATTGTTCTAGTTAAATAATCAAGAGAAGAAATGAATGAGAAGCTAGAGATGTGGAGACTAGCTCTGAAATTACATGGGTTCCATTTAAGTAGAAGTAAAACAAAGTATATAGAATGTAAGTTTAGCAAAAGACATACTATTTCTAGTGTAAAAGTAAAAATTAGAAAATATACCATACCATAAGTCACATAGTCTAAGTATCTAAGGTCCATCATATAATACGATAAAGAAATAGTTGATGTAAAATATAAGATCTAAGTAGGATAGATGAAATAGATGAGTGCTTCAAGTATTATTTGTGATAAAAGAGTACCACTCAAGCTTGAGGATAAATTCTACTGTACAGCTATAAAACCTGCAATATTGTATGAGAATGAGTGTTGAGCAATAAAAAGTCAACAAGAGAATAAGTTTAACGTTACAGAAATGAGGATGTTACATTGGATGAGTAGTCATAATAGAAAAAGATAGAATTAGAAATGAAAGTATTAAAGAGAAAGTAGAGGCTGCACTAATTATGGAAAAAATTATAGAATCACGTCTTAGATGGTTTGGTTGCGTGTGGAGAAGATCTCTAGAAGCTCTAGTAAAGAGAGTAAATCAAATGGAGAGTAGTTTAATAGTTAGAAATAGAGGGAGACTAAAAAAATCATAAAAGAAACCATTAAAAAAGATTTAGATTTAAATGGTTTGTCTAAAAATATGATTTACGATGAGACTTTATGGTATCGATTGATCTATATAACCGACCCTACTTAGTGGAAAAGGTTTGTTATTTTATTGTAGTAGTTGTTGTTGTTTGTTGTTGTGTTTTATTTCATTTTGATTTTAATCTCAAAAGAGGGATAAAGACCTACTAGGAGGAAATAAAGAAAAGAAGAAGGCTAAAAAATCAAAAGCAAGTTGTTCAAGTCTCCTCACAATAGCAAGTATACCAATTTGCTATAGCGAAATCATAGCTCATACAAAATCTAGGGAACCACTAACAATAGCATGGGTTGTGGTAAGAAGACTTGGAGTCTGTAACTGATAAGTGGTAAAGAAATTACTGTTCACTCGCAGTTGTCAAACTAGCCAAGATTAGTGAATTTCGTTGGTTTGCAGTATAATGCCTACCAGGTCGTCTCCCAATGAGCTATTAATCAAATCAATCAGTTTAGGATGTGAAAATATAAAATCTCAATGATTGGGGTTCAAATATAAAATTGCACTAATTAAACCAAATAGAAAATTAATTAACAAAAACATAATGAAACGAAAGTCAATCAGAATAATACGTAACTAATCTAGAATTCTTTTCCTGATATTTTTCCTATCCTTGTTACCTAAAAAAATCTCTAGTTTGATTTTTAATCCTCTAGTTATTTTCAATTAATGTTCCTAAACTATCATTCAGGATTCTAATTAATTTGCATTGTTAATCAAAATGCAACTGCACTTCTATCAACAATACAAATGCAAACTATTTTGCACTTAACTAGACGACGAACGTAGAATCTTAGTATGGTTCATAATAAATTTAATTGATTAATCGACCAATTGAATCAAAATACGTTCTCAAATACATCAAACAAATCAGAATTTATGCAACTAAAATTATCTAACTAGAATGATAAAAATTACATAAAAATAAAGAAAACAAAAACGAAATACTTCTCAAATCAAAATCTGAACCAAAGTTTTATATAATCATAGACTCAAGTTCTCTATTAGGTTCAGACTTTGGATTAATCACTAAAAAAATTAGAAAACCATGGAAAAGATGAAAACAAGAATGAGAGATAGAGAAGATGGAGTGTATCTTCTCTAGTGACACCTTCTTCTCCTTAAATAGATGACGTTGGCTTTTTCCCTAAGAAAGATTCAAGGGCTACAATAGGTTGTGTGCATCCAATAGTCTAGAGTTTTTCATATTAAAAGAATGCTAATACTAATCTTGAAGTAGTAATAAGATAATATCCAAATCTCTTTAAGAATCATCTAACTTGTAAAATATAATTAAGAATAATAATTGGGTCTTCATTGGATAAATATAATAAGAATGCATTTAAAGTCTAGTAATTTAAATTTAGGTCATTAATATAAAATAAACTCAAAGTCATCAAATTACCTACTATGAATTATTAATAAGACTAAATATAAGGATTATAAAATATAATAATATCGAAATATCAAATTCCCCACACTTATACTTTTACACTCTTAGGCAAAACACAAAAAAGTAAAAAGAAAAACAAAATTGAAATGCAAAACTGTCAAGCTAAATACAATTTAAGCTTTTTAGGTATTCAACAGTCAAAGGTAATCTTTTTTGCTAATCAGGGGAGAACAAGTAGTATGGCAATTCCAATTGATAAAAAAATGAATCAGAGTGATAGCTCCTCACTAGTTATATGTCTACTCTCAATCCTCTCAAGTATTTAGATAAGTGTTCCTCTCAAATTCAATGTTCCATAGCATCACTACCATAGACTTGTATATTTTCTTAATTTCCACTAACTAAGTCACAAGCAATACATAAATCAAAAGAACTTTTATTTAAGGTTGTAATGGGGCTAAAGTACGAAACAAATGGTAAACAAAAGAACTAAGAATGCAACAAGAGACATAAGGTGGACACTTAAAATTATCAAAAGCAATAAAAAAAGAACATAAAATATAATATATGTGCATCTCAAGGTCTTATTTACTGTAAACTAATACATGATCAATGAAAACCAAAGTAATTTTCTTTTCTTATTTTCATTATTCATTTTTCACCACTTTTTTTCATGCCCTTTTTTTGTTATCACTTTTTTATTCCATAAAAATTTTCTTTTTTTTCTCTTTTTCTTTTTTTTTTAGACATCTTTAAAGAGAACAAGTTAATTGGCTCAAAATTAACATAAACTGTACATCCATCCATCTTATCAAGATATAATATTCTTAATAATAAAAAGTATCCTAAATAAGGTGCAATTTTTTTTTTGGCTAAAGGGCTAAAAAGAAAACATAAAGGCTCAAAAAGAGAACAAAACCTAAAAATTTGCAAGAAAAACAAGAAAATAACAAAAACGCCAAAAAAAAAAGACCAAACCAAAAAGAAAATAGAATAATTCCTCCCCCCAACAATTAATATTTACATTGTCCTCAATGTAATAGTAATCTAATTTATCAATTAAAGAGAAGATAAGAAAGGAAAAGAGGAAGGAAATAAATACAATTAGGTGGTTCAAGTGTATGGAACATTATAAAGATGTAGTTCCTCTATTGTCTGCCCCTGAAATCCCTCATAAAAATATTTAAGTCTTTGCCCATTCACCGTGAAGTGCTTGTTAGTTGATTCATTCATAATCCTAACTGCACCATAAGGAAAAACATGAATAACCACAAATGAACCAATCCATCTAGAATGTAACTTATCGGACATTAGCTTTAGATGAGAATTGTAGAGGAGGACTCTTTCACTAACATGAAATTCTTTTCTTTCAATCATTTTGTCATACACGACCTTGGTTTTCTCCTTGTAAATTCTACAACTTTCATAGGCTTCCAACTGAATCTCTTTAAGTTCTTGACGTTGCAATTTTCTTTAAGAACCAGCTTAAAATAGATCTATATTATCTTTTTTACTGCTTAATAGGCTCTATGCTCAATCTCAACTGGTAAATGACATGCTTTGCCAAAAACCAACCTATAAGGTGACATGCCCATAGGAGTTTTACAAGCAGTACAATAAGCCTATAATATATCCTTTAATCTTTTACTCCAATCCTTTTTGTTAAGTTGCACTGTTTTCTTTGAAATTTGTTTTATCTCTCTATTTGAAACCTCTACTTAACTATTTGTTTATGGATCATAGAGGGTGGCTACTTTATGGAACACACCATACTTGTAAAGGAGGACTTGCATGTTTTTGTTACAAAAGTGGGAGCCTTGATCATTGATGATTGCTCTAGGTATACTGAACTTGCAAAAAATATGAGATTTAACAAATTCTACAACCATAAAAGAATCATTAGTCTTGGTGGCTTTTACTTCCACCTACTTTAAGACATAATCAATAATTAAAAGAATATATATGAAACCAACAGAAACAAGAAATGGTCTCATTGAGTCAATACCTTAGATATCGAATATCTCACAGAATAATAATGGTTGTTGAAGCATCTCATTCTTATAAGAAATATTACCCATCTATTGGCATCGTGTATAGTTCTTACGAAAAGCATATGCATCTCTAAACAAGGTGGGCCAAAATAGTTAAGAATTCAGAACATTTCTAGCTACTCGCTGAGGACCAAAATGGCCACCATATGAAAGTGTATGACAGAATTGTAAAAGAGATGTAAACTTATGGTCAGGAATATATCTCCTAATAATCTGGTCACTATACATGCGCCAGATGTAAGGGTCATCCAAAAAATAATATTTTGCCTCACTCTTAAGTTTATTAATTTGGTACTTTTTAAAATAAGCAAGTAATTCAAAAGCAACTAAGAAATTTACTATATATGTATGCCAGGGATCTTTACCATGCAATGAGTACAATTGTTCATCTAGAAAACTATCCTTGATAGCAAATAAATCTGAAGAGTGAGGTATTCTACTTAAATGATTAGCCATAAGATTTTTTTACTTTACTCTTATCTTTGATTTCTATGTCAAATTCCTGTAGGAGTAGCATCTATCTAAAATGTCTTGGTTTCACATCAGGCTTCTTAAGTAGAAACTTTAAAGCTGCATGATTAGAATAAACAGTAACTTTGGAACTAAGAAAATAAGAATGACACTTATCTAAAGTAAAAACGACAGCTAAAAACTCCTTTTCAGTGGTTGTATAATTAGCTTGATCCTCATCTAAGGTGCGAGATGCATAAGAGATCACATGAAACTTCTTGTTTATCCTTTGGGAAAGAATTGCACCAACAGCAAAGTTGGATGCATCACACATCAATTCAAATGAAAATTCCCAATTAGGAGGTTGGATAATAAATGGGGTGGTTAGTTTTTCTTCAACTCATCAAATGCTAATATGTATGACTCATCAAAATTAAAATATGCATCCTTTTGAAGGAGTCTAGACAATGGTAGATAAATCTTGTTAAAGTCCTTGATAAATCGCCTATAAAAACCTACATGGCCAAGAAAGGAATGCACTTCCTGACACAGGTGGGGTAAGGTAAAAAAGCAATCACATCTACTTTAACTCTATCAACTTCAATGCCATTTTTAGAAATCATATGGCCTAAAATAATTCCTTACTCTACCATAAAATGACATTTTTCAAATTTTAATATCAAATTTTTCTTAATGAGTCTTTCTAAAACCATTCTTAAACTCATTAAACAGTTATCAAAGAAGGTGCCATAAATAGTAAAGTGGTTCGAGAAACACCTGGACTTAATTTAATTGTAAGAGAGATATACAATTAAATATGATAAAAATTAGAGTGATTCGAGAGATACTTAGGCTTAATTTAATTCCTTAACTCTCAAACATTAATTAAACTAATTAACGAAGTAACTCAATTTTTGGCAATAAAAGAATAAGAAACCTAGGATATTTCTCTGTGTTAATTCTCATTTGAACAATTTTAAATGCTTAGTTTATTTTTTTAATTTCATTTTATTTTGTTACACTAATATTTTGGTATATTTCTTGATTTAAACAAATGCAAAACTTCCTAGGCCTACATTGTTTAAATTAATTTCTAATAGGATGACCTTGATCCATTATATTATGTTCTTGATCCATATGCTTGCGAAATCCATTGCAAATTAGTGGTTATCACTTTTTACAAACTAGAAAGTAAAACACACCGAAAAATAAAGTAAACAAACAAAATATAGTACAATAATTGCATATGAGACAATTTGATAATAGATAAGTTTTATCTTTTCTTAATAAATTCATGTGAAAGAGATAAGTTTTGGTCATTAGATGGGAAATAAGGGGTATATAAGATTATTTGAGTTGCAAAATAGTTTACAAAACTGAACTTTAGTGGCGCACGAAAATTGTGATATTTGAGGTAATGCAAAAGTGGCAAAATGTTTGATTGGAAAATTTCAAAAAGACCTTTTGACCATATATATATTTACATTATTATTTAATCCTATTATTATTTTTTATTTCTTTTAATTCTTTATTATTCCTAAATTCTCAAACATTTGGGTTATTACGTTTATACTCAAGGCTTCAACTCAAGTTCCCTCTTAGTAAGTCCTTATCTCAACTTAGGCCTTTATAAAATTTAATTCATCTCAATTTAAATTTTTATTTTAATTACTCTAAGCTAAATCCATTGTACATTTTATACTAGTTAAAACCTAAGGTTTTATTTATTCAATTTTTTTTTTCAATTTAACTAAATAATTATAAAAATTATTTATTTCTTCTTGTATTTTCATTTCCAAACAATTCTAATCTATAATTATTTAATCTACCAAAACCTTATTATCTCTTTTGTTATAAATCTTGAGTTATTACAACATGTACATATGTTGGCATTTGGCAGCACGCAAAATTGTTGTTTTATAACTGTGGCTTTCAACGATAGAAAATTTTGCCATTTTTTCAATTAAAACAATAAATTGTATATATTTTTTGAAGATGCCAATTATGGACGCCATATTCATATGGGCAAAATTGTAGCTTTTATTAGGAACATTAAAATTTTAATTTATAAAGTTTCTAAAAATTTATCAATATAATATTTTAATATATAAATATAAAATTTTTAAAATTTACGTATTATATATGTTTTCAATATCATAGGAAGGATGGTTTTTTAATATGTCAATGTGAAGCAAAAACATTTTGTAAACAAATTTTAAAAACTTAAAAATTAAAATGCTCGTGCCACTAAAACAACTTTTTGTTAAAATTTGGTTAAAAGTGCAAAAAAATAGAGCCAAGTAAGAGATATCTCGTGGTAGGGTTTGTGCAGGTCCTTTATATGTATAATTTTCAAAGGCTATGGTCACTTTTAAAATATTTATCAGACTATATTAAATATGTTTTGTGTCCTTTTTATACAAAAAAGTTATTCTATTTGTCTTATAATTTTATTTAATTGTAAATTTTATTTTTAAAATTTAACAATTTATAATTAAATTTTATGACTTTAAATATTTGTTTTAAATCTTATTATTTGGATTTCATTAATTTGAACAACCATATATTATTTTGACAGTTTAAATATTCATAGCTTAAATAGGTTTATCCAACTAACAAGGATAAAATTAAAATCTTTATAGATTATAAAAATTAATTACAAAATTATAAACTAAATAAAAGATGGTTATCTAACCTTTCACAAAAAAAAAACTTTTTCATTGTTTCTCTTTAAATAGTTAAGGATTTAAAATTACAAATATTTATAAAAAGATTTTAAATTTTAAAATTCTAACTCAAAATCTTAAATTATAATTTTGTTCTATGATTTAAATTTTTAATTTTGGAATTATTTAAAATAAGTTTTAAAATTTAAAAACATTAAGATATAAAAATGATCTACCCTAAGTATCTTATCCGTAATTTTCTCGCCTCACATCTCCTGTTCCTCTTTTTTCATCCCGTCCCCTTCTCACTATAACTAACGAACACAGCCTTAGCGTTTTGTCTTCCAATCCCAGCCCTAGAAGAGTCGTTCCATTACTGTCTCTCCATTCTTCACACAAAAACACTGGTAGAAATGGAAGCATCAAGGGCCACAATAGCAATCGGCGTTCTGGTTGTGATTCTAGTTCTGGTAGGGGCATGGAAGGTGCTAAGCTGGTTGTGGCTGAGGCCCAGGAAGCTCGAAAGGCTGCTGAGACAGCAAGGCCTTGAAGGCACTCCATATAGGCTTCTAACTGGGGATTCAAACCAAATGCTTAAGATGCATAAGGAAGCCAAATCCAAATCAATGAATCTTTCTGACGATATCGTCCCTCGTACTTCCTCCTTCACCCTTCAAATTGTCAACAAATACGGTATGCTTATGCTTCTCCGACTCCTCTCAATCATCTGCAGTTGTCTTTATTTGGGTATGTATTAACCAAATGTTTGGTTTCGTAAGCCTCTGCTATTGATTTTTTTTGGGTAATTATCAGAATACTACCTTTCGTTTTGGAAGATCTAGAGTTTTAATACTCGTACGTATAATTTTACTTCCCTCGTTTGTTGAAAGAGGTGCTCAGAGTCAGCCGCTCAATTTTTTAAGTAGGTAGGAAATGGTATTGCAGGTTAAACCTTATTGTATTCTGCTGTTAAATATTTTATTATATAGTTAGTAAATTAATGACTTCCTTCTCGGTGTTCTGGGAAATATAATTCCTCTTTTCTTTTGAATATAGTTCTATTGAGTTGGGACGCTGACTATGTTATAAAAAACAAAAAAGTAGAAACAGGAAGCATTTAATTTATCAGAATTCTATTAAAACTGTGAGTGAAGTACGTAGTTCAAGGTATTGATTATCTTAGGAGGTAATGCTGAACTAGTTATAAACCCACTAAAACAGGAATCTGGATACTGTTTGAGAGACTGCTTCCTTCATTGAAGACATGAATTGATCTGAGGTTAGGATGCCTAATTGGGTAGTGCCTAAAGTCCCTCATGATATAATACGCGGGATCTTTTAATCTCTTTTAATCTTTTCCTATGGAGTCCATGTATTAAGTTTTTCTCTTTTCAGATAGGCCTGAAAGGGAATAATGCTGCTCTGTATCTTCACAATATATTGCCTCTTAGCTTATCTGAAAGATGAAAATGTCACTGCTTGCCTAACGAACAAAAAGCAGAGAAAAAGAATATGCAATTGCCTTTTCCATAAAGAAATGTAACTCATATCTCATAAAACGCATGATTTGAGTCTTTCATCTGCCAATTTTGAAGAAAAAGCCTTCAGACTATAATATAGTGTATTAACATTCTCAATATTCATTTTGGACGCTATATGCCCAATAGACTATTACATTTTCCTACTTCAGCTTTCTTCACTATTTTTATGTAGTTCATGCTATAATATGATATAGCACATATGAATGGTGTTTGCTTCAATTCTTTTTATCATTTATCCTACTATATTAAGCCTTCTTCAAAAGTTGCTGATAAGTGCTGACACGCATGATATGCAGGAAAGAACCCTTTTATGTGGATTGGACCAATACCAAGGATAATTATTACAGATCCAGAGCTAATTAAAGATGTAATGAATAAGATTTATGACTTCCCCAAACCCAGTTCAAATCCACTCATCAAGTTATTAGCCACTGGTCTTGCAGACTATGAGGGTGAGAAGTGGGCTAGGCACAGAAGGATTATCAATCCTGCATTCAATGTAGAAAAATTGAAGGTTACTTTACTTTCTCTTTACTGGCTGTTGCTTTTGTAAGATCAACTTGGATGTTTTCTTTTCCATTTCTTCTTTTAATAAGCACTTGAACATATTCTTTATGCACACCATCTCTTTGCTGTATAAGCATCATGCTCTGCACGTTCATTTACTTAATAAGAGGCTGAAAATTTAATCTTCCCATTATATTATTCTCCCGCAGATCATGTTGCCTACATTTTTTGAAAGCTGCAATGATATGGTTAGCAAGTGGGAGAAAATGTTGTCTTCTGATGGCTCATGTGAAATGGACGTATGGCCTTTCCTTCAGAATTTGACTAGTGATGTTATATCTCGAACAGCTTTTGGAAGTAGCTATGAGGAAGGAATAAGAATATTTCAACTTCTAAGAGAGCAAGTTGAACTTACAATGAAAGTTATCTTGAAAGTTTACATTCCTGGATATAGGTGAGAATACGGAGCAGATCTGATATACATTAACATTCCGACTAAAATAGGATCAAGCTAATGAAATTAGTTTTATTTAATTGAAGTAAATTTCCCTGTAAATCATAGAGGAAACAGCCAATTATCAGACAACCTCTACAATTGAGATTCAAAGGTATTTTTGCTTTAAACAATGTCCAGTTTATCAAATAATATAATTGGAACATGTGGTATCTCAGTTACAAATTACATTCATAAAGTTCTAACTGTTAGATTAGATAGCCAACCTATGATACCTCTCGACAGAACTATCACTTAGACTAGTTGTTCCTTCTTGTCACCATAATTACCAGGAGTGCTTGTTTATTTGTAGGTTTCTACCTACTAGTACCCATAGGAGGATGAAGAAAATTGACAGAGATATACGAGCTTCTCTTAAAGATATGATCAACAAAAGAGAGAAAGCAATAGAGGCAGGAGAAGCCGCTAAGGATGACTTATTAGGCATACTTTTGGAGTCAAATCACAAGGAAATTCAGGAACATGGAAACAATAAGAATGATGGGATGACTATTCAAGATGTAATCGAGGAATGCAAGCTTTTCTACTTTGCAGGGCAAGAGACTACTTCCGTTCTGCTTGTTTGGACTATGGTGTTGCTGAGTAGGTACCCTGATTGGCAAAAACGTGCAAGGGAGGAAGTCTTACAAGTATTTGGCAACCAAAAACCTGACTTTGATGGGCTAAGTCTCCTTAAGATTGTTAGTACTCATATGGTTCTCTTTACAATGAATAGTATTCCCATGGTGGTGCTAGATATTATCTTAAGGAAAAAATTTACGTGCAGGTTTTAAGTATTTATTATGAGATTTTCTAATAAAATTATGACATGTGGAGGATATTTTTTCAAAGAGTCAAGAATGTGACGTTAAATTATAAACAATGTTTGCATGTTATAATTTTATTAGAAAACTTGATAGTAAACCTTTGAAGAACTTAAGCATTGCCTTTATCATAAATTGTTTTCTGTTTTTTTGGGCTACAGGTGACCATGATTTTGTATGAGGTTCTGAGGCTATACCCTCCAGGACTAGCGCTTGCTAGAACTGTTCGTAGGGATATGAAACTTGGACACCTGACAATACCTGCAGGAGTGCAGCTTTCCTTAGCAATAAGTTTGATTCACCATGACCGTAAATTGTGGGGTGATGATGCAAATGAATTCAAACCTGAGCGGTTTTCGGAAGGAGTTCTAAAGGCAACGAAAGGGCAAGTTTCATTCTTTCCATTTGGATGGGGTCCTAGAATATGCATTGGGCAAAACTTTGCCATGCTGGAAGCAAAGATGGCTGTGTCTATGATTCTTCAACGTTTCTCGTTTGAGCTTTCACCGACATATGCTCATGCTCCAACCACTGTAATTACTCTTAAGCCCCAGTATGGTGCTCAAATTATTTTACATAAATTGTGAATATAGAAAATAATCTACTCTTAACAAATCATATTTTATCCGAAACCTCTGCTGGAAAGCTTAAAATTGTAACCATATACATACATAGTATTTACTTGGGCAAGACCTCGTTTGAATTCTATTATACGTGTGTTTACTAAAACACAGCCGAATTCACCTTATATGATTAGTCTCTGATTGAGCAAATTCCTTTCTAAAGATGATAGAAAGAACATTGACAATGGCTGGCTAGTTTCACGTCGTATGACTGATTTAATTTAATTAATATTGTTAGAGGTTTCAATGTCGATTATAAAATGTAATTATTTGATATGTTAGCCAAGGGTTGGAAGTTGAGGGACTTGGATTCTCTATGGCATGCTACTTTTCTGAATCAAGATTTAAATTGTTTAGATTTGACTTGAGTAATTTAAATTTTATTTTATTTCTTTTTAATCTTAATTATTTATTTATTTATTTTAGTTTCTTTTTTAATTTTAAAAGAAACAAATACAAGATGTCTAATATTTGCTTTCTTTATAATAAAAAATTAAATAGTTGAAATAAAATAAATAATTCAAAATCCAAACTATTCAAATCAAATCAAATCGATTTAGATCTACTCAGGAGGATCCAAGTCCGAAGCTATGAGATGGCAGTGGAAGGTGATGACGTGAAATACTTGAGACACTGCATATTTGAAATGAGAGACATTAGCAGCGAAGAGTCAGTGCCGGAGGACTAGATTCTCAATTACTGTTTGCCAAGTGAATAATGTTAATGCAGTTTACGACTACGTATAATTGCACACTTGCCTCTTACTTAGAACCATTTGTCCATTACTGCACAGTTGAGTTCTGACAGTGTTAGTCAAAAGGACCGTGGGGGCTTTTTATTGCACGAAACGGGACCAGTAGGATCCGAAAACCACTTATCAAGGATTGTAATAAATCGATAGGTATATAAAAAATAAAAAATAAAAATAAAAAATAATTTTTTTAAATAAAAAATAACTCTTGTATTTTTATTTTAAAAGATAATTTAAAATATAAATACTATTACATAATAATTATAAGAATATAATAATTATTATCTATAATTTTTCTTTCCCCTTTTCTTTTCTAAGAGAAATACCAAACATGCCCTCTAATATCTAGACAATATGTTAAAGGGTTATCAAACCAAATTCATTCAATCTAAATCAAATTGCGAGCCCCGAGCCTCTTAAAGTCGATAAAAATCTCAAAATCCAGAAAATGATGAGCTCAGGTTCACTCCACTGACTTAGATGCAGCAAATGCTCAAGAGATTCAGTCACAGTTTTATTTTTATTGAAGGAAACAGCACAAAAGGTTAGATAACAAATTCCTATGATAATTTCGAGTGTCCATGTGAATTCCTGTGATAACCTCCCATATGGAAGTCCTAAGCATAGCCTACTGCAGCTGACAAAAAAGGCACAAGCTAAACCAGTTAAAGAACTTGAGCAAGGCATAAATGTAGAAAACGACAGCATATCCTGCATCTCTTCTCATGCTATTTCCAACAATGCTTTGAAGTCTGCCATTCTTCAATATTATTTGGATACTGCGAGCTCCTTTGACCAAACTTGTTTAGAGAATCTTCCCATTTGGATGGTGTTAAAGATAACTGAGGTTGATAGCTGTTATAACGTTTGGTTAGTTAATTAGTTAAGTCAGAAAAACAAATCCGTTGCCATGTAGTTGCTATTTATATTTAGGGTGCAGCTGCAATAAGATATACATTCATTCAGTATCGAAACTTTTTACTATTCTCTTGCCTGCGCATTACATGGTATCAGAGCAAGGTTCTGAACCAAGATTTCTTCATAATCAAGATCCATCTTCTGCTTTCTTTTCTTTGTGATGGCGAATACAAATTTGATCGCAAAACGTTCAATGACTACACTTGATTATAATCATCCGCTGTTTCTTCATCCTTCAGACACACCAGGTATCACTCTTGTTTCACAAATTCTCACTGGAGTCGACAATTATCCAGTTTGGAGTCGAGCCATGAGGATAGCTTTATTGGCCAAGAACAAGCTTGGTTTCATCGACGGGTCATGTGTGAAAGATACAAAAGACCCAATGTTATCAGCACAGTGGGAAAGATGTAATGCCGTAGTTTTGTCATGGATTCTAAATTCAGTCACCAAAGAATTATTCTCAGGGATAGTCTATTCCTCTGATGCTCATCTCGTTTGGGAAGATTTATGTGAAAGATTTGATAAAATCAATGGTTCTCGGATTTTCTTTCTTCATCGGGAAATTAATTCTCTCACTCAAGGACACCTCTCAGTCTCTAGTTATTACAACAAATTAAAGGAACTATGGGATGAATATGCAACCTTATTACCCCTCCCAACCTGCGAATGTTACACAACCAAGTCTTATGTTGATCAAATTCAGCAACAGAAATTGCTTCAATTTCTGATTGGTTTGAATGAAGTTTATCATCAAGCTCGAAGTCAATTTTTCTGATGAACCCATTACCATTTGTCAATCAGGCTTATTCTCTCATCCTACAAGATGAATCACAAAGACAACTTGCTGGAGGAATTCAAAACCTGACAACTGACACAACACTTCTTTCAAGGTCCATTTTATCTGATAAATCTTCCAAGACTAAGTTCCAGGGTGAATGCAATCACTGCCACAAGAAAGGCTACAAGAAGGAAAACTGTTACCGATTGATTGGATTTCCTCCTGACTTCAAATTTACCAAGTCTAAGAAGACAGTTGATGCACAAGCTTGCAACGTTACTAATGAAGCATCAGAATCTCCTATTACTTCTTCAATTCCTTCTTTTACCAGTGAACAATATCAACAAATCTTGCAGCTTCTAAAAAGGGAACATCCAGAGATGGCTGTCAATACTGCAGGTATCATTGCTTGTAACACTAAAATTTCCACTGACAAGTGGATTCTGGACACAGGTGCTACAAACCATATGATAGCCAACATTCAAGGCCTTGATACCTTCTTTCCTTGTTCTTCTCCAAACCATTTTGTTTCTTTACCTAATGGTCAAAAGGTTCCAGTCTCGCACAAAGGAACATTTTCTCTTTCTTCTCATATTCAATTACAAGATGTTCTGTACATCCCTCAATTCTGTTTCAATTTAATTTCTATACCAAAACTTACTCGAGATAATCATTGCTTTATGGTTTTCTATCCGGATTTTTGTTTCTTTCAGGATCTTTGGAGTGGAATGGTCAAGGGGATTGGTAGGATGCATAATGGCCTATATTTTTTCCAACCAACTATAGCAACCACAGACAAATGTCTCGCCACCATACAACAACCCCTTCCATCTTGTCTAGTTACTTTTGATTCTGATGTATCACACAAGATTGATAGTTGTTCATTATGGCATAAACGATTTGCTCATGTATCATGCTCAACCCTACAACATGTTCCATCAATAAAAGATCATATTTCTCTCAATAATTTTAAGCAGACTTTTACATGCTCTGTATGCCCACAAGCCAAACAAACTCGGCTACCTCTTCCAGATAGTCAAAGCAAAACAGATCATCCTTTTCAATTACTTCACATGGATATTTGGGGTCCATATCATACTCCCACTTATCAGGGTTGCAAATATTTTCTTACTATTGTGGATGATTACTCACGAGTTACCTGGATATTTTTAATGAAAACCAAAACTGAAACCACTACTCACATCCAATCCTTCATTTCCTATATTCAAAATCAATTTGCTGTCACTCCTCGCACAGTTAGATAAGACAATGGGCTTGAATTTTTTAATCAACAACTAAATCTTCTTTTTAGTAGATTAGGCATTATCCACGAAAGTTCTTGCCCATATACACCCCAACAAAATGGCATTGTAGCGAGAAAACACAAATGTTTACTTGAAATGGCCAGAGCGCTCCTCTTTCAATCACACCTTCCTATTTGTTTCTGGGGAGACAGCATAAGAACTACAACCTACATTATTAATCGGACTCCATCATCTATCTTGAATTACAAAACACCTTATGAACTCATATATCACAAACCTCCAAACATTCATCACCTTCGTGTATTTGGTTGTTTAGCATATGCAACAACTTTAACCCATAAAGACAAATTTGCTCCCAGAGCTCACCCTTGCATATTCATTGGCTACTCCACAACACAAAAGGGATATATCCTCTACAACCTTATTTCTCACTCTATCCAGGTTCATAGGGATGTGACATTTCTTGAACATAAATTTCCTTTCCGTGACAACAATCTAAACTCTTTTGATAAATCTTCATATCCCACATCATTTCCTCATAACCTTGATCTATTTCACAACTTCTCTCCCATTTGTAATCACAAACCTAACCCTGTTCATTCTCCAACTCAACCAGATCCTTTTCATGTCTCCTCACCAAGTTCTGACATTACACCATTAACCTCAACACCACCAGATGCTTTACCACCTACATCTACAGAGCCTCAACCTTCTTCACCAGTAGCTCAGCTTATAGCTCAACATCATAGATATTCTACTAGAATTGTAAAATGTGACACCTTAACCTCTAACTCATACCCAACGTGCCCTCTAGCCCATATGGGCAATGCGAAACTCATAAGGGAGACACTTTCTCTACCTTATGCTTACTCTTATATGGCACTATGTGTGGGTAGAGCTCCACTTAGAAGTAATATGGACCGGTTGAGCTCTCTCTCTGATTCCTCATGCTCAATTCCTCTATTGAGACTTGTTTCAATCCCCACTATGTGCTTAAAACTCATGGAAAGCAAAAAGGGATTGGAGACATGCATTTTCGCTATGGGCAGATTTTGCTTCATTTCTGGGCTAACTTTGGAAATTCATAACTAAATGCAGAAAAATCGTATCTGCATGATCTGGGTCATTCTAGAGAGCTTGAGATGTCTACTTCATGCTAAAAATACTTAGAAGTCTCAATCTCTCACTCATTCTGCGTTTGACATCGAAATAGTTCACTGGTCAGAGGGGGCTTCTTTACTGTCACAGTTTACTGATATGGATTTTGAAAATATCTAACTAATTCCACAAAAATCCAATGCTCATAAACTCTATCTCTATGGAAATATGTGGATGTTAGCTAGAGGAGAAAAATATCTCCAGATCAGTTCACCAAGCCAATTCCCCGGAAACCGATGAAACAGTACCTCGGGTCTGGCTGGGTGTCTGATTCTGGGCAGGAACTTCAAAATTGCATAACTTCCTCTCTGGACCTGCTTCTAGTTCCTACAAGTCACTGTGACCATCTAGTTTCTGTGTATAAAATTTCGTAGCCATTGGACTACGTTTGCCCCTCGGATGACACGTTTCTCAAACTGACCAAATGAACAGTGATTTTCTGAAATTCGGATTTCTGATGTCAACTTTGAATGATCATAGAAAGTGCTATAGACCTCTAAATGACATGAACTCTAGCTTCCCAGAAAGCTCTAAACATCATCTAGCTACATGTCAAATCTCATAGCTAAAAGAGGTCATATGGCTATTCCATGACATCATATGCAAAGAGGCCCTTTCTTGGCCAAAAGTGTGGCTAATGGGATCCAATCTTAAGTTTTCTACTTCTATGACTCTTTGAGCACATGAGAAAGCATCTATAGGAGCTATCAATCATGCCTCAAGTGTCTAATAATTCAGATTGGGGAAACTCACTAC